>BLKR01001042.1:0-350091 GCA_011170035.1 Teleogryllus occipitalis
AGTCAACATCCGCACCCAGGAAAAGACTAAGAATACCAGAATTTTGTTAGAATTAGGAAACAATTAAATTATTTCGTGGATTGAAACATATTTAAAGATATAATGATGTATAGAACCGATAAAATTGATGGAGATCTTATTTACATGGCTACTCATAAGTAGCTCGTGAAAAGCCAGCCAATACATTTCAAATACTGTAAAGCAAATTCGGGCATAATATTAAACTGATATAACCACAGGGAGTCACTCCTGTATGTTGTAAAGGGCACCGTGGCGTGGTAAGCGATAATTTGTCCCAAATGTATTGCAACCATTAAAGAAGCGTGACCTGCTTAAGTTGTGTCGCACAGGATTTGTTCCATAGGTTTTTCTAGTTTGGTATGGAAACCTGCCAACGTCAGATGAAATAGAAGACAATATTCCAGAACTAAAAACACCACACTTTTGTACTAATTTTGTACTAATTTAGTTTTGAACTAACACAAATTAAAAATTTTGCAGATGACACTGAAAATGAAGTTTCAGGCAGTGTTCATGTAGTGAATTTTTGAAGACGTTTATTTGTGTTCAAAAAATGGAAATAAACTCTCTTGGAACTATAACGTGACTACTACTAAACGTTGTCTGCGAAAAACACCTGACTTGAACTGTGTGTGGAAACTTCCACACACAATAATAAAATTGAAATATTGTTGTAACCAAATTATTAAAGAAATACGAATTTTGGCTAATACTAATTATTAACAAAGAATTCATAATTATGTTGAAGTAATAAAAATAATTGTTTTGAATGATTTTGATTTTTCAGAGACCTTCGAACTTTCAAACTGAAATTTCTCAAAAGTAAGTTTTTAGTAGTTAGCGGATTTTCTTTGTAAGCATTTTTATCCTCTTAAAATTCATTTGAATCGTTTTTCTATGCGACTTAAGGTTAAAGATATCGAGAGAAAAACAAGTCAGAAAAATTCCGGTTTTTTGGGCTCTCAGATTTAGCACGGGATCTGAGAGGTCGAAAAATTGGGGATTTAACTAGTGCCTGGGTACTTACAACAAACTCAAAGCAATTTTTTAACGTTCTTTTTCAAGGTAAAATGTACATATCGGCTGAACTATTGCAAATATTCCTAATTTGGATAAACATTTTTTAACTATTTACTTTCGGTATAAATTAGTTCTTAATTAGAACTTTATTTTCGACCGAATAAGTTACAAATCCTTTTTTTAATAATAATTCAGGTCTAATTGGACGTAATCAATTGATAATTTTCGTAATTAGTATAAAACATTTTGATTTTCACGAAGAACACATCCCCGCCCCTCATAATTCATAGAATAATACAAAAACCATTCGTAGTTAACCTAAATCATAACCCAACCCATTAAAAAAACATTTTCTTTGTCAGTTCTTCCGAAAATGCAGTATTTCACTATTAAAAATATAACTATTAAAACATGAGTATTTAAATTCCAATACATGCTTATCATATGTTTTTTTAATTTTTTTAATTAAAAAAAAAATTTATTGATCCTTGTTCGACAAAAATTTGTCTTTCAAGGGTATGCAAAATTACATGAACATCATACAGAATATGAGGAGAAACTAAATAGCAACCTCTAAACAAATTACTGATAAGTATACTTTTTTTAAATTTTTGAGAGTCATAATGATCTTGAAAAGAAACTATGTTTATAAATAATACATTATTCATAAAAATATTTTACAATAATTGATAGAAACTGAGAGAAGAGACAACTAAGGAGGATGTAAAAGATCTTTAGAATAACGTGATTTAATTCGCGGGAATGGATTAACTGTTTTTCCTAATTGAAAAGATGTATAAGCAGGAGAAGAAGAAAGAGAAGCATAAAATTTATCTGAGAGACGAAGGATCCAGGATTTTAGAGGAAGAATACCAAGTTCGCGTAATATTTGATCGTTTCTTATGAACCAGGGTGCTTTCAATGCTTTCCTTAAATAATTATTTTGTATAACCTCTAATTTTTTAATATGAGTTTCTGCTGCACCACCCCAAATGGGGCATTCATAAGTTAATAAAGGGCGAATTATATATTTAAATACAGTTAACGCAGAATCTACAGAGAGGTGTGAATTTTTATTCAGAAGTGGATATAATTTTAAAAGCTTGAGATTAGTTTTATTTATTATAGATAAAATATGTGTTTTCCATGTTAATTTAGTATCTAGTTGTAATCCGAGATATGTAATTGAAATATTAGAAGCTATCCAAGGAATAGCTTTATGATTAATAATAAGAGGATAAGTAGGAGAGATTCGTTTTAAAGAAAATATTTTTGCTTGTTTTGGGGGGTATAGCTATTAAGCTGGCGAGATGATGTGGGACTTCACATACATGACCAGAGTTTTATAATATTGACCATTATGTATAAAATGCCACCAGATTTTTTACAAAGAGTTTTACAACCAATGTGGACCCCAGGTATGTCACAATTTTTTTTCAAGATTAAATAGATAGAGAGAGAGATGGAGAGATAGAGAGACAGATATATATATATATATATATATATATATATATATATATATATATATATAGAGAGAGAGAGAGAGAGGTATTTATTATTTCTGTAGGTAGGTTTGTTCCAACTGGTGGCAGAACACTACTATTTACATATTACAATCAGGAATATTAATAGAATGAAACTTTCAATTATTTTAAGACAACAATAATAATAATAATAATAATAATAATAATAATAATAATAATAATGATGATGATGATAATGTTAACAATAAGAGCAATAATAACAATAATATCATTAAATCGACTTTTGATAGCTGACTAAACGTTAAGTTAACGCACCCACTCTTATACGTTTTTTATTTTGATGTTGTGCATCGGTTCAAAATATTTAATTTGTGTATAAATTAGTTCAAAATTAGTACAAAATTGTGATATTTTTAGTTTTTTATTTCATGTGGTTTTCTTGTCTAGATATGCTAAATTAACGATAAGTTAGCGCACCCACTCTTATACGTTGTTTAGTTTGATGTTCTACATCAATTCAAAATTCTTAATTTTGGGTATAAATTAGTTCAAAATTAGTACAAAATTCTGGTATATTCTATTTTTAAAATTTTTGATAAGTGTGTATGCTAACTATACGGTCATCCCATTCGATTAGTTCTTTAGGATTCATGCATTCCCTCTACATACATACATAGCAAACCTTTTAATTGTTCCGCCATAGCCGTTGGCCTATGGCTGGTAGCAAAGAAAAGCCATTCAGCTGATGTTTAAAAATCAGACTTGTGATGCAACAAGTTAATGAATTTATTACAGATGAATAACCGAGACGAGTTAAAGTGACGAGACGACTTATTCATATTACTGATTGTGGCCTGTCCTGGTGGTACATACTCCTCCTAGGAGATGATTTTCTCTCTTCTCTTTCTGTCTCTGGCTCAGATGTATGAATTGTGTAAGTCATTTTCGATATCTTACGCCTGCACTGATGACATATGAAATCATCCACTACTAAATTAGGCAATTTGTTACATATCTCGTGTGAGAAGAAATAAAAGAGGTCATCTTCGTCAACATATTAGCTTTATTAAGATAGCCGGCTTTCGACGGCTTTGCCGTCATCGTCAGTCTACAAGATACAGAAAGATATAACAAAATTATAAATAAATACACAATAAGATAGAAAATTAAATTACAATTAGTGGATACATCTAAAGAATTTAGTTACAGATAGCAGATACAATTTCAAAAAAGAAATGCAACGAGAGGATTTAATAAACTTTTTCTATATGAATTTAGTGTCAAACTTCGTTGACAAAAATATCTTCATATTGAACTATGTTTACTCGTCTCTCCAATTTTTTCAGCCTAATATTCGCAATAGATGCTAAGAAAGAAATGAAACATGCAAAACACGTTTATCGTTGTATGTTTGCAACAGATTGCCCTAGGAGGCTGATTTTTTGTGAATCTTCATTGTATATTTTCTTTGATATGAGTTTCGCGATTATCGATTAGGTTTGGGTGCACTTTTCACCGCCTTATTCGGCTATACCCTTTAGAACATATTTATTGCAAAGCACATGAATTATTAAACATAACATTTTCAAAATTAATACAATTTATCGGTCCTGTTATTTTTGAGTAAGTGAAGTGAGGTGTTACCAGAATTCGTGTTTGGGAATAAGTAGGTTCTAAATTTATTATAAATGAACAACAGTGTCTGTTTTTAGGTATTCACCTAACATAATTGCAACATATACAGATTCTTGTAATATTAAATGTATCTATTTGTGAATGCTTTAAATTTGTTAAAAAGACAATGTCATGAAATATTGTTAAGTAATCAAATATATAAATTTTTATATAATGTAAACTTCTAAACGAAATTTTGATCGCTTAAGACCATATAGTTGCATAGCGATCTAAAATAAATTTAATTAAAAAAATACCAATATTAAACTTACATACGTTCAAGCCTGAATATTTTTCTCGTCAATAATTTAAAAGTTAGGCAAGGAAATACAGGTAAATTCTTGAAACGTAATGCAAGTTATTATGTCACGACCGGTAGCAAAAGAGCGATTTTTAAGCCGCAAACCTCGCTTGTCAAACGGAAACGCCTTAACCAAAACGTCCCGCTACGCTCCGATTATGACATGATTTAATAGGATAACTGCTTTTTACATCATGGAGCAAAGGTTGTGCTGTCGTTCTCACGAGGCGAGGCAAGGCGAGGCGAGGGAGTGTCTCCAGGAAACGACGCGAGGCGGCGCCGGGCGGCCGGATACGCGCACTCGCCGGTGCAAGGTCTGGGACTCGCGTCACCCTCTCGCCCAGGGCGCTGCCGCTGCACTTCACTGAGAAAAGTGTGCACTCCTTAAGAAATTTTACAGGAATGGTGGCGAAGGTAAATTAATGAGAAATGGTGGGAACTACAAATGTATATGTTTGCGCGAGGAGAGATCGAACACATTGCGGCCATCTTCAGTGCTACAAAAATTATAACAATATATCTACACTACAAATAAGAGTTTATCTACTACATAATATTATTATTAATCTAATAAAATTAGAATTTAAGCAAAATAGTGAAATTTGAATATGAAATGTGAAAATAGAAACATAATTTTGAATAAAGAATACATGAAATAACAAATGTACAATGTAAGATAATTGTTGAAGCTATAAAGTGAGATAACTTAAAATAAGGAAGTCTGTTTGGAATGACATCAATATTATTCTTAAGTGAAGCGAAATAAAATGAAATAGAAAATAGTGTAAATATATACAAATAAGTAAATAAATAAATTCAGCTGAGCAAACTGACATATGGATTCTGAGGCAGCTAGGAGCTTCGGGATCAGGATGTGTTCAGGCAACACATCGAAGGTAAAGGGCATTGCACGCAATTCAAAAGAAAGCTCTTAACGGAGAGGGGAGAACGCGGCTTTTTCGGCCATTAGTGATAGGCCCGGAAAAGAGGCGGGTGGAGGGGTTAATGTGCGTGGAAGCGGCCAGCTTCCGGAGGGGTGAGAGAGAAGGAATTTGTTCATTCAAAATAGTGTGCTGGGGATTTTTAAATAAATTATGATGTGTATGGCTTCTAATTTAAGTCTGTCAGTGTATCTGTTTTCAGTTTCCAAAATTTTGACTTCACTGTCTGCATTAAAAAAGTGTTGTTCCAAGAGATGGCTGGCAAAGTGTGATTGTGTTGTTTTGTGTGTACGTGTTCTTTGATTCTTTGTTTAAAGGATCTTCCTGTCTGGCAAATATATTGCGCATTACAACTGCCATAGGAAATGGAGTCTTACTAGTAGAACATCTAAGTAAACAAACGCATTTTTAAACTTTTCTATCGCAGGATACCACGACGAGATAAACTCACCCAAAAGAACGTGTTTATATACCCTCAATCTTTGGCATTTTGTCCCGAAAGTTTGCCTTATTTATAAGATAATGAAATACTTTATTGGTAGATAACAGTTATAAATCGTTATGCACACTCTATTATTACACAATCCCGTGAACTAAACGCTTCGTGAATTTCATGTATAGTGTGACGTCGTAGGAATACACAATAATCACAGACACGAGCTTCAATGATAATTATGTACAGGTTTATTCACAATATGTACAGTAATAATTTAAGTCACTCAGCTCTGGTAGATGTTTACTTCCCTGATCGCAGGAGCGATCCTTAAAAATGAAATGACTGACTCGTGGCCCGCGCCACTCCTCAGCGAGCCTCCCGCACACAGCAGACAGCTCCGGCGACCTCGGTCACCCGTGGATATCGTCCACAACGGCGTCCCAACACATGGGTTGCCACACGAGCCTAGCTCGGCTCCGCACCGCCCTGGGCGCAAGTTTTGTGCGTTCGCACGAAGGTTCCCACTCAGCTCAACAAACCCCACTCCCGCGCTCTGCGTTCGCTCTTATATAGCTACCACCCACGTGACCTGAAACGTCACTGGGTTTTGCACACGGCCCGCGCTAGTCGCTTTGCCAGGCATTTTTGGACATCCATTCCCATGGATTCCAAGAATTTTTCACGCGGCACGCGGCAAAAATGCGCTGACCCGCACTTTGGGCATCCCTTTCCTTAGCTCTTAGGATTTCTCAGAATACCTCGGCGTGACACATCCTGCCTGGCCCCTGGCGTCTAATCCCTTACCGTCGCACCTTTGTGGCGCCCCAGCGGTCGCTAGCTGCAGCCCTACAATACGTTACAATAGGGAGGGCACCGCGAGGTACCGACAAGAAAAGTCAAATCATTAAACAAGAACACAAAATAAAATCGCCGGATATAAACTCAGGAATTCTCAAAAAAAAGGGGGTAGCATTTATGCCATTATACTTTTATACAAAAATTCCTATTACTCTTCCGTGTGCAAAGGACAATTTCGAATGTATTACGGTCCCAATGACCGTACTGTGGTAGTACATCAATGGCCGTCTGATTATTAAATGTGGATATAACGAAAACTTAATTAGCTAAATAAGAACTTAAAAGGGTAAGATACTTTTATTATCGATGCTGGTAATTTCATCAAATATTTAAAAGGAAATTACTGTTATTTCAGTGCCAATTTAGAAATAATAACGCTCATTTCTTGCAGATTTATAACTTCTCAGATATCCAACGAAAGAATTTCTCGAAATGTGGAAATGAAATAAAGTGAATTATAATTGCACACCTGTTTTTTAGAATTAGCAAAACATGATAGATTTATAATATTTTAATGATTATTGATATAATAAACAGTGTTCCTGATATCCGGAAATATTCAAAGTACCGTTCTCAATGTTCTTACGGCAGGAAGCCTTGCAAGATTTCATCACGAAGAGGGATAACAGTCAAAATTAATAGATGATTTGCCTTTGCAAATAGATTTTTAATACACTGGAGCGGATTTTCTTATTAATTCTTGCCAAAAATGTATGTTTCATCTGTATGCAGAATTCAACTTGTAGAATGGCTTAGGGTAGGGATCACAGAATTTCGAAATACGTGCACACAATACATACACTTCTCCCCATAGCACGACACATACAGTTTTTAAAGTTAAATAAATAAATATAGTTAGTTGATTTGGTTTCCCACAATGTAATACATTTTTGCACCGACATCAACAAGTAGCACAAATAGCATTTGTGTGTGTGTGTGTGGGGGGAGGCATATTGTGCAGCCCACTTGATGTTTCCTTAAAAAACTGTTTCTTTAAACTAAATTTTAAAATATTTTTATTTGTTGATTTATTGTTATACCCCAATTTTCAATTGGCATATTCAACGACTATCGTTTCTATAGAAAATGAGTAAAATCTGTTTTTACGATGAATGAGAGTAGTTCTGAAGGGAGTAAGCTCCATGAGGGGAACTTCCCCCCGGTGCGATACTGGGTTGAACAAAATTATTTTGGTTATTTAACCACTTCTGGTACAATCCGTTTTTACATCTTAGGAAAAACTCTTGCCAGTGCTGCTTGCCCTGAGCGGCGATCACACTGGAAAGGTAGTCGTGGCTGAGTGGAGTAGTCCAATCCAATGGTACTCAAAAAGGCCAAATACCGGAAAGTTTTAGTGTAGTTTTGGTATTTGGTTCCTATATTTTTTGGGGTCTCTGAACATTAATTTCAGGTTAGTCAACTACAATTTTCCCCGGAAAATTCGTTTTTTAAGCAAAAACTGCGTGGAAATCACCCCTTCTTTCGTTTTTTTCGAAATAACTCAAAAGCAATCCATTTTTCGTAATTAACAGCCCTATATGAAATAAAAGAAGATAAAATTACATACATTTAATATCATTTAGATTTTTTATCTGAAATTAACGGTTTAGCTGTGAGAGAACCGCGAAATTTGGTGATATATGCGAAATCACAGGACAAACAATAGAACAAAGAAATGGAACTTGTTAGTACAACCTGCTCTTCCATTTTTATGGAAATTTGTTTCCTACAAAAGCTCCAAAAACTATAAAAAAATGACTACAAGAAGGCAGGGATTAATAATCTGTGAGTTAAAACAGATATTATTTTAACAAAAACGTTTATTTTGTTTCATAAAGATACATTAAAATAGTTGATTTACGTACAGATAGTCTTCACAGTCTTTGTGTTCTTCACTTGGTTATTTCTTTATACGACACACTTCTCTTGATTATTTATTTTCACTGTTCACTTCTTTTGCATTGTCGCATAGTTCTAAGCACTCACCATCGTCCGATGCACTGACCACAGTCCACTGCGTTGACCACAGTTCACGTCACTGAGCACTGTCCACTGCACTGCTGTTCATCGCGATGCACACACTTCACAACTCAGCTTCCCCTTCTTGACTTGCGGCCGCCGGCCGGGGCGAATTTATACCTGGCTGGCGCCCGCCTAGACCTTTCCGGAACTCGCATCACTAATTACGCGACCCACAAACACCCCGGTAATATCCAGTTCGAGGGGCCGGCAGATGATGCAATCGACGCAAGGGATTCCGGCAGATGATGCAATATTCGTTACAATATGACACTTGTTTCTGAAAATGAACTGAATGGCGAGTTACGAGCTGGAACAAGAACAATATGAAGCCATTAAACCTGACGAACCAATGGAAGAGGACTTCTTCTATATTCTTCAAGATATGAAATAATGCCAATTCTTAGAAACAATATAATATACTAGAGTTATAGTAATAAAAAAACCACTAATTTCATTATTTTTTACGAAGCAGATGTCTTTGAAAACCAGGGTCTTTGAAACCTGAGCGTCGGAGAAGATGCAGTCCATCGTCTTCCAAAGTATTGATTTTCCTATTCACATTATTAATTATCTACTTTTCTTTTCCCAAAGGAAATGTTAACTTATTCTCAAGGCGCCGTATTTATTAGTAAATAAATTCATTGGATTGAAATTACACATAGGAGTTAGTCAAAGGAGGAGGTGCCGTTTTCATAGCAACATCCAGGCAAATTTGGCTCACTAAAAGCGATATTTTTGATCCCAAAAGAAAACCTTGTACACATAAAATGTAGACAATTTTATTCTCTTGAATTTCATATCAGGTTAACATTGACGAAAAATTGGTAGTTTTTAAGTTATATTAGGATAAAGTGGAATAATTCCCGTTTTCTCAACTGTTTAGCTTATTTCACCAAATTTCGCGGTGTTCTCACAGATAAATCGTTAATGGGAGAAAAAAATCTTAATGACATTAAATGTAGGTAATTTGAAGTTCTTTCATTTCGTAAGGCCATTAATTACGAAAAGTACATGGCTTTTGAGTTATTTTCAAAAACTGGAAAAAAAGTGATTTTTACTAGAAAAAACAACATGTTTGTCGGCAAACCTGATATTCGTGTTCAGCGACCCAAAAAACATACAGGAACCAAATATTAAAACTACAAAACTTTCTCTTATTTTGTACCATTTGACTGGATTAGGGGCAAAAGAAGTTTCGCTTCTTAGTCAGGCAGGCTCCGCAGTCGCTCGGGGTCTGCGAGGCCAAGTACACAGGCGGGCCGGTCTGCCAGTTGGGTTGGCGCGCCAGCTCAGCACCTGCCGTTGCCATGGAAACAACCCCTTTTCATGTCCCTCTCCACCGCGCGATATTTCCTACAAATCTTCCCCACCAACAGCCAATCGGGTTCTTCCCTTCACACTTCGCGACGTTGGCGCATGCTATCGGCGGACGGGGAACTATTCAAAGTAACTCAAATCAAGCCTGATGAGTCCTCAATATAATTCTTTTCTCTATGGTTCGAATATTTTGCAATGATGAAAAACAAAATCGATGGGAACCAATGGTTACGTACTGACTGTGTAAATAAACATAACAACAACAACGAAAAATATATGTTGAGTGGGGAATATGTCATTAACCGAAAATGTATGGTGCATTGTAGCATAAATCTAGAATTTAAATTAACAAAACTGCACTAAAAGCACAATGAATTATTTTTCGAAAGCTCTTGGCATCTCTCTCAGTGCTGTATTTCAAATAAATATCTCTACATATTAATTACTATACTATACTAATTACTATGACATGTGTTAGTTACTACATACAACACACATTAGTTACTATTTTATTAAAGTTTATGTCATGTATGGAAAATTACATGGAATATATTACTTAATACTATTGGACCTGTGCGAATTTTCCACAATTTCTGCAATTCTGCTCCTCTAATCAATTTCTGCGTGGCATTTTCTACAAACTTCCATATTTTTCGACTGAAATCTGTTTAACGCACTCTTGAAGGTATTTCATTATCACACAGTAATACTTTTAGGCGATTTTCATCGATTGTCCTTAAGAATGGTACAGAAACAAAAACAAGTGTACTTTCCTTACCAAAGAGAAGTATGCCAAGGTATTATTTTTATCGAACCTTCGTGTGATCAGGACATTATGTTTCTATACCGCATTCCCTGTTATTAAAAACAAAATTTCATTAAATTCACATTATTGCCTTTTTCTGTCATGATAATGGGAAAAAAAACTGAATCATGTTCATATATTTTAAAGTGGATTGCTTTTGACAAATATTTGTTACTAAATTATGTCACACTGTATAGCAAACATCAAGGAAAATGTTCTTTGTTTAATATACACGTAAATATTGTTGTATACACCTTACATTTTCAAATAGTTGTATAATGAGGTTTGTTAAACTAGCGACATATTTTGAAAAATCTGCTGGATCCCATTTCTTTAATATAATACTTTCTTAATCTTTCAGGAAACAAATTTTTTATATTTATACTTAACGTCACATGTTCTTATAAATTTAAATTCTTAGTGAAGTATTATTCTTCAATAAATTAATTCGCTTATATCAATATATTTTACCCGCACTAATATTTTACGTAATGCCAGGAAATTGTTAACGTATTCTTCATGAAACACATTCCCCTTCATCTTCTTAAGATATTTCCAATTCGTTCTTCATTCAGTACTTCCAAATGAAACAACTCAAGACACCAACCCATTCGACAGCGCACTTATCTTTGGTTCTCATTAGAATTTTCGCAGGTGACATTATAAATTTTGTCAAATAGCCCCCGCGCCACCCCTTCAAGTGCCTTGCAACACTAGCGCCGCGCCGGCGCCGCCACCGAACCCCTTCCCGAACCCCTTCCCAGGCCACCGCGTTACGGCCCTGCTCACGTTGCTCGCTGCCCACCTCCGCTCTCTACTCGCCACTATCCACTGTCCGACAGGAACATAATTCACACTCTTCGATACTGTCCTGTACCAACAGTCACACAGCTCGATACACACTGATCCTCTCGCATAATCAGTGACGTTTACCCATTGTACTACATCCACTATCTCTTTCTCACTATTACGTATTAATTGTTACTAAATTATGTGGCAAAAATATTCATTATTTTAGGTTCTTATTACTTACTCTCGCTTTACACCTCGTCTTGAGATTTTGAGTCGCACATAATTTGGTTGCAGTTTGGAAACAATGCGCAATGGATAGGTCAATTTGCCATCTCTAATGTTGTTTCAATTTGTTCTTGTCTAATGCCAACGCTAATGTGTTCACTGGCACAGCACGCCATGGGCTGAAGTATTGGGAAGGTTCCAGTTTGGCACAACATTGAATCCCAACACTTAACAACTGATTCTCACTCATATGTTTGCCGCCGTGAACCGACACAATCGTGTCCGTCATGATTACGCTTCAACGTCGCTTTCTAGCCAAACGGATAAGACCTCTGATTAGGTTGGGAATTGCTGGGGGAGTTAAATGTATCCGTATATTCATGTATATCCCTTCACATGCCATGGGCGTGACACGACACACGGGGGATTTTCTGACCTTCCAAAATACATACTCATTCACACTTCAGAAAGCAGATCCAATAAAGCTCCACTCCTTTCCAGAAATCAGGCTGAGTTACTCAGCAATACCTCTCTTGGTATTCAGTGAAAGCATTCCCGCTAGTGCAACTCCCATAATCACCGTTGCTGCCACCGCCGCCGCCACCTTTCATTTCGTCAGCGAAACGAGAGCAATTGTGGACATTGCAATACCGATACTGGTTGCCGGACAAGTGGAAAATCACAATGAATTTTTACACAGAGACAAAAAAAGAGCACATTGCTGACAACTCCGTCTGCACCGGCATTTGCGTGAAACTCTGGAACAATGCCACGTCGAGAAGACCGCTTTCTTTTTGTTTTGTTTTTTTAATATAGGATTGACTTACAAAGTTCAGTTTACACGAAACTCTTCCCTTGTATTGTTGACTTATATCTAATTTCTTATAAACTAAATCTAATCTAAATACAATTGACGAGGGGACTCATCGAGCACATATATAAATTATTAAGATTTGCAAAAATGTTCAGAAAAGAATGGATAGGATATCTGCTTTTTTATTCTGGTTGGGTTTTCATTACTTTTCCTATAATAATATTTCTATCATGATTAATGAGGGGTAGGTTAGGATATAAATTACTGGCGAGAAAGGCTATGTGATGTGCGATGGGATTTAGGTTAAGTTCGTGGTGTAATTGTTAATGGAAATGAACCAGGGGGCTTGGATAATACTTCTTAACTTTTTGTTCTGGATAATCTGAATTTTATCGACATTATAATTAGCCACACATGTCCAAATTGGACAAGCGTCCAGGAGAAGAGGCCTTATAATGGTTTTATATAAGGCGATGCCATTATTTAGTGAGAGAAAAGGTAGGGCTGCTGCAATTCTGAGGCGGTAATGTCTGGCTTTTAATTTTCGGTCGCGCGCAACGCAGCGCGCCGCGTGTCGAAGGCGTTTGCGGAAGAGGGGAGGGGGGTGAGGCCGGGGGAGGGGAAGGGAGACGTGAAAGGAGGTGAAAGGAGAAGGGGGCACCCCGCGGAGATGTATGAGGGCAGCGGCGGAGGCGTATTTAGGCGCCGGCCCACTGCTCCGCTGACAGCGAGAAGTCTCCCAACGGAGAGAACTTAAAAGATATGCATCAAGATTTTTCGAATTTGAGACATTAATGGTTAATTGAACTACAACTTTGAGCAAATCATTACATTCTTAACAATGTGTACTCATTGTTTTCTTTCTGAGGAAATGTATCTCAATTTAAACCTCTTTCGTTATGACCTCTTATAAACCTCTGTTTAAACCTCTTATTGTATGTCCAGAACGTAATGTTACCATACTAGCATGACCTTTAATAATGTATGATTTTCTCTTACACCTGTGTTCATTACTGATTTTATTTTAATAAAGCAATGTAGGCTTTCACGGCTGAATTCACAATTCGAATTACCTTCCGGGACGACCGTGGTCTAGTGGAAATCATATTTCCAAACCTTTCGTCTGCGTCGGGCATCATCTATGGCGAAGTGGTCCCGGACGAAGCGTCCTTCCAGGCAGCTCGCTGGTGACTGACGAAGACACTCGCGGATTCTTTTATTTTGCTTTTGCATTATTGCCTACTGATCTGACTATGCTGTTAATTTAATCAAATTCGACTCTACATTTTAAAGTTAAAAATATTATTTTTCACATAGTCTACATCATATTTCAATACCAAAATTCAGTCTACTTCATGTAAAATTCAAAAGCACGTGTCTGTCAAAGAGACTTTAAAGATTAGAGAATTTAAAATTGCCAAGTTATGCATTTTTATCGAAGTTATGCACAAATTTAAATACGATAATAATACAGCAGTTCCAATTAACAACAGACGCTAAAGAATTCCATAATTATATCAGCACAACTAGCCTAATTCCTAGTAATACATTTAAAGATATATTCAAAATTTTGAGTTTTCCTCACAATTCACACCACACTTCACAACTGTGTTTAAGAAGTGCCCCATGATCTTACATCTGGTAAGAAACAAGATCATTCGCGCCCGATCCATGCACATCCCCCACTCCGGCGCCCACTCGAGAGGGAGGCAGTCGCTGTCTGGAGGAGAATTCTGGCGGCCGGCTGCTCTGATCGGCAGTTTTCCGTGATTTCTCCGATCAACACCAGGCGCATGCCGGAGCAGTACCCTAAAAAATTGAGCACGAACCGTGCACGATTTTTCCTTCTTCCTTGTCCTATCTTCTTCCTTCACTTACACACACTACACTACCACATATGCCGGGAGACCAGTCGAGAGCTTGTCCCGGATGGGGCGGTGCCCCGCTGGTGGGAGATACTTGGTGGGGAAAACCTTGCTAGGCGACGGTAGGTCGGCACGCGCCCGGAAACACTTCCCAATCCACCGAGAGGGAGGCGCCTGAGCTCGACCGCGCCACAAGACAATCGCGCGCGGTGTCCGCGCGTTGCATCATGCGGCGGCGGCGGCGGCGGCGGCGGCGGCGGCGGCGGCGGCGGCGGCGGCGGCGGCGGCGGCGGCGGCGGCGGCGGCGGCGGCGGCGGCGGCGGCGGCGGCGGCGGCGGCGGCGGCGGCGGCGGCGGCGGCGGCGGCGGTGGCGGCGGCGGCGGCGGAGACGGCGGCGGCGGCGGCGGCGGCGGCGGCGGCGGCGGAGACGGCGGCGGCGGCGGCGGCGGCGGCGGCGGCGGCAGCGGCGGCGGCGGCGGCGGCGCGGGCGCGAGCGCGATGGAATCGGAGGAATGCGGGCACGAGCGCGCGAGCGGGGCGCACGCTTGCGCAAGGACGCGCGCCCGCCACCTGCACCGCGCCGCGCCGCTGTTCCTCGCACGGCGGGAAATGCGCGCGGGGCTTAGGACGTTTCCGATCATTTCTAAACACGCGATTAAAACAATGGAGACGGTCACGTGTGAAATATGTCGGCAACGGTTCTTCCTTGGCAATTCCCTTCAGAAAAAGAAGCTAATTTATAAGTGAGCTAGTGGCTTAGGAGGCCCAGGGCATCAACTAATGACACTGCAGTGCTTCTAACCGAAGGTCCTAGGGTTCCAGTCTCGACGGTGCGTGATGGAATTTTCGACACTACCTATGTAGGGGAGAATTGTAGCGTCCAGGTACTCTAATCGGGTTCCTCTTCTTACGCCTTACTTACACACACACACACACACACACTTACCTATTGCACTACACTATCACACGTGTCTGGAGACCAGGCTGGAGCATAGAGCTTGATCCGGCTGGGGCGAAGACCCGTTGGAGGAGATACTTGGAGGAGGAAATAAGTCGACGTCGCTTCTGTCCATCCAGCGGAGGAAACGCCACCTACAAACATGCACTACACTTTCGTTACTAATCCCCTTAGGAGTTGACGCACCCTGAAACGTTAATTAGACAATAAATTGAAATGTTCAACTTTTGTAAGAGTGAGCTTCAATGTGAATTATACAAACTATCAATAAACTAGAATCTCCTGTTCCAAAATTCTTTATTGCAAAGTCCTACAAATATAATACGAAACACAATACTTCATCTGAACGGAGAAGAACACGCGGGGTACGCTGGTTCCCAGTGAGTTTAAAGATTAGTTGCATGTGTATTTTCGAAAAATGAAACCTCTCAAAAACCCTATTCGGCCATAGAATTAGTGCTCTAAAATCAGCCAAAAAAATTCAATCACCGAAAACGTCTGCAGTGGCGATCACTAGAAAGGTCCACATACGAGCAAGCCGTACTCACGAGCATGACTCGTAACGGTAAAGACTCTACCACCACCTCTACCTGCTCCAATGAGGGACCATCAACAACCTCCATTGGAACAGGTAGTTTCGGTGACAAATTTACAAACAATTGATATGGTACGCTCTTAAACTCAAATATGCTATCGCTGTGGACGATCTCGATGGTTCCAAGAGCCCAGCGACTTTCCTTTTTATTTACTTTCCTATCAGAGTTTACGGAGTTCACTCACCAAAAGACGTCACTGCAATTCACACCTCCGATTCCTGAGAAGTCTCTTAATTCATAACCGCCAATTGCAACTTAAGTTGTAGATTTCAAAATCAACCAGAATACATGAATTTGTCTAGCGTCAATGACTGCCTCCGAATTATTCGTATTTTAAGTTCTAACAATTTGATCTATTGATAAGCAACATGCTAAAAATCTTCCTCAATATATATATATATATATATATATATATATATATATATATATATATATATATATATATATATAGCCAACCTACGTAACAATGTTGACTGTTTGAACGCGAGTTTTCAGATTAATTGTTCATTATTAACCAGTGTAGACTATATGTATCACGTATCTAACCTCACCACTTATTACCCGAGTAACATAAACAAAAATGGCTTTCGAACGTGATTCGGACACCGCATGGAAGGAAGGCACAGGAGGAGACAGAATATTAGTCGTTCATTCATTCATTTATTAATCCCAGTACCACTCTCCCCAGTTGGCTCATAGACACAGAGATGGGCTTGTGGGGAACAATAGCTCATTAAAGAAATAGGACTAAGAGGAGCCACCGGTCTTTCTAATGTCCTCAACCGCCCCCCCCCAACAACAACAATTTTAAAAAAATCAAAAGTTGAGGAAGGTGATTCGGACACCGCGGACACATTCTGCTAAGCATGCGGGGGAGCCACGAAGGCCTGGCAGAAGGGGGAGCGCCATCTTAAACTGAAACTCAGAAGCAAAACAACTATACACAAAACTGTACAAATTAACGTTTATTACATCGCCTAATTGACAATTAACGCGACTTGTTTTCTTCCAGTAACATGTACACACGTTTTACGACTACATGTCACCTAATTTTCTTAATAAACAAAAAAAAAAAAATTCTAAAGAAGTCCCTCTACCCGCCTGAATTCGACCTAGCTGACAAACTAGTGACGAAAATACTGCCGCCGTTGGGTCTCGAAACCCTCGGTCAGAGGTACGGAAGTGCCATCATTTGATGCACTGAGCCACCTCCCCCGCCAGCAATTACGAGTAGAAAAGGTTATTTCATTACTGTTACTCTCCTCACATATTCAAAGAAAACGACATGATTCGCAGAATGCGTCGTTCTTTCACTTGTGAGTCACGTAAAATCATTTCAAAGGATTACGTCGTTACTCAACGCGTCAGAATGCGAGACACAACGAAGTATCACAGTGACAACATCCGGATAAAAGGTTCTCCTACGACCCCAGAATGAAACAGGTCTTGCGTATGTCATTGTCATTGGGTTAGATCATTATATAAAAAACATTCACATTTGGATTTCACGAAGTCGACGAAGACAATTTTAATAAAACTGACAAAATGAAACAATTTTAATAAAACTGACAAATAAACAAAACAAAAAAGACAATTTTAATAAAACTGACAAAATGAAACAAAGCCTTGAAATAAAAAAAGAAAAGAGAAATGAAAAATCTTCGCTACGTAGTCATTGAAATGTACTACAATAGAATTAGTTTTATTAAGATAGCCGGCTTTCGACGGCTCTGCCGTCATCGTCAGTCTCGCTGCTTTCGGCAAAAGTTGGTAGACTGTGCCTGTGAAAACTAATATGTTGACGACGATGACATCTTTTATTTCTTCTCTTACAATAGAAGTATTTATTTGGAATGGAATACGGTTTCAATCATGTTAAGTCAGTGAACATTTAGACAAGTGATGGTAGAATTTATTCGCCGCCAATTGCAACTTAAGTTGTAGATTTCAAAATCAACCAGAATACACGGATTTGTCTAGCGTCAATGTCTGTCTCCGAATTATTCGTATTTTAAGTTCTAACAATTTGATCTATTGAAAAGCAACATGCTAAAAATCTTCCTCAATATATATATCGCCAACCTATGTAACAATGTTCACTGTTTGAACGCGAGTTTTCAGATTAATGCACCTCTGTATCTAACCTCACCACTCTTCATCAGAAGAGACCTATGGAACAAGTTATCACAGCAAAACTATTAATGGTATTTAGTTGAAAAAATAATTAATTACAAAAACGTATATTTGACATTAGTTTTCTAATGTGAAAAAAATCTTAGGTGCGCTGATATCAATAACATAAATATTTCATCGATTTTTCATTCTTTCTCTTCTCATCTCCTTCCCTTTCTTTCTTTCTCTCTGACTCTGAAAATTATTTGATGGTTTTTAAAGATCTCCCAAATACGCACTTCGTGGATTAATGTTTAAATTGATAGATGTTTCCAGGCACGTCAACTGCTATGGCCATTTGTCCTGGTAGTGCAGAAAATGATTCATCCAGGGAGGTGGCGGTGATTCCTTCCCCAATAGTCGCTGAGATGCAGGGCTGACTTCCATGTCGTGACTCAGGGGTGTCGTTGTCAAAGTATTTCCTCCAACCAGGACACCGCCCCACCCGAAACAAATTTTAAGCTCCCAACAGGTGTAATAGGGTAGTGCGTGGAAGTGAAAGTGTGTATGTGTGTGTGTGTGTATGTGTGTGTGTGGGTGTGTGTGTATGTAAGGAAAGAAGACAGGACAAGGAAGAGAGAGGAAAGTTCGCGCGGTTCGTGACAGGTCTGAACTCCCGTCAGAGTCGCTGCAGTTGAAGCAGCAATGCAAAAACTGAGCTACACTCAACCAAAAAACTCAGTCGAATCTACCGGTCTACTACACAATATCTTTTTCTAGACTCCACTTGCCTTTTTGAGAGTTAACGAATGACGATGGACTATAACTTTTACTGTCAACCTCTCTGCCAATAGCTCGTGGTGACAACTCGAATATCTTTCAGGGACTTGAAATCTGAACAGTTGACTCTGTGCAAGTGACGCGTCAACATGTGACGTTTCCAAATTACGTGAATTCCAAATTCAGCGTGTGGTGAAAAGAAATGTTGCTAATTTGCTGAAGAATTAATATTCATAAGTACTACATAGTTATCAGCGCTCTTCTCGTAATATTATCCAACCATTTGGTGCTTGCAACAGAAAACGTTCAAAGAAACGTGGTATTTTCGTGACTTACATTTATTGCTATGACGTCTGCGAACTGTTTGTGTTACTACATAAGAAATTGTTATGATTCTGATATTTTTTTTCTTCATAGGTATGGCATACAAATTAAACTTAGGAATGCGTAAACATTGCAACGAAACTTCGTCTTAAAATGTTAAACACCCTCTCTGTTTTCCTAAAAGTCTTATCTAAATGACCAAATGAACTAACACGAATCACCAAATAACAAATATTGAACATAATCAAAATTGCACTTTAGTGAATCTTCATGTTGCAATCATTATGAATTCTTTCTCGAAATTTCCCTCCTTTTCAATTTCTTCCCACTTCACCGTCCACAAGCAATTCAATTATAATACTTGAATCATTTCTTATCTTTGAAGCAAGCTCTTATTTATCAAATGCCGTAAACATACAGGGATGATTGTGGATATCTACTGAAAAGGTACTGTTACGAAGGATGACAGGAAATACGACGAATTTTCAAAACGGATGTAAAATAAATAGCACGTGTTAAAATTTTTGATTATATAAGAAACATTGTGGGTTGTATTTTGGTAGGTGGTGTTAATTACGTGAAACTTATTCGATAATTAATTTTCCAAATGAAAACCAAATTCTAACCTAATTCCAACATCCAAATGAAAATCTTATTCTAATTGTATTCCTAGCATAATGGAACATTATCAAACCGATTATTGTTAATAGACGGCTATGGATTATTACAACACTTGTATCGTGGTAACTCTTATTATGAAACCGATCTTATTCGTTAATTTTGACTTTTGATAATCAAAGTGAATAAATTCGGATTACTTCACTCAGCTTCTGGGTACTCCAGCTCATTTCGTGAAATCAGAGATATCGTTTTGGCCTATGTAGTACCCAATATCGGATGCGTATTTACCTTCTCCAGCAGAAACGACGGTGGCCTTTTGCTGTATCTTTTCTGGCTACAACTGTACTTCATCATGAATAGAAATTTCACCCGAAGGCATAGATGGCTCCAGCATTGCTACCTCAGGTCAATAGTTGAAATCCCCCTTTTGGAAAGAGCTTATTTTCGCGGGCTTCCCCCAACGCTGCTACAGTGGCAGATTTCTTGGCCTCCTGCGCGCAAGCGATTCGTCGCCCTCCCCCAGCAAGGAGTCATTACTAGACATCGGATGTTTAGGGAAATGCCTATTTTTTCTAGAGAACTTATTTAAAGGCTGATAATATATGTCCACGAATCATGACAAATGATGACACATGACGAAGTTCTATAATGCTTATTTTTGCTTATTTTAGCATAAATGCCTTTTTTTGCATAAATACCTGTTTTAGGACATTTTTGCCTTTTACTTATTATATTTACATACAATGCTAAGATATCGGAAAATCGGTGATGGTCCAATGTGACCATTTATTATGAAATCTTCGATTCACGTCTTGATATTTAAAATTACAAGTGAATTCCCGAAAGTATACCAACTGATTTTTCTCCATTTCCCTATTTCATAAATACCAGCCATGATCTGGGAACATGGACGATACACCGAGAGAACCGAAATTTTAAGTGGAAATAAAGATAAATTCTCAGAAGGTTTGAGTGGTGCTAGTGCTGGATTGCTAAAATATATGCCAGTCACATCGTTCAGATATCCTTCTCCGCATTCAAACTGATTTTGTCTCCCAGTCGTCGCAAATCTGAAATTGTGATCCTTGAAAAGTTACTGGTAATATGTAAATATTACTGGTTAATGATAACTATTAAGAATAAAATGTAGAAGAGTTGTAAATGTGTAAATCTAGTTTTATATTAAAATATACGAAGTGGTTTTGTGCATTTAAGTTTACAAAATAATATAGATAAAAAATACAAATTTTTCATTTTATTGTGTATGACTCTTACGACAGTGCCTTTTTTCTCCGTATTCATGACTTTTTCAGCGCCTTTTTAGGCGCCTAAAAGACGATTTTTTAGTACCTAAACATCCGATGTCTACGCATTACTGTCAGTGCAGCGTTCACTGTCCATTTCGTCATTGTCCTCAGAGGAAGTGTCCTGCAAAGAAGCTATAACTTCTTCCACTTCTTCGTTCATACTCATGTCTGTTTTCATATATTTCGCTTCGATTTTCTTCACGTGTTCACAACACTTCTTCTATCGATATGGGCAATATTCAGAAAATAATATTTGGCATTCATTTCCTTCAACTAGCAGAGTGGTACCGATACTTTGTTTAGCAACACGATTCTTAATGTAACCCCCAACTAATTCGAAGGAATTGAGAGCGTGATGGTAAGAAGGGAGCTTGAAGTTGAGGGAACTTTACCTGCGAATGGTGGCCTTAGAAACAAATAAGCACAATATTACGCCTATAAAATTCCCTTGAAATTAGGCCTACGCTAAGACACCACACTGCACAGCACTCAAAGACGAAAGGGATAGGACTGAAAACCAAGGACGATGCTTCCTATACATATGTTTCTTTTATTGAATCTTAATATATTAGCTTTTGTGAAGAGTCAGCTTTTGTGCATAGGTCGCTAAAATTGTTTTGATTTGGGTAGCTTACACTTGTACTGCGCGTTGGGTCAGGCACAACTGCCTGCCTGTGCGTTCAGACCCCTCTCCCCTCACCGGCCTCAACGATTGGCGCGCAATGCGAGTGAGAGAGCGATTTGTTCAGGGGAAGTAGCGGTGGGAGTCACCCCTCCTCGTGCATGCGCATTTGAAGAGAATACAAACTTGTTGTACTGTTGTGTATTACAATTTAGGTTTCTTAGTGAAAAAACTATCGATCGTTCCTGATCCCGTCTCTCATTTACGGGCATTGTTTTCGAATCAGTCTATAATGGAAAAATAAATACTTAATAATGTTTATATGAATTTACATAAAAAAGAAAAAGTACTAGAGATGCTACAAAATGGCACAGAATTCTGGCAGTAAAGTTTTCTAATTTTCTTAGTGTGGACTGGCAATGCACAGTCTTGCATCTCCTTCTTGCCTGCTGCTATATATTGCCACCCAAAGTACATTTTAAAAAAATTCATAATTTCGGTTCCCAGATAGTAGAACCGAAATATAATTTTAAGAATATAAAAGAAGGCTAAAACCTCGTACTAAATAGCAATTATTCATTGAAAAATTTGGAGTCGTTTTAAAAAAAGTGCGTTATCTTTACTGTAAATTTGAAGCTTTTTTCATAGAATTTTTTTGAGTTTTCAAAAAACTTCACTCGGGATTATTTAAAGAACTTCCCTCACAAAATCAATAATGTATACAAATTGGTGAAAATGTGCATATTAACGGCGTGAGAGATCTTTAAAAAAATACATTTGTGTAATTTTTTGAAAAAACAAAACCTACATGAAAAACAACTTTTCGGCATATTTAACAGTGAAATTAGCTCTATCCATTGGAAACGTTTCAGCAAAAAATTTGGAGCCATTTTTGAGAAAATGGCGTTTAAGTGTTTCTGAAAAAGCAGAAGTAAAAAATTGTCTCGGTCAGTCCCAATTCTAAACGGACACCGGAAAAGTTATGAGTTTCGCTGAGGTTTTTAGATATGTTAGAGTTTCTCACAAAAATTTCACACAAAAAGTTGTGTTAGTTTTGTTATGTATGGAAATCAGCAAATTAACAATAAACAAGATTTTTATTACAGCCTCTCAGTCTTTACAATAGTTGCACCAAAATCCAAAAAAGTAAACCTTTATACTATAGCCGAGTCACCAGATGTTCAGTAGAAGTCCAAGTCCAAAGCCGAGTTCACCACAGTTAATGCAGAAGAAGTGACTTTGTACACTGCCGTGTCGCAATCACTATACTCAACACAATCCAGGCTCACGTTACTCTCGAATCACTCTTTTTTTTCAATTTTCCCCTCACCAATATCCTTGGCGAGGCGGGAATTTATTCAAATTAAGGGGGTACAAGAGCTCCAGCTGTTAAGCTTTTGGAGCGGAGGTGAGGGCTTGTATCTTAAATAAACTAACTTATAACTAACTTAAAACTAAGACATGGCCACTTTGGGTAGCGAGTTTTAATAAAATAAATAATTAATTGGTTTTCAGGTTTAGTTCTTTGTATTGTTCATAATCATCTTCTTCTTTTTAATTTTTGCACTCACTCACTCATTCATACTTAAATTTATATGTACAAACACATTCGCTCACTCATTCATACCACACAGCACTACACTTCACTTATTTACACTTTGTACACTTGTTTAAATTACGCCACGGCGCCGACTTTACTCAGGCGTCCGTGGCGCCGCGACGTTTTCAGGGCCTGGCGGACCAGATCCGGCTGAACACAGTTTCGCACCTCCCACGCGGATTCCGGCATCAGTGAGCGGCGACCGCCTCCCACGCATTGTCTGTTTCCCCGCGTCGCACAGTTCAGAGAACTTGTGCGGGGGAAGTGCGCGGAAGGTGAAGGCGACGTGCTTCGGGCCTTTTCTTCTATGGAAGGCCCTGTGCACGCCGCTGTTCGCCGCTACGCCGGTCTCGCGCAGGATGCGCGGAGCGGACGGCCTCAGCGCCCTAGCGAGCGCCGTTTCCGCCCGCTTCTGCAGCCTGAACTGATTCCGCCGGGAACTGATTTTGTACGCCCAGAACTCTGAACACGTCAGCATTTCGAGGTGTGCGGTCATGGCGAAGGTTAGGAAGGTGCGGGCGCGCCGCGAGGCGCGCCGCTCTGTTCTCTGCAACCCGAATGGGGTGCAGAGTTGAAGAAGGAGCGGCGGCGAAAACCTCGCACGCGTACGCCCACAGGGGGCGCACGCACGCGGTGAATAGTCGCCGCTTTAAGGAGACAGAAAGTTCAGGAGAGCGGAGAAGAGGTTTCAAGAGAAGAGTGCGGTTTTGAATTTTGGCCGCGAGATATCGAGCGTGCGCATGCCAACGGAGACCGCTGCCAAGCAACACGCCCAGATATCTCGAATCACTCTGTATACCGTTCTGCCGCTACCCCGGCGTCTGCCCGTTATAACTTGCTGCGCGTCGAAGACTCGTCTCCTCGTAGAGGCTTCGCGCCCCGGCCGTTCTGTTCTCATTGGCCGGCTCCTTCCTTGCTCGGCTGCCCAGTTCCCGCTCGCTGACGTCACGGCGTGCCGACTCCGTGGCGCGCGCTTTGGTGTGGCGGACACCGCCGCAACAAGTTCATCATTGGGGGGGGGGGGGGGCATGGCCACCGTGACCCCTCCCTATATCCGCGCGTGGACATTAAGACGTAAACTCGATACTCGATTTCTGGAAGCTCGCAAACAACTACAATAGCTCGCCTTTAGTCTACAGAACAGATTGATTTAGTGGTGAGTTGTAGTTGACATTTACATAATTGAAATGATTGAAGGCGTTGTCATTGTCAACAATATGATTTGATGCTATAGCAAACGGTTACAACACAGCTCTTGTCAACAACATATTACGCCGCAAAGTTCACAAACGAAAACTGAAAATGTACACTACACTCTCTAACGTAACACTAACATTAGACAAGTACACTTGCTTACCATATTTTGGAAAACTTTCAGAAAAAGACGCACACAATATACACAAAGCCGGTATCAAAGTTTCATTCAAAACACAAAATTCTCTCAGAAAAATCTTAGCTCCTAAAACACACACAGATCTTCTAGAAAAAAGCGGTGTCTACGCACTACATTGCCACGATTGCGAAGCAAAATACATTGGTCAAACAGGCAGAACTTTCAATACAAGAATAAAAGAACATATACACGCTTGGAAACACAACACCTGCAAATCTCACTTTGCCAATCATTTACTTCAGACAGGTCACACATTCAATCCACACACAGACATTCACATACTAGAAATAGAAAATCAATATCATACCAGATTAACTTTGGAAAACCTTCACATTCATCTCAATAGTAACCTACTGAATGTAAACATAAACTACAACCCCTCCCCTCTGCTAAAATTACTTTTTTGACACCACCCTCACACCACATTCTTCGAGGGTGACACAACACAGCACACCGAACCCAGGCCATTAACCCTCCTAATCCACCCCACAGCCGGTACTTAAGCTGTCAGGCACGCCCGAGCCAGCGTAGTCGTTCTTGTGGCTCCCAGACAGCAGGTAAGAAACGACTCAACTTACGTTTCGTATTTTCTCTCTCAAAATTGTACATGTACCATATTTTCATTCATTTTCTTGCTTAAATTTAAAAAAAACTACTATATTACATAAAGATATAACTCTCCGTCCCCTTCTTTCTTTCCTTTCTTTAATTCTTCTTCTTTCATTTCTTAAGATGTTTTAAATTATATAAATTATTTTATATTATAAAGATCTAACTCTCCGTCCCCCCTTTCTTTCTTTCTTTCTTTCTTTCTTTCTTTCTTTCTTTCTTTCTTTCTTTCTTTCTTTCTTTCTTTCTTTCTTTCTTTCTTTTCTTTTCTTTAATTCTTCTCCTTTCTTTTTATAAGATGTTTTTAAAATTAGGCAACTATGTTAATTCTAATTTTATATTTTCTTGTACCAGAAAACTAATGATGATGGCTAAGCCATCGAAAGCTGCTATTTTTGAAATAAATACTATTGTTGACCATGACAACGCCTTCAATAATTTCAACTACAGAACAGAGTCAACAGAGGAGATGTACGCGTCCATGGACAAATGTACGCCATTTTTACTTTCTCGTATGCGTACGTACATGCGGAGTAATATACGTAGTATAGAGAAAGTTGCGTTATGCTGCGCCAAAAACCGGCGGATTTTTCGGAAAAAAATTCATTGCCGGGCTCTGGTGATGAAAAAGTGCATAAAACCAGTTGATAAATTAAGAAAAAAATCCTCTTGCACCCGGTGTAGTCAGAATCCCTGTTTGTGGGTCCTTGATGCCGAAAAACCAATTGGAAGCTAAACGTTCGTCCGTCCGTGTGTGTCTGTGGGCCTGTGTCTGTCCGTTTCTCCGGCTGTGAACACTCCTAGCGCCTAAACCATTCGCATGATCTTCTCCAAATTGAAGAATCCTCTATCCTGACTAGTTGAAGCTTTGAAATTTCGAAAATCATTCTTTAAAATTTGATTTTTTCTCATATTTATGGGCACATGTGCTTTAAATAATGTCAAATAAAGTTTCTCGTAAACCCAACAGTTTTCTGTAAAAATGAGCACAAAATTCGACATTTTCAGAAACGCTCAAACGCCATTTTCTCAAAATGACTCCATATTTTTTCTTAAAAAATTTCCAATAGATAATATTAATTGCACTGTTTGTTATGACATAAAGTTCGTTTTGGTGCATTTATGTTTTTTCAAAAATTTTAAAAATGTAATTTTCTTGAAATAACTTGCCGTTAATATTGACATTTCCATACATTTGTATGCATATTTGTGAGTGGAAACGCACATTTGCGAGTGGAAGCGCTTCAAATGACTTCAAATGAAGTATTTCGAAAACTCAGTAGATACTTATGAAAAAGAGCGTAAATTTCTCATTTGCAGTAAAGCTTAATCACCTTTTTTTTAAAAGCGACTACGAATTTTTTCATTGAAAACTTCTATTTAGGACAAGGTTTTACTCTTCTTTAATAATCTTGAAGTAATATTTTGGTTCTACTACTAAGAAACCGAAAAGTTGAGAAAATGTCAAACAAATGCACTTTTGGCGACGATAGATGGCAGTTACGCAGAGAATGGAGCAAGACCTTAAATTCAGTTCACACTAAGGACATTAGAAAAATAATGTACGAGAAAGTCAGTGCCATTGTGTTTCACCACTAGTTCACTATTTTGCACCTATACGGTATTAACAAAATCGCTAAAGCTTGGCGCTGCTTCTTACTCACAAAATTCAGGATTTTGCATCAGCTTCATGTTCAAACGTCCGCTCACTTATAACGTCTTCCAACTCGTAAGAATATGTAATTTTGACTTCCTCTATATTCTCTTCATCAAAGAGAAAACAATTATGCACATTATGCGCTTTCCCGTATTATTATTTAGTACACATCAGACATCAAAACTCTTTATGTGAATTATAACTGTCTTCATTTGTGTATAAAATTTGAAGCGGATAATAGTAGCAAACAATTTAAGCAGGTAACGAGCAAAACCTTTAAGAATGAATAATTTTGATTTATACATTTGGAAGAAAATTTATAAAGTTTCAGACTCCATAAATATAATGTAATGTCTAATTATTCACTGATGATTGCAAATCATCTGTAGAGTAATATATTGTACAGAAGTAATAAATCAGGAAATTCTGTCAGGTTGTGCAGTTTTTCATTATTGTTTGATTTTCTTTTGGAATGAATCGTAGTCAGCTTAATCGAGAATATTAATACTTTTAATCTAAAAGTGATGTATAACAAAATCAAACTTTTTCTAACAGTTCCATTACACATTTTAATGCAACACTACAGCTATTGTAACACCATTCCTATGAAACCAAAACCTTATATTTGGTTCAAAATACTCGGTAGATACAAAACAAAATATTCCGTCTAATGTCAAGAAGGCAATTGATACTCATGACGGGAATATTCGTCTTTTCGGGCATTTTCAATTTTCACGAACGTAGCGAAATATTTTCCGCCTGTTCCCATTAGGTTCATTCTTTGTGTATTCTAATAGCTGAAAACTAGTTCCTCCAGCATTGCTAGATTGCTTGTTGTAAAACTGAGTAGTGCAACAGTTAATTTAAGAGACTTTTATGACCGTATAATTCTTTCCATTTGAGATTGGATATTATGATATGTACAACTTCATCGCGTAAGAATAGTTTCGGACAGAATGCAATATATACTTTTGTTTTTTAAGGATATTCAGTGCAGTTTTAAAATGATTTGGAACGAATTTAAATGTATACCTAATGTAAATGTCGGCTCAAAACTGCGGCGTACGTACGCGCACGTACGTTCTAAATCCTTGGTATTTTATCCTCGGCAATCATGAGAATGGCTGCTCTGCGACATGGGTGATTGAAAAGTATTGCCATAATGCGAATTGTCATAGCAGTCTGGGATTTTTAATTAGTTGTGTTAAATGAAACAAGATACCTCTACACTTTAGTAATGTTTTGAATGAAATTTTGTTTATTTGTAAAGATAACATCTTCAAAGTAATGTATTCATTACACATTTTGGAGTTAAATCCCACTACGTTCTTATGAGATCAGCAAATCCAACAACACTGTTCATACTTCGCTAATAAAAATAAATGTTCACAAACTTTTATGTAAGTATAATTCAGTGTAGTAATTTTAAAACAAGGAAAATGCTAAATTTTTTCGAGGAGTCTTGAAATCATGAACTAATATAAGAACTTAAATGAACACAAAATATCCCACTTGGCAAAATAGATTTCTCCGTTTCTAGATGTCACACTTTCACCTTAATTAGTATATAAGATATTTAATCACGCTACCTACAACTATTACCATTCAAAACACCAAAATCAAGAGGTTTTAGGGTTCTTATGCAGTTGATGGAGTTTTTACCCTAGCTACTAATTTAACTAATGACTAAAGTAGAACTTGACCATCGGCTGCTCTGACCTGCAGTTTTATGTGGTTGGTACGATCATTATAAGGTGAATGCTGGAGCAGTACCTTAACAAACGGGTCACAAGTTGGCAGATCTTTCCTTCCTCTCTTCACTTTGTGACTTCCGCTCCCCTCACAAACACTTACATGCCCTGCACGCACTTTGGGTATATGACAGCGGTTCTCTTGGCAGGGGCTTGCACTTCTCCGGGGGAATGCCTGGAGAAAGAAACCACCAATGAGATGAATACTCGGTTGGTGCCGGTTCTCGGAGAAGAAACACCTTCAATGATGTAATATGCTTTACACTGATGGGACTAATGACATGAGTTGTTGAAGCTCCAGGAATCAGTGCGCACTCACTCATTATCTTTAAGCATGAATGCCAACAAGCCAAGCACCTTCCCTCTCCAAGCAGAGTGCAGCGCCTCTAACCGGGAGGTCCTAGGGTCGAGTCCTGACGGCGGCAGGATTTTCGACACTAGCTCTTCAGCTAGGTCGAATTCAGCTGCTGTCTGGAGGAGAATTCTAGCGGCCGGCTGCTCTGATCGGTAGTTTTCCGTGGTTTCTCCGATCAACACCAGGCGAATGCCGAAGCAGTACCCTACCGAACGGGCCACGGACCGCGCGCGATCTGTCCTTCCTCTTCCTTGTCCTATCCTCTCCCCTTACACACACACACACACACACACTTACACTAACATGCAGTACACTACCACATATTCCGGGAGACCGGTCGGGAGCTTTGAGCTTGTCCCGACTGGGGCGGTGCCCCGTTGGTGGGAGAGTCCTGGTTAGGGGGGAACCCCACTAGCCGACGGTAGGTCAGCGCCGGATCTCGCCATCCAGCGAGGGAAGATCACCGCCATCTTCCGAAAAAACATACACTACACTAACGGGACTAATGACCGAAGTAGTTGACGCGCCCGGAAACACGAAAAAATCAATCAATCCAAGCAGAGCCCACGCGCAGTTTAGGCGGGTGGCAGGGCGTCCGAGCGCCAGCGCTGTCGCCAGCCAGGCATGACGACGCGCGCCCAGCGCCCAGGTGCATCGGCGCGGCGCGCGGCGGCGCTCCCCATTGCGCAACGCGCTGCCGGGCGCCGCGCTTCCGCTGCACAGCTTCTCCTGCATTAGCGATGGGCGATTCAATCGTAGTTATCTATCGATTGTTTTATACGATTAATCGAACAATTGAAATCGATTATTTTTCACCGATTAGTGATTCATCGATTAATTTTTCCGATTGTTAGCACGATTATTTTAATTCAAATACTAATTTTCAATAGAATCAAAATATGAAAGTACATCTCTACTTTTGAACTTTAGGAATGGAATTCCTCGATTCTTTATTCAATATTGTTAATTTCATGATCTGTTATTGAGATTTATATTATAAGAAAATGTTTTTGTAAAATATAATATAATTTATTTTGCCCTTTATTAGAAAATAAAGGAAGTGAGATTTGTGTAATTAAGTAGTTGCATTTTATTTGTACAAAAACCGTGTGTATTACATTTTCTGTACCTAATTTAAATACGTTAACGTTATTTTAGTTGATGAACATGCTTTTTCTGATTGCATTAAAATAAGAACTAAATTTCACTTAAACACAAAGTTTAATAAATAAAATTTAACAAGTCAAAAAATTCAGAATTATTCGCATTTTTGTAATAGATTTTCTTACAATAAGTTACGAATCGATTCATTAATTTACAAATTAAAAATTAACTATTTTATGCATTTAACACATTATCTAACACATGTAATAACTTAATTGATTATATAAGATTAACCGATTAATTCGGAACGATTAATCGATGTAGATTAATCTAATAAAATAATTATGGATTAGATATGAATAGATTATTCTTTAATATTCACCCATCCCTATTCTCCACTCGGACGAGGCGCATTCTTTTAGGGAGGAGCTGAATTGGAATCCGCTTCGCGTGAGCGGTCTGGCATCTAGGGCGGTGTCATAAGGAAACCCACGGAATTGGCACAGAGCAAGGTAGAGTTCCTTGGCCGTCCAATAACAGGTATGGTTTTTGTCACTTAAACGAGATGTACGGAGAAATGAGAAACGTTTTCGGAAATGAGATTGGACCGAAAATAAAACGTAGATTTATTTGTTTGAATAAAATAATTTTATTACTTTTTGTCTAAAAAACTAGTAACACAAAGACTGCGCTCGTCTGGCACGTTTTCCCATTTTGCACAAGTGCACTCTCTGGCGTTCTCCAGCCCATGTGTAATACGCGGCACAATTAATTTAGAATTTTAAAATGTAAATGCAAGCTAGCTTCATTGCAATAAATAACACAGAGACCTACCAACACGCGTGGCCTGCAAACGAAATGAACTGGAGCACTCACGCACGAAGAGAGAGAGACGGCGGCCGCCGTTCACTACACTTCACGGCCCCCCCTCCAACAAAAGTCGGTCAGTTCGCGATTATTCTTGCGCGAGATACGATCGCGAGGAGGTAGGCGACGTAACCGGCTGCAGAGTTCGGGGCATTCACCCGGAACGTCCATCTCCTGCATGTTGGGTATTCAATTTCGGAGACAAACCTCCGGGCAACGACTTCCCGAAAAATACAACTCTCAGCAATTAAAATCCCGCACCCCTCGACAAACTCAACCTTATTAATATTGTTGACAATGACAACGCCTTCAATCATTTCGATTATAAATGTCAACTACCACTCACCACTAAACCAATAAACTCAACCTATCTCAGAGTAAAAATAATCTGATGCTATGAGCTCTTCGCAGTTATATAATAAAATTGCTCGCTAATTACATTACATGGCATTTTACAACGCCAGTTCTTACAATCAATATTATCAGTCTAAGCGCACTGATGGAAGTTAAGAAGAGAAATGCTACTCGTTCCCTGCCGGCCACCACTACCCCGCTCTCTCGTGTGGCGTATACGGCGCGCCAAGTTCTTCAGGTTCAGGCACACAACCTCCACGAACGGCCTTCAGCATCATTCGTATGTGGGTAACAGGAGGTCATACCGGATCTCTAAACTCAACCGATGCATTTAATAACACTGTGAGTCATGAAGCGAAAGGCAAAAACTCAGGTTCTAATTTTACTAACCATCATATTAACGAGAATATCAAATATCCTGTACTGCAAAGGAAGCTCTTGTGCACCAAAAAAGAAAAATACAAATTTCCGAAACGTGTGCCTAAATCCGTACCTTCAATATAATTTGCCAAAGGTGATGTTCACTGGGTACGACGATCAGCATATGGCCAGGTTTCGCTATCAATAAACTCTCACAGTTGACCATATGGCATTTCGAACAATTATCAAGAGAGTACATTGTAAGAGAGTACCAATAATCAAAAGCGTGTGAATCGAAGCGAGGCCAGCATGTTATTCGATGCGCTTCTCAACAGTTCTTTTACTAACAAATAATCGATACATTACAATAGCAATGCCAGAAATCTCGGAGAAACCTACGAACACTCCCAACCGAATCGAGGTGTCGCTTTGAAAACGCTCTGGCGTCATAACGTGTAATTCACAACACACGGCGCCACCTTGAACACAGCGCCGCGGCCCGCCACAATTGCCGTTCGCTCTCATTATCTCCGCCTCTTTGCCAATCGAGAATCCTGTCAACGGCGCACAAGTGCCTCATTGACGGCGGCCGCCTATGGTCTGTTGTGTGTTAACTTGAGTGAAAGTGCAGCAGCGTCGAGGCGGCTGGCCGTCGCGCCCGGGCTCGCCCGGCAGCGCGCGCAGTGCTGCCGCCTTGCAAAAGGACAGGAACCGGTGATTCTGGAGCGGTGACGTCTGTCCCACGACGACTGCCACAATCGCCCTTTTCACCCTCAGTGCAAGATTGCATGGGGCGAAACATTCCATTTCATTCTTTATCGCCATTAAAGTGTTATTAGCGTTATCGCACCGATTTAGCGTAAATAACCGTGTTATATACGTTGTCGGCCCTGTGTCGTTTAATATTGTAAATAATACACCTTTTGAAAAAATAACCACTTATAAATTCCTTTGCTTTGAATAGAAGACACGACATGTTGTGCTGCAACTCATTTCTTTCAATTCTTTTAAAACGACGACAACTGTAAACATTCTTATCGGACGCTGTGTTTATCTTCCTGGTTTGGTTGAATTGTGTCGTTATAATAGCACAAACTCACGAAAACTAACGCTCCCACCTACAATACTATTATTTATTAAGATTCCAGTGCTTCAGATGACCGACCTAATGTGAATGAAATGAGTTTGGTTGGAAATAATGATATCCGACATTTCGAGTTTCCTACGAAAATGAAATGTGCGATACCACTTTCACGCGAAACAATCTATACACACAAATGTATACGAGCGAATGCCATTTGTTGTGTGTAAATGAATCCATTTGGAATGTAAAAAGAGCTACTTTCGCTTTCTTTCACGAGACCAAATAATTTCGATTTCGCCCAAAATGCCACATGCATTATTTGCACTCAAACGCCTCAATTCGTTAGTAGATGATAATAATGATGGATGATGATGGTCGAAGGCAGATGGAGGGGGGCCGACTTATAGAAGAGTGTTAGGGGAAACGGGAGAATCCTGAAAACAGGCATAAACTGCTTCATTCATCACAAATTCCACATGACGACTGGCCTTTTGAAAAAAAAGTAGCAAGAGCAGAAAAGCTACATCATTGGCCTCTGTTACAGGGTTCGCTATTCAATGAAAACCAATCCCTTCATCTTTGCTACGGCGCAACCACCACATTTCCCTCCTAAATATATCCACCATCTTCATTTCAGTCAATACTTCGACGTTCCTCCAGTCATCCCTTAATGTCTGATCTATTGACTATTTGGAACATTCACTTGCACCAGCTTCACAACCAACTTCAACTCCCTGTTGTTGCAAGCGCCGCTGCTTTCCATTTGACAGACACGTGGTTTCATTACAAAGAATGTTTCCTCCCCATCAATGCTGCAATTCTCCTTTAATTTACTAATTGTCATACAGCAGATAGCAGTCGTATTGTTTAACAACTGCCCAAAAATTCAATACAGAAGCTCTCAAAATGTTCACCTTGTCGAACTAATATTTTGTTCGTGCTTCGTATTCGTGTTTTAAACAAACATGAAAAACAAACTGAACGTGATGGAACGTGTGTATTCACTTCTTGAGAAATGACATATGCACGTCTTCCTTACGTATGCATGACCTTCACTTAGCGGAGATGTGATCGGATATTTTTTAATTTTAATAGCATTAATAAAGTTGAAGACCAACAATCGGGTTCTGGTTCCGTTTAGAGAGTCTTCCAGCCAGTAAACCGAAATTTGATGATAATATCCAATGATGATAATGGTAATGACAAAGATAATCCTAAAACATTCTTCTTATAAACATTTTTTTAACTTAAATCTGTAAATTTACTATCTGTTCAAAACAAGAACAATAAGTAAATATGATGTTAGAAAATATAACTTGCATGGAAAGGTCACCCACTGGTGATCTTCCTTTATCATATTACACATTACAGTATTATCACTATTGTCATTTTAAAATCTATTTGGCAAATCCAATGGTTTGAACTTTTTCAGTCTTTTGACTTCTAAACTATTGTCCAGTAAGTTTATGGCTAGTACATTTTTATGGTTTTCTAGTTTGCTGAGATATTTATGGCTAAAATTTCTAATTTCTTGTTGTACTGTTGGCATGTTAAAATCACTATGTAGCACATCGTTTCGGACGTACCAGGGAGCACTAGCAATGTCTCTCAGAACCTTGGATTGAAATCTCTGTATGGTTTGAATATTTGACCTGCAGGTAGAGCCCCAGAGCTGTATGCAGTATGTCCAGATTGGTTTCAAGAATAACTTGTATATTAAAAGTTTATTGTCTGTAGCCAGCACAGATTTTCTTCCTAGCAACCAGTATAGTTGTTGTTTGTTTTTTTTCCTAGGGCTTTTATCCAGCCGACAGCCGGTTGCCCTTTACGTCCCGAAGGGACGCATATTCGACCATACACTAGACAAACACTTGCGGGCTCCTCTGATCTGGGGTCAGCAGAACGCGAGGCCCTCCGCGACAACACACACACAAAGTCAAGGGACAAACAGCCATGCCCATGGCGGGACTCAAACCCGCGACCCTTCGTACCGAAGCGCTGAGTCGGAACTCGCTCTTAGCCACCTCGGCCATCCAGGTCGGCTAGTTGTTTGTATTTTCTTATAAACATAATGAAGATAAGCTTGTTGCATTGTCAGCGGAGTCATTCTGTGCCATCCAGCAGTCGCCCCGCCGCTGCGCCTTCGCCGGAAGGGAGCGCCACCGGCCAACTGCTCCGCTGCAGATTGCGACCTTGCGCCGCGCCGCGGCCGGGGAGTTCACTTTCGTTTGAGCGGCGGCTCGGCGCTTCCACCCCGTCACCGCGCCGGGGCGGGGCGGGGCGGGGCGGGGCGGGGAGGGGCGGGGCGGGGCGGGGCGGGGCGGGGCGGGGGCGGGGGCGGGGGCGGGGGCGGGGGCGGGCAGCGTGAGCGGCGACGTAACGCACGAGCCCCCTCCCCCGCTGGCCGCTGCCGCCGACCGCAGACAGGCCGTATAAAAGGGTGACCTGCGGTGCACTCAGCATCACTCAGTCCCAGTGCCCTGGTGAGTTAGGTTCTACGGGAACGCCAGCCGCAACCTTAGCACCAGACATGATTGGACTCGCTCAGGTGAATATGCGCCGCGTACGTCAGGCCAGACTCCAACTAAGCTTAACATTTACTACAATATTTGTTTGCAATAAATCAAAATTTGCTGAAAATATTAATTTAAAAATATTATCGGTATGTATTTCATAAAATATAAATTAACTTACTTTATTTTGTGTATAATAATGAATTTATCATACTTTTCGAGCATTCGATAGGATATTTCCTCTTCTCACAGAGATTACTGAACAATGGTAGTAAATAGAATTCGAAAATTGATAGTTTAGGGTCTAGTATAAACAGTAAATTCTGTTAGGAACTCACGATTTTCAAATTTCAAATGTGTTCAAAATTGAATTCAGTTCTTATGATTCTATTTTATATTTCATTTTATCTTGTAACATCCATGTTTCTCGAATTAAATAAAATTTTCTTTTTTCTAAATATTTGAGAAACGATTATAAGAAGAGCTTTTCTCAGACAGAAAGTGACGTTTTTCAACATGTAATGTACGTTCAATAGCGGTAACAGCTGCAATTTTCTCCAACTTCCTGTCACTAGCGTCATCGTGTGTTGTAGTGGTCAGTTGAAAAGAAAAGTGTCCCAATTTTAAGCAGGTGCCGGAAATTGAGAAACACACGACGTACGAACGGGGCCGAAGGAAATCCGCTCGCAGAGGCCACCGGGAGCCAGCGGAGCTACGTGCCACGTGCTCGTGCAATAAACAACTGCATGGACACTGCCATTCAGGCATTTGAACACGAGTGTCTGGGCGCACATTCCGCCATTCGAGCGCTCGGTCGAACAGGTGATGGGACGTGAACTGACAGCTAGGACCTCTCTTAGAATTAATTCACGATAATAGCAGCAATAAAAATAATAATTAATGTTTACAAGTTGCATTTTAGTTTGGTTTACTACTGATTGAACCTAGACAGACACTTAAATATTATCATCAACTTATTGTATCAAAAACTTTTCAAGACGAAACAGACGTTATATCATTATGGTCTTAGCTACTGATTGTAAACCTACAACGCGTTTAAACAATGTGGGTAGAAATATTTCCTGCTGTAACTGAATACCGAATACTGTACGGTGACCGATAGTGAAACCATTCAGTTCATATTTCCGTAGTTTACTGCCAATTCTTATAAAGCCGCACAGCCCATACATTCACTTTCTCAGTCCGAAACTATTGGATAGAAATTATTCAATTCGTTCGTAAACCAATTGGTCAACACGTCAACCCGCCAGTCAATAAATTCGTGAGTCAAACGGAAGAAAGCAATCAACGGTGCAGGCAGGCACCAGAGGCGCGAGGAGCGCGGAGGGTCGATCGCTGTTCAAGCCAACAGGGGCGCGAGCCCTGCGGGTTGCCTACGGGCCGCGCGCCAGGCGCCCGCGTTGCGTTGGCGTGGCCGCGCCGGTGGGAGCGGAGCGGAGCGGCGAACGCGTGTTTGGCATCGTAAAGCGTGCGGGGGAGGGGCCATGTGGCCATGTTGAGCACGGAGCGGAAGCTCACTGTGCGGAACCGTCGCGCTCCGCCGGACGTCCTGAAGGAGGCGAACACGCGTGGTGCCCCCGCTCCGCCCCCCCCCTCACATCTCCCACTCCGCCTCCGCGGTTCCGCCTAACACACGTATGCGACATGCCGAGCACACGGCTTTTCCGAGAATAGAACAAGAACTGGAAAAGGGGGGACTGGACCCAACGCGGAACAAGTGAAGCTTAAGGGGCATTCAGACAAACGAGGAAACAGGAGCACGTGTGGCGTGTTGTAGCACGAACTGTCGCTGTCAGGCTCATTTAGCACAGGCTGCTTCTCACACTTTTTTCTTTCGCGTTCGTTGAGTACGGGGCACGTTTAGACAATCACTGGTCTTGCTGGTTTGGAAGTCTGAGGGTGATTCGGAAAGAGTGTGGTTAAGAAATACAGTTCGTTTACTGCCCATGTATTAGTACACTAATATTATCCAATAGAGGTTTCTTTCCATATCGATGAATCGATAAACTACATGTTGAGCAAATAATTTTGGATATTATTTTGTAGTTAAGAACCAATATTTTGAATTTGTTTAAACACATGAAGTTCCTTCTGAATTCACACTTCTATATCCAATCCAGTTGTGCTTTAAACCACCGATGACGGATCATGAGTCAATTCAAAATATGCATGAAAACTCAAGAAACCTCAAAAATATGTATCGTCAAAACTTAATGAACTCCAAAATTCATGTTATACATAATTAAAATTTAAAATATTGAAACCAAAGATTTTTTTCTCCTTTTGCGCAATTTAACGAAAACATTACCAGCGCCACGAACGCAAAATGTATTGTGCGCAAAACGTGCAGAGAAGACATGTTTGGGATGAGTTGAAATCAGGAGTCCGCGGGCTAGAAAGGTCCCGGCGGGAGCGGGGTGGGGGAGTCGCTGACGGAGGGGGCCTTGTTGCAGCTGCTGTGCGCCGCCGCCCTGACGGCCGTCGCTCAGGCCGGAGTCATCGGCGGCTACGGCGGCTACGGGGGCTATGCCGCCCCCGCCCTCCACGCCGCCCCCGTCGCCGTCAAGGCGGCGCCCGTCGCTGTCGACTACTACGTGAGTACGCCCCCTCCTCCACCCCTCTTCTCATTCATTCCAGCCCCCGACAGAGAGGCCACAAAGGTTGTCAGAAAGAGCATTTATATGGCGTGCATTGGAGATGCACCTCAGAAATTTGGGTGTTTTGTTGGATCTCTTGAACTACCCAATAGCTAAGGCTGCAAAGAATTTTTAAACGTATTACAAAACAATTGGATTTAAATGCCTTTGAAAGAGACCTAAACCATTTCAAATTCACGTCAAATTGTCAGAAAAATGCACAAGATAATGGGAATACATTGATATTTTAAATAAATACACTTTCTTTCCGGGAGTACTCAGAAATCATTGATTGAACACCGGGAGCGATAGCTCAGTGCATCAACTGATGTCGCTGCAGCGTCTCTGACCGGGAGGTCCTAGGTTCAAGTCCTGACGGTGGCAGGATTTTCGACCCTAGCTTTTCAGCTAGATCGAATTCAGTCGCTGTCTGGACGAGAATTCTAGCGGCCGGCTGCTCTGATCGGTAGTTTACGTGGTTTCTCCGATCAACACCAGACGAATGCCAGAGCACTACCCTAACAAACGGGCCACGGACCGCGCGCGATCTTCCTTCCTCTTCCTTGTTCTATCCTCTCCCCTTACACACACATACACATTTACACTAACATGCACTGCACTACCACATATTCCGGGAGACCGGTCGGGAGCTTCGAGCTTGTCCCGACTGGGACGGTGTCTCGCTGGTGGGAGAGTCCTGTATAGGGGGAAACCCCACTAGCCGATGGTAGGTCGGCGCCGGATCTCACCATCCAGCGGGGAAATATCACCATCTCTGGAGAGAAAAACATGCACTACACTTACGGGACTAATGACCAAAACTGTTGACGCGCCCGGAATCACTAACTAATCAACTTTGATTCAACTATTAAATTAGCGCAACTGTTTAATATTGGAGTGGGTTCTATGAGGTAAAACACGTCCAACACAAAACAAACTTCCAGGGAATAAGACCAAGACACGTTCGCCAACAGACAGAAAAATTTCTTCTTCTTACGCGTATGCTTGAATATCTGTCGCAGTTTCCGGCCGAGTTGAGTCTGCGGGCAAAGGGAGAGCGGTTGAGCAATGATGTTTCCACAAGCGGAGCGTAATATTACCGCTCACTACCCTGGGAGGAATTCAGCGTTACAAGTTGTCAGGAAGAGAGACGTTGGAGATGAACGTTACATTTCGGTTGTTCTGTGAATAGTCGCTCCTCTGACACAGCACGTGTCTGGCAGTAAGTTAAGATGCCACGTTTTAATTAGAACGAAATCGGTATCACTGTATAATTCGATAAATGCTCAGAATAACTGCATCAAAATTAATAAATATGTAGACTGAAATAATATTTGAAAGTTCACATTTGCATGAGTATCAAAAACCTTAAAACATTAGAATATTAAACGGAATTTACTTGTTAGTATTCGCATTCTACAACTTAAAGACATCAAAGCAAACACAAATAACTTTAAAAACAAAAATTCGCCATATAATTACGTGTTGCCAATTATCGTTTTGGGTAAAAAAATTGGTAAACTCTTCAAAGTTGAGAAATTGTAAAATCTTCAAACACCAAATGTTGAAAATTTTAAAAAGTAGTCTTACGAGTAAATTAAATCACAATGTTTATTCAACGTCTCCGAACTGAAAACCGCTAATTCGTTAATCTTCGCAAGCGCAGCAAGCGCTCCGGTTGCCCGCTCTCCCTGGGGACGCAGGGCGGGCGCTTCGTGTCTCAGGCCGCATCCAGGGCGACGGAGGGCCGCGCCGCCGGAGGCACAGAGTGGCGGCACGCGACCGCTCTCCAACCGCCCAACGGCGCCCGCGGCTGTAGGGCTGTGGAAAGATGTCGTCACAGCGCTCGCTACCGTATTCAGAATCTACATAAAGGACACAATTAATTCGCTCCAAATTAAAAACGCCGCCTTTCGCTACGAAAATAAAAGAAACACCTGTCGCATAAAAATACGCGATGAAAAATGCGAGCACCAACAGACACTATATTAATTAACTCGCGATAAAGATTTATTAGGAAACCATTTGACCGAATGCAATTCGTTATAAAGCATTTTTGAGAGCGTGCTCTGCATTCATAAAGTAAGATATATTTCAAAAGTCGTTTTACTGACGGATAAACAAATCAATAATAATAATAATAATAATAATAATAATAATAATAATAATAATAATAATAATAATAATAATAATAATAATAAATCTTTCATTATTTATTTTGAAAATTTAATTTTCAAACGACTATTACAATCTTGTACCAACATGATTATGAATTTAATCACCATTAAGATTTTAATAAGTTCTGATGGACAATCATCAAAGCCTGTAGTATTTTCTTTGAAGAGAAATGCCAAAATTTTCAAATGACCTCCAGCTAAGTGTCCTACCACCGTCAGTGTTGAGTGACTGATTCAAAATCACTCTAAACCATGAATTTTTTTGTAACATCCGAACAAACTTAAGATAGTAATTCTGAAACATGCTAATGCGTGTGTTCCAATTTGCAAGAAGCAATTCAAACAAGGGGACTACGAGACAATTCTCCCAACACCTTATGCGGTCTAGTACATACGCAGCTAGGAGAGAGGGAGAGAGAGAGAGAGAGAGAGAGAGAGAGAGAGAGAGAGAGAGAGAGAGAGAGGGAGGGAGAGAGAGAGACACACATCTGAACAGATGTCATTCAAGTAGATGCGAGTCATGGAGCTGAGAGGGGATCGGTTACCTATTCGAAATACGCGCAATTGTCTTCACGTCATATACGTCATGACGTAAGAATCACGTCATATACGTACATACATTGAAACACCTGTTAAAAGTTTGTGCGGTAACCGCACAAACCATGTTGAAGACAACGTCGAGGTTGGCATTGTCGACGGCGAGGACTTCAAAATTACCGAAAGATAGACAATTTGTAATCCAAGTGTGATTAACAAAAAAATATATTCCTACATGCAAAACAAATGTGCATATATAAATAAAATTAAAGTATCAGAACTATACACAAATACCGACAACATAAATCAACGAATACATTCAAAGGAAATATAAACTTTTCAGTCTATGTTAACATTTTCATGAGTGTTCGGAATAAACAAACTATTCCAGAAATCTTACACTTATTGATTTTGATATGTACATTTATTACGAAGTGAACTAGTTCCACCGATGTATGATCGCAAATTCCACGGTGCCATCAACAGCACCACGCCTTCCGTGCAAACCTGCCAGTCCGGGCGACACATTTAATTTTCGGCCGTCAGACTCCTGTTTAATTCTTCCCTTGTAATAAAAGACGGTCGCTTGTTCTGAGATCGTAATTAACTCTCTGCGAAAAGACCTCAGCCGACTAGCAAAGATTGCAGAACTGAAAAAAGTTTCACAGCAAAGAAAAATAACACAACTTATAATCGAAACGATTACTACAACACACATGAAAAGTCTAATCACCACCACCTTCTGTGTTGCAGTCTATTGGCACAGGTGTTTGGAAAAATCACTGCAACGTTGTGCTAGGTTAAAACTTCACAGGAAAAATAAACGATATGCATCATTGAAACGAGTGTTATATTTCGTTTCTGTTTAAACAAGTATATTTTCACAAATGGAAAAAATGCATTTATATCACCTGCTATGTCATACAGTCAGTGACGATTTCTTTCAATTGAAAACAAGTGTAAAATTACTCATTTGAGACAGAAGTAGAAGAAAAAAGTGGGTCCTTCTCCTTGTATTTCTGAATATCAATTTGCACTACAACTAATAACTAGAGGTTCTTCAACTTCACGTACTTTCTCGTATTAATAACAGTTTCGCAAAATTATAATACCTCAATTTATGTTCATATTAACACATTTTTGCCATCACGCATTGCCAATCGCCAAAACTCATTAGCAATCGAGAAATAAGCGCGAAAACTAAATTCATTTACAGTGAAGACAATTTCAACAATCTATGTTAATACAAATTCAACAAAACCACATTCCATACACCCACAAACACCGCTGCATCAATAAGTTATTATGAAAATTTCAAACTGCCATGTCACAGCATTGCCATTGTTGTTTTGCAATCTGACAACTCGTGAATGATTCTAACAAAAGATGTGCGAGATATTCGAATTTGCAAATACGAAAATTTGCAAAACTTACGCGAATCTGCTCACATTTTCAAAAAATGTAAATTATCTAAATATCTAATTTTATTACCTTTATTATCAATATTGTACTTTTGCGATGTTAATAATATGCAATATTTGAAAAAATCAAGAGTTCACTGAAAATGTGATCTGTACCATTTTTATAACAGTATTTTGCTCTATTCCAGAAAAAATAAGAAAAAATGGAGTCTTTTTAAGAAAATAATTTTTCAAGCATTGCTTATATTTCAAGTCAAATTACGGTACGTGAAAATTATTCGGATTTTTGAGAAAATATACGTGACCGTATTTAAAGATCGGTTTTTGAATAGATTTCATTAAGACAAAAATTCTATCTTCAATATTTTTGATGTAGAAATACAAAAACAAAGTTTGATTTTTTCAAATTTTTGAAAGTTTAGAGAGTTTAACAAAAAAAGTGATCTATTAGATTTAAAGAAAAAAGTAAATTTTTAGAAAATATTGAAAATTTTGTGGAGGTTTCACGTAAAGTAGTCCCCAAGATGAAAATATCAATTTCAAATTCAAGGGTCTGCGACTGGTCAGATGGATTGGGGAATATCAATTTTGGTGGAAACTTTGCTCACGGTTTAGCAGCTAGCGTTGTTCACATGGAGATGATTTGCCATTTTTTTCGGAATCAAGGACCTAAAATATGTGGTTTCAATTACACAATGTAATTTCCACATATAAAAAACGATAATTATTCACTTTTTCGATACTAGAACCCAGTATTAAGTGTTTTTGTCGAAAAATCTTCGTTTTCCCCGGAGCATTACAATTCTTTCTCTATACTGAGTTGTACACGAGAAAATACTAAGGACATTTTTCATTAAGATACTAGTTCATTTTGAAGTGCATGTTCCGCACTACCCGGTGAGGCCAAGAACTTAGGGAAATTACGGGATGGTTGATAATTGTTGGTGGGGCAGCGCACCATGCCACAACCACAGATAAACAGCCATGCCTAAATCGCATCATGACGACCCCAATTCGGTGCTGCACTCGCGTCTTTAGCAATCTCAGCTGTACGGTTCGGCTGAAGTAATATTTCGGGGCACGCTGTATAGAATGAGGCGGCCGCAAAGAAAGGGCGCGGCCGTGGGGTGGCGGCAACTGCCGTCACACTCCTCTCGATCGCTTGTGACATGCGCGGCCACCGCCGAGGCATTCAGGGAACGCAGCTATTTGCATAACACAAATCTTTGCTCCCTACAAATAGAAGAACATGGGCGTGAAGTCGGCACCGCCCCGCCCCGCTCCGCGCCGCGGAGCTGAGATAGAACGATAGCGCTTGCGCGCGCGCACGGCCGGCCACCGCCGCCCACACCTCAATCCAGCCACACGCACAGGCTGCGCAACATTGGCATTATAAACTCAGAAAAGCATTTCGTTTTCACTTCATTTTTCACAATCAATAAAAGCAAAAATATCAATGAACATTACTGTCTTAAAAGAACATATTCCGTACGGAAACGTGAAATTAAGATACGATTTCAATCTATGCTCACTGCGTACGGCGTATTGTGAGACAAAGCCTCCAAATCCAATAATGAAATCTCCATATTCTCGTTGTTTTGTTTTAGAAATAAAACGTGTGAGATCAGCTCTTCACCTGTAGAAGAAAATAACGTTTGCGAGTAAGCTTCGACAAAATACAATACCCGTACTTGACATAATTTTTACCATTTTTCGAACAATAAATTTTTTTGAAATTTATATCAGATATCTGAATTTTAATAGTTTCTATACAAAATTGAAGAGCATTAATTGCAAGCATTTTCTTCGAATTATTTAGATAAAAATTCCGCTATAATTTTTAACAATCCTGATACAGTTCAAAATTATCTTTTACACAAAGAAAATAATTAGATGATACTTTACACATTGCTCCATTTTGCATTTCCTATGTTGCCCCTTGATGACGTCGTGGTGGATCGTGATACCTGAGCTACATCCCGCGTGCTAATCTGATGAAGTGCGCCAGATCCCGTGGTAACCGGCCCGTGCAGGATCGCGGATCCCCGCGAAGAAACAAGTCGTCTGACGCGGGGGGCGAAGGTTGCTCTACGAGAGGCGAGCCATTATGTTCGTGGGAGCCTACAGCTCGACGCGTGCCTCTGGCGGACACTATCGCAGCATCGCCCGCCCCGCCCCGCCCCGCGCCACCGCTGACAGCTCTGGCCCGCCTGCCCGGCGCGCTGTGCTCCTTCGCCCCCTCCCAAAGCACTTCACGCCCATTCATCCTCCCTGCTTTGCCTCGCATCACTCCATTCCTCCTCCTTCTGTGTCACTGCAGCGCCACTAACCGGGAGTTCCAAGGTTCGAGTCCTGACGGCGGCAGGATTTTCGACACTAGCTTCTCAGCTAGGTCGAATTCAGCTGCTGTCTGGAGGAGAATTCTAGCGGCCGGCTGCTCTGATCGGTAGTTTTCAGTGGTTTCTCCGATCAACACCAGGCGAATGCCGGAGCAGTACCCTAACAAACGGGCCACGGACCGCGCGCGATCTGTCCTTCCTCTCCCCTTACACACACACTTACACTAACATGCACTACACTACCACATATTCCGGGAGACCGGTCGGGAGATTAGAGCTTGTCCCGACTGGGGCGGTGCCCCGTTGGTGGGAGAGTCCCGGTTAGGGGGAAACCCCACTAGCCGACGGTAGGTCGGCGCCGGATCTCGCCATCCAGTGGGGGAAGATCACCACCATCTTCCGAGAAAAAAACATGCACTACACTCACGGGACTAATGACCTAAGCAGTTGACGCGCCCGGAAATACGAAAAAATCAATCAATCAATCAATCAATCCTCCTTCTGCCAAGGCCACTCCTTCCAGCACCGTCGCCGGGATCCTTGGCGTGCTTTGCCATTGCACTGCTTTCCGTCTGGGACCGTTCTAGAGCTAATTTTCGTGATTCCATCTTTAAAAGTTCTCATTCGTATACTTCAAATGTATGGCATCATTTCCAAAGTTTTCATATATATTTCGATTTCAATTTGCAATTAATGATTCGTCTACGTCGAGCCATTGTTTTCTAACATTTTACGCCCCTACGAAAATCCTCTAGATGACACAGTCCACCTTCTGTTGCAGGCCTACCCTAAGTACAGCTTCAACTACGGCGTGCACGACGCGCACACCGGCGACGTGAAGAACCAGTGGGAGGAGCGCGACGGCGACGTGGTGAAGGGCGAGTACAGCCTGGTGGAGCCCGACGGCAGCGTGCGCACCGTCACCTACACCGCCGACGCTCACAACGGCTTCAACGCCGTCGTGCATCGCACCGGCCCCAGCGTGCACCCAGCGCCCGCCCCCGCCATCGTCAAGGCGCCCGCCTACGTCGCCGCCGCCCCCGCCTACTCGCACGGCTACGCCGGCTACCACTAACGCCCATCGCTCGCCCATCCCATCCCATCCCTCCGCACGCGCAGTAATTCGGTTGAAGACGTCCTGAGTTGGCAGCTCCGCTCCCCCACTCGAGTTGCTCCGGCCCTGCGCCCATCGCTCCATCATCCGTCGGGCTAGGTAATACTCCTTCCTATGTCGCTCCCCGCTGGGAAATGGCTTCTCTGCCTCCCTCTCCCTCTCTTTCACTCCCTCTCTCTCTCTCTCTCTCTCTCTCTCTCTCTCTCTCTCTCTCTCTTTCGCTGAAACGCCGTCGGGCCCCTCAGTTCCTAGTTGCGAAACTTAGAACGTACACTCATTCGCTGGGCCCTTCTCTAGGTTGGGGGTAGTTCAGTTTATTTCGGGAGGCTCATCACTTCGTTGGCATTTTCGCTATTTCACATTCATGTTTTTTCATCTTGATGTCCCATCCATCGTCATTTCGTGCCATTCTCAAAATCTCTGGAGTTGTGGTGGAAACGGAAGATACCTCCTGGTACCTAGAGGCTGCCTGGGATCAGTACAAATACCTGTATTCCACTCGAGACCATCATTCACCCAGGCCAGCTAGCAGTGCAGCGCTGGTTCTCCCGGACTTCCGTTCTTCGTTTTCAGTTCATCACACATCACCATCATCGTCGTCGTTTTCTCACTGCGATTCCTCTCATGGCCTCGACCAACCTGGAGAAGCGCCCGCAAGAATGATTTCTTTAAGATGAATTACTGATTCATTGATCTTCAACAGATCAAACTCATTAGTCACATCAAAGCTTCATGGTTAATGTATGAGATTTGAAATCTTGTATTACTTATAATTGTAGTTGTTTATTGCATTATTTAAGCATGCAAGTTTTATACATCATTCTACTTTTGTTTATTCATTCTACTTTTGTACATAATGCTCATCATGCCTTTTTGTATTCTCATGCCATTTTCTAGAAAAATACATTTTTTGCTGCAATAAAAATATACGTCATAAACAATATGTGTTGTGTTGTGTTATAGTTTCTTCCCTTACCGGACTTCCAAGATGTGACGCCTACTATACCAAATTCAATTAAAAGCCTGGGAGACTGAAGGGGAAGTCATGTCTTGTCTAGTTATCCGGGGATAACTACCTGAAAAAGTAGGATATATCAGAACTCCGATACTTCTATGAATTGAAGTCAGTATTAAAATTGTACTGCCATACTTTAAATTATTACGTTCTTTAGTGACATACAATAACATTTTAAACCAATTTTGCGCTAAGCTATAAAAAGTTATTAATTATGTTAGTCGAAAGTGTATTAAACGATTCTCTTATGATATTGACCCGTAATTTTACCTCGCCGTTTTTAACTAAATTTACACTCACTTAGTTTACTCATTGATCATTTTCACCCTCCCCAAAAAAACGTATGGGTAAAATGTGCAAGAACTGCTTTCCATCTAGCACTACTTTTTGGTTCACTTAAACTATTATATCGGAGCAACGTTTACCAACACTTCACATCATAATATGTATGGATGCAAGTAACTTTTGCTAGGTTCAAAAACTACTTGCTTCCATACCTTATCATTCGTGTCTCTCAAATTCGTCATTGCACATCTTGACATGTCAGATAGCTGGAAGAACACCACACATTGTCTACGTCCTATGGCAATGGCAATGAAAATTTAAAAAATCGCACAGACTTTTTCGGACTAGATAGTACGAGATCTGGGGTAGCTGGGCTAGCTTTTCGGTCCTGCTCTATCCCTCTCTATCTGTTACGAGCTTCCATTTATCGCTGCCCGAAGTACATTTTTTTAAATTTCTCAATTTTCCGAGTTGTTTCATTTTTCAATGGTAAGACCAGAATATTATTTGAAAAATATATAAGAGTAAAATCTTGTCCTGTGTGGAAATTTTCATTGAAAACTTTGAACCAATTCTAAGACAATGTCGTTTAAATGTTACTGTAAAAGCAAAATGTGAAGTTTATTTCACAGAAAATATTTGCGTTTTCAAGACACTTTACTGGAAATCTTTTGAAGCACTTCTACTCATAAATGCAATAACATATACAATTAAGCGGAAATGTACATACTAACAGAAAGATATTTCAGAAAAATATATTTGTATAATTTTGAAAAACGAAAGAATACAGCATTTACAGGCAGAATACAGGCTTTTATGTCATCTTATACTATGTATTTACCACTATCCGTTCACATCATTTAAAGAAAAAAATTAAGAGCAGTTTTTTAGAAAATGTGTTTTCAGTGTTTCTCAAAATGCGGAATTTTGAGCTCATTTTTACAGAAAACTGTATAGTTTTGGGGAAACTTTATAAGACATCACTTCAAGCACATGTACTACGTGCAATTATGCGTACAAAATAATCGTTAATGTAAATACTAACTACGTGAGACAGAGATGTCAACAAATTACTTTAGTGCAATCTTTGAAAAAACTAAAGAATTCAGCAAATCGGGGTGCTCGAGGCTGCCTTGCTTATTTGGATTCAGTAGACTGTATTTTGTGATTGATTTATTGCGGAGCAGTCTCGAAGCCATTGTTAGCTCGTGGAATTTTCATGGATGTAGCTTCAAGAAACGTTTCCGGCTTTTAGACATGAAAAACAGACAAATTTCACAATAACAAGACTATTCCCATCAAGATATGATGATTAGCATAACACACAAATACAGCTTCAATGTTTCACTTACATTTGAACACTTCAAAAGTCGTGATAAGCTTCACGCTTTGCTCAGTTCAATTAGCTTGCGATACACGAATTGACACTTTATGTGCGAGTGATTACTTCAATGCTCAGTGTGAACATAAGAGAATTTGAAGCTGAATGATTCGCTAAAGGAACTTTCGAAAGGGAAATAAGGCCCATTCACAATGCAAACATAAGCATAAGCATGGCGTTAACATAAAAGTTAGGACTACGTCTACAAGTGGACTCATTCACAATGCGTTCGCATAAGCATAACACGTAAGACGTTAACTTAAGAGCTTGCAAGCTTCAAGCTTCTGTGCTTATGCTTATGTCAGACATAAGGAATGAGCCAATCACAGTTCGTTAACTCAAAATCGAGTATCGAAGTCGATCGTGTCGATTCGTGTGCTGCGTCTCATAGCCAATAGAAGCTCTTATTTTGCCTGTGTTTATGTTCGACATTGTGAATACGCCAACTCTTCGCTTGTGTTAATGTCTATGTCTATGTGTTATGCTTATGTTTGTGATTGCATTGTGAATGGGCCTATATGGCTCAAGACAGCTGGCTCACGCGTGCGCTCTCGCGCTGTGTTCGACCAGATCTGTTTTTTTTCGGGAGGTTCTCTGCGCATAAGACGCGTGGAGGTGGTTTTGCGAATTAGCCTGTCACAGATAACGTATTTGTATAGTTCTAGAAGGTTCTGGAACTTTGAGCAGTTAACGATTCGTAACGACGATTTGGAACTGACGGTTGCAACCGCCCGTAGCTCTATTGTTACCCAGAGTTAAAGGGAAAAAATTGAAGCAATGTTTTGAGAAAATCTCGTCATTGAAATTTTTAATATTGTGCATATTTCAAAAATACATATATTCCAAGAATTTAAAGAATAAATGTCAAAATGTCAGATCTTCGAATTGAGCCAGATCGACCAGAGAATATCCATTTTCGAAAAAATCCAATGAATGGTTTATGATAGGTGGTAGTGTTGTTCACAGGCAGACAGAGGAACGGACAGATAAAAACCAGAAGGACAAGGGTTTCTTCAATTTAGAAAAATTCCAACGCACGGTTTAGGCGCTAGGTTTGTTCACATGCCACATACGGGCAGACGGACAGACGGTCGGACGGACGGACGTTTTGCTTCCAATTGATTTTTCGGGATTCGGGACAAAACAGGGATTCTGGCTACATCACGTGTTAGAGGATTTTTTTTCATAATTTAGCAACTGGATTTATCTGCCTTTTTGTTATTATGGCCCGGCAATGAATTTTTTCGGTCAAAAATCCGTCGTTTTTTCTCGCAGCATTACACACCTTTCTCTATACTACGTGTATTACTCCGTATGTATACGAGAAAGTAACTATAAATGCTACAGAATGGCAAAGACTTTCCAGTAAGAAATGTTTCCAATTTTCTTGGTGTGGACTGCCTTTAAGGTCTTGCTCCATTCTCTGGCCGCCCAAATTACATATTTTTGTCATTGTCTTAACTTTTCATTTTTTTAGTAGTAGAACATTATTATTACTTTAAGAATATAAAAGAAGAGTATATACTAATCATAAATAGCAATTTTCATTGAAACATTTGAAGCCATTTTTAAGAAAATAGCGATTGAGCATTACTGTAAATGCGAAAATTGAAGCTCTGTTTCACAGGCCTCTATTGAGACTTCGAAAAATTTCATTTTAAGTCATTTGAAGCACTTTCACTCACAAATGCAATAATGTATACAAGTCGATGGAAATATACATATTATCGGCATGAGAGATATTTCGAAAAAATTTCATTTGTGTAATTTTTGAAAAAACAAATAAATACACCAAAATGAACTTTACGTCCATATTAAACAGTGCAATTAGCAAATACCTCGGGGTGCATCTTTTAAGTCCCGGCAGAATATAACGTTTAACAAGAATTTCAACGGTCGACTAAGAGATGAAACTCTACCGCAAAACAAAATTAAACTTCCAAGTGGAGATGAGAGTGCCTTGGTGAGTGTACGTGAATATAGTTGTGTTTTTAACGAATTACATTTTTTACGGGTTACTGAAGCCAAAGTGGTCGAGCAATTGAATATAATTGGTGGCCTTTCTCTTTTTACTTTCAATAAACTTTAATGACCACAACTTAGAAATCGTACTAACACTTTCGTTTTCATATTCCAACACATCGTACCTCTTTATTGTCTAAATATTCTACAACAAGACCTTCAGGTGCTGTTGTCTTTGACAAATTACCCCCGTTTTTACCGGCTGTATAATAAAATTATGGACGGCGAAGATATGGATATGAAGATCATTTGATCTAAGTTGAAGAGAGAAAGACAAAAATACGACAACGGTGAAGGTCTTCCGAACAAGACCTACAAATCATCTGACCCACAAGTGAGTGCAATTTCTTCTGAATTTTCGAAAAAAAGTGCTTTTTCAATCTAAATAACCACGGTCCTTTTGGTGTGTGGTTAAGAAAATCTAAACCAGACAATGAAGTTACTAATGCCTACAAAGTGGGAAACTCTCTCTTGAAAAAAATATAAACATTTCGATGTCAGAAACAAAGGAGCATATAAAGTAGAAGTAGTTTTTGAAAAACGGAGTGACGCCAATCATTTTATTTAAGACAAAGACTTGCAGACACAAGGTTTAGAAGCTTTTGTTCCCGGTTTTAGACAATTCAGAAAAGGAATTATAAAGGGAATTCCTACAGAATTTACAAACGAGGAAATTAAAGAAGCTTCTCAATCAGAAATAGACATTTTATGTGTTAAAAGATTAAACCGAAAAAATAAAGATGTTCATTCGGGAAGTGGTAAGGGTTGAATTCCAAGCCAAACAGTTTTGATCTCTTTTGTTGGTGAGTCGCTTCCTACTGAATTTTTTTTTTCATGTACGAAGTAAAGTGGAACCTTATATACCTCGACCAATGCAATGCTTCAAATGTTTCCTTTTTGGTCATACAGCCAAATCCTGCAAAGAAAAAGAAATTTGTTTTTATTGTGGGGAACTTAAACATGAGAACAAATGTTCTTCTGAAACACCTAAATGTTCTAATTGTAAAGGCTTACACAAATGTATTGATACAAGATGACAAGTATATAAAAATTCCACGATAGCAATAAGGAAATAGCTTATAATAATATATCTTTCAATGATGCTAAAAAACAAATTCTTGGACAAATTAAGCCTCCTTTAGTTACAAAAGAAAATTTTCGTGAGCTACAACAATACAAAATCACACATTTTTTTAAAAAATCTTATCCACGTCTCATCAGTCTAATCATCAGTCAAGTTCCATGATTAATTGTACATTGAAATCCAACGATGTTGCCAGATTAATCTCAGAGGGAGAGCAACATTCATCGTCTGATTCACTTCAAAATTGCGTTTCCAGTAACATTCCAAAACATTTCCGAAGTTGAAATATCAGCAATATCTGAAAGTGAACTTCCACAGAAGAATACTATTGCTATAAATCACAGCTCCCTCCCATCTACTGTTGTAATTAAATTAACTAACCGACTCAGAAATGAGTCCTTGAATGTAAAGACGTATGGTTGCATCAAGGACAAAGGAAGTAAAAATAAAAAAAAACTGGCAGGTAAATTTTTAAAATAATATCAAATAATAATTACTAATTAGTATTTACTTAACGTTTCTTACCTTCGCATAAATGAACGCTAATCGACCAAAAATATTACAGTGGAACTGTAGAAGAAGAATATTTCTACAGTGGAACTGTAGAAAAATAAACTTGATATACATCAATACGCAAGTGATATTATAATACTTCTGGAAACATGAATGAATGCCTTATTTTACGTGTCGAGACTCAGGCCATGAGGCCTACTCTTCCGTCTGGCCACACAAATTTCGTTACGTTTACGTTACGTTACGTTTCACCTACTAAGGGACAAAGAAGGTATTACTTGGACGACGAAACAGGCAATTTGAATTTAGCTCAGAGGCTTCATTTAGGCTTAAGGATCTTTTACATCCAGTAAATCTACTAACATGGGACAGCAGACTTTACTTCCCTTCCGAAGGAAAAATCCACGGCTTCAAGCTGGTTTGAACCCGCGAACTTGGGTATAACAGCCCGATACGCTAACCATTACACCATCGCCGCCGCCAAACTTTTAACTGGGTTAAAACCTGAAGATAGATTTTTCTTTCAAAATTTTAATACGGTTAGATTTGATAGAATTTCTAAACACGGAGGGGGAATTGCGTTTTTTATTAAACGAAACAATGTTTATTGAAATAAATTTTAATTTTAATTTACAAAGTATTGAGACAGGATGTATTTCTTTTACTGGTTCTGGTCCTGGAAATGTTGTAATCTTAGATTGTTACAGATGTCCAGCGTTAAATAAAAACATTTGTCTCATTGAGTGGAACAATATATAACATTTTTTAAATCATAATTTATTTATTTTGGTTGGAGACTTAAACGCCCACCATAATTTATGGGGCAGTGAGAAAAATTGCACAAATGGTAAATTAATATTCAATAGCCTGGATTCAAATAATCTATTCCTATTAAATAATAAGAAACCGAGTCATGTCACGCTTAGTAAATCATCTACTCTTTCTCAAACGTAGATCTTTTTGTGTCTCCTCCAGTGACACTTTTATCAAACTAGACAGCATTGGATGATAAATTCGGAAGTGATCATTTTCCTATTTTAATTCAAATTAACATCAAAACATTCAGAAATGATCAATGTAAGGATTATAGATATAATTTAAGAAAAGTGAATTGGAAAAATTTGAAAGTAAGGATAAATGAATCCGTCTCTTATTTCAAATACGTCTCTCAGTTTGGATTTTGTTAATTTGAGTATTTTGAAATAAGATGATGTCTTTGTTAAATTTCTAAACAATTGTATAGAAAAATCTCTCCCAATTACAAATAATAACTCTTACAACAAAATTCAGTTTCTTATTCCAATTGTTCGAAAATTAAACCCAGATGTATATGGTGGAATAATACTTGTGAAAAAGCAATTCGAATTTGAAAATCTCATTTTAAGTCGTTAAAATATATGTAGTGATGTTGAGATTATTAACTTTAAACGGATTGTAACCAAAAGAATTAGGATTCTTAGGCAAGAAAAAAATCGTTTAAACATTATTGTGAGTCTATTAATCGAAATACAAGAATATCCGACGTTTGGAAGAAAAAGTTGTTTTCAAAATAGTTTAAATAGAGAATCATCCATGGAAGGTAATAAAAAAGAACAATGTGGTATTCAAGAATGCCTAAAAAATCTTTGTTCACCAAAGAAACAAGTGAGTATGAGTTTACAAGATACTACATATTTTAACTTTGAAAATAATTATCATTTTTTAGATACTCCTTTCTGTCTTGAAGAAATGGAAATCATCTTTAAAAATGTAAACATCAGATCTGCTCCCGGGATAGATAAGATTTCATATGATATTCTTACAATTTTACCTGATTTTTTTAAAAGAGTACTGCTTGGTCTATTTAACGATATTTTCAATAATTGTAAGTTTCCAGAACAATGGAAAACTTATCTAATTGCATTTATTTCTTAAATCGTATACTGATAAAGTTTATCCCATATCTATGGCGTCGTGTACTGGTGGTTGGAATCAAATAAGTTGCTTCCCTCATCGCAATATTGTTTCAGAAAAGGGAAATCTTGCGCAGATTATCTTTTAATATTAACTGCTCATATACATGAAAGTTTTTACAAAAAAGAATTCTTATGGCTTTATTCTTAGACATAAAGGGAGCTTTTGACGATGTCAGTCCCGATTTTTGATTAATGATTTAATTGATCTTGATTTACCAAAAAGCACAGTATGTTTTATTAAAAATTTAGTTTATGAAAGAAAACTAATTCTACTAAACAATAATGTCGTTAATTCGTATTTAGTTAATAAAGGCTTCCCACAAGGTAGTGTGTTGAGTCCTCTTCTTTTTGCAATTTATACACGCAAAATACCTAATCTTTTAAAGAATACAATACAGATAAAGCAATTTGCCGATGATATTGTATTGTATATACAAAGCAACGATGTTGTTCACACTCTTATTCTTTTAGAAACCCTAGTCAATGACCTAGCAACATTTCTTGGTGACAGTCATCTTGAATTGGCTCCCAAAAAGTGCCAATTAGTTTTATTTAATAAGATTAATATAAACGTTAACAAATACCATCTGAATATTCCTTTTATATTATTAAACCATCTAACCATGTTAAATTCTTAGGCATGTATCTTGACAAGAGACTTAATTGGCAAACCCATATTAATAATCTCAAGAATAAATGTAATCTTCCGTTCAGAAGTTTGAATTGCCTCAGAAGAACTTTTTGGGGGGCAGATCCGAAAATACTAATTCTTTTGTATACATCTATTATTAGATATAGATTAGAATACTGCGCTTTTCTAATTTCTCCGTGTTCTAAATGTTTAAATTCCCTGCAGAAAATTCAAAATAGATCTTTGAGAATAACTCCGCCTCTGTCTGTTGCTTATGCTGGGCTGTTCGTCACCCCCATGGTTATGTAGTAGGAGGGGGCGAGCAGTGCGGCGGTAGCGGGCCCAGCCGCACAGTGGTGCATTTTGGCGATTTCCTGGCCAAAACCTCTGAGAGCTATAGTATGTTTTCTACGACGACCAAAATGATTTTGGATTATCTTTATAATGTAAGGGAGCTGGGAACATAATACCAGAATAATACGCTGCCTAAATCTGTGAAATATAAATATATATTTTTCTGTATAAACTGGGTTCAATTTTATCAATTCACAAAATTGACTTTAGAAAACCGTAGGGATTACTTACATATTAATTGATAACATTTGGCATAAAGAAGCATGGTATTAATGCCACCTCATGCCCTCTGCCAGAGAAAATTTATATATAGTGCCTGAAAAAACCGAAAGGAAGATCATTTTTTCACTAGGGTACATTTCTCCCTTCGGTGATATTGGTCTCAGACAAATGAGACAAAGCATATTTGTTAAAGAATTTTAACTTTCTTTTGGGAAGATCCCTCAAGCTGGAAATGAAAGGAACAGAAGCTCTCGACAGGAGAAAAAACATCTGGATTGTGTGCAGTCTTGAACATGTTCGCAAGAATCCTTCTCCATACCGTCTTATATCTTTATGAATAGAGTCTAGACATGTAATGCCATGAGTATTAGGAAACACATTTCTTGGTAGTTGCCAGTGCGTACTAATATAAAATGTAATGGTGATGGCGTATCCACGGGATATTGCCAATACTTTTTAAAAAAATCTTAATTATACCCCCATCTATCCCCGTTATTTCTGAGGAATCTTTAGACTTCTCAAAAAATCGTCTGGCTGAATTACTATCGTTGCTATTGCCATTATCCTGTTAGGAAAGCTCTACATTCAGACCCATTTTTTATTTGAATTGTATTTGAAAGCGTTTCTTGTCCATATTGAAACTGTAGTTACAGCATTATTTCATTAAAAACAATATAATACTAATTTTATAACAATAACAATATAATGGAAATAATTGTTGGTATGTAACTTAAGAGTTACGTGAACAAATATTACATTCCGATCAATTGTATTTTTAATTTAATTTTTTAAAATTTTAAAAGTGTTACGATGAGTTTCTTTGATATCACGTATGTATTTAACCTTTCATCGAGCGCACACCCTTCTTGAGAACGAGTTTTGATGAGACATATTATGTAAATATTACTTTACGTACAATTTTTAATGAAATAAAATGTGCGTAATCCAGTCCAGAAGATGTAATACGTAAGTAAATATTATGTTCATGTAATATTAGTAAATAGTCATAATCTATTACAAAAATTAAAAATATTAATTTTTTGTTTATAACATTGAGTTAAGTTCTTATTTCAGTAAAAAGAATCAAAATGTTCCCCTAGGAACAGCGTTGTAAAAGCAGTTCCCGTTTTCAGGACGGATCTCCACGAGTCATATTCGGCGGTCACGCTTGCTCGACGAAAAGTTAATTTTTTGTATTTACTAATGGGGCAAGTTGGGGCATGATTTTATAAGTGGATTCGAAAGAAGATAGTTTCAGCTAGTAAATGAAATTAGAAACATCGCAAAATTCTGCGAAATTGGTAACTTTCAGCCTACGTGAACTTAGGAGTATTTAAAATTATTGTATTAATTTCATGCATTTTAATATTTTATCCCACGTCGGTATTATGCATTAATGCATTATAAAACAAACATGAAAATACTCTACAAACCTTCAGGAAGAGAATCCATATATCAGTTTTCTCTGCACAACTTTGTATGGCCACCACTTACAAATAAAGACGGTCTCTCTGTGTTATTCTGGCACTGCAGGTCTACCGAACGCCGCAAAGGGTAAGTTTTTAAAAAATCTATTGTGAACTGGACGTTTGATAAAGTTCATAAATTGAGTATGGATAATAGTATTCGAATTAAAATGTGTATAAGACATTAATTGGTCTAACATCAGTGTTATTTTATCTGATGTCAATGTAATTTCTTCAAGAAGAATTGTGTTAACCGTGGTTAAGTGCTATGTGTTCATATATATTTCAATGAATTTACTTTCATGTTCATACAAGTGTTTCTTCCATGTATTTTGTATTTGAAAATACTTCCACATCTGAACTAGCGGCGCCCGCCATTTTGTACGTCGTAATTTTGTTAGGGCACTCCCCCCTGGGTTGAGATTGGCTACGATGGTTTGTGAGGCTCCGCCTGCGACGTTTCGTCATGACAAGGGCTGGCCAAGCCGGGAAAAAGCTGAACTTAGCCGCAGACGGCCCCGGTCAATTTATGTTTCCAGTACTGTACATGTCTCCCAATGCAATTGTTAACGAATCTTATACTCCAGATTTCTTGTCTGAATACGTATGTTGAGAAAGATAAAAATTAACAATGTACACACAAAAATCATTAAACATCTTATTATCCTATTAAATAATATTAAATACAATATACACAAATTATTTTGGGATGTTGTAAGCAAATATATATTTTAACTTTTCACAAAAATATTTAGAAAGTCTTCGTCTTTTTTCTATTTTGAAAGGTTCACATTTTTCCATTTTCCTATAGACGTCTCCTGCACATCTTTCTCTTTGGTAAGAATTTATGACAGTCAATTGTAGATAAGACAAATTATTACTCTTTTTGAACAGACACTTGTCATATACACGGCTGAAAATAATGCCATGATATGTACCCCTCAGTTCAAGAGCTCACAAGGCACTGGTTGCATTGCACCCAACGTGTATGACTGATATCGTGGAGCGCAGCGATCAAGTTTAAACATATTCACGGAAAATGATTCAGCAAAAGGAAAAAAATAAAAGACCAGGCGATCTCAGAAAAAAGTGTAAAGAAGGAATACATGAAATATCAGACGGTTAATTCATCGCAATAATTTAGAGAAATATAATTGCCGTACCTTGGATCTCACAGATCTATTGCGAGTACTCCCCTGTGAGCGGTAAGCTGTGTGCCAGCAACAGCGCTATCTGTCGCAAACGAGGGGAACACTCGTCATACAAGCTAACGACAACAAAATACAACCAACACTGAAACGCTAGCTATTTTGCCGTCTTCATAGATAGGTTGTCCACGTCGGATGCAGGAATACGCGCAAGATACAATGGCATCTTCGAGAGGAGGAGAGAAGACTTGTACTATAGAGATAACTTTACTTCAATGTCATTCTCAAGTTTTTATTAAAATTTAATCGTAAATAATTATCGGTAAACTAAAACCATCCCAATTTGTGTAGTATTTAGTTATAATGAATTCTTGGAGCTGCATCACAATTGTCAGAGTAAGATGCCTCGTTGTATGTATGGTAGACTAATGTCTTTTAGTACTGTGGTAAATAAATTCGAATAAAAAAGTATCTGGATTTATTTCTAATACCTCATTTTATTGTTATGTATCACAACAATTATGATGCTTTTGCTAATCTCTTTCAGCACATTTATAATTCCAAATACGATTTTCTTGGTCTCACAGAAAGTTCAGCAAGCAGTTCAACCAACACAGGTGCGCTACCTACAGTACAGTATGTGAAAGTGCTTAAACCACGAACCTCTGGGCTATAATACACGCGCCGTCGCATAGATGGCGACACTTCCGCTTCAGCATCAACTGAGTACGGAGGTGTCTGCTAGATAGAGCCCCGTTACCAACACCCAATTTGTTACAACTACTAATAAACTATTCAAATATAAAATAAAAATATTGCACTGTCACCCTATAATAGAAACACTGTTTCAAGCTTCAGTAGTCTGAATGAAGTCTGATTCAACCCATGCGTGAATTACACAACAAAACATTTTCCTAGATGTTAAGAATGTTGCTTGAGAGGATAATCTACCTAACCTAAATATTCGTAAGGAAACGTTTGAATCGTAATAAAAGTTTCTTTCAATTTAGATACCACTAGCTACCTAAGGAATTCTACACACCAGATATTTGTACATAAAATCTTCAGAGAATCCAGCGATCATTCATGAGATCATTCATTACTGACAAGAAATAGTTATTTCTATACCTCAGTACTTTATATTTTTTACTAATATGACTTTGATTTCACAAATCATCACCTGTTGTCAGCAAGAGATATACATAAAAAAAACCTATGTGAATAGAATCCCTCAATCACTCATTCTTAAACCTTGACAGGTACAATGGGGTCTTCGAGACCTTCACCATAATTTTCTTTCACAGAACACACGTTACCGTCTAAACTAAGATGAGCTGCCTTGCCTAGTTTTAAGTCGAAAGGGCTTCAGTCTTCACAGGAAATGGCATATCGGAGACTCCAATTTTTTCCAATGACAGACAATTATACTTCCAGAGGGGTCTCGCAGACGTATCGTACCAGTTGCGGTAGAAGTTTTGGTCTCAGTGATTCGTGAACTATACAAATCTCTCTGCTTCTGTAGATGCCAATTTTTACTTTCTCTCTGCAGAGTAGAGAGAAAGTTATATAATGCCGCGCGAAAAAACGGCGAATTTTCTGCAAAAAAAAACTCATTACATGACCCTGAAAGCGAAAAAGTAGATAAATCAGGTTGCTAAATTTAGAAAAAACTTCTATCATGTGGTGTAGTCAGAGTCCATGTTTTATGGGTCTTTGATACCGAAAAATCGAATGACGGCAAAACGTCTGTCGGTCTGTGAACACTAGTGGCTAAACTATTTTCTCCAAAATTGATATTCCCCAATCGATCTGTCTGCTGTCGTGGCTCCTAAGAAGAGAATAGGGTAAGTCTCATGTTTGTTGAAAACCCTGATTTTTCGAAAATTGCAAACGTTCAAAATATTTTCGGAGTCTTCCTACAACTAAAATACTATAGACAGAAATTTTTTCCCTTAATGAAATTGGTTCGTTAAAACAGATTTTAAAATAAAGTCATGTACAACTTTTCGAAAATTTGAGTTATTTTCGCGTAATTTAAGTGAAAGTACGCGCTATTTTAGCTCTTAGAATGTTTGAGAATTCCAGACATGATGTGAAATATATTTTAATTTATCGATGTCTGATCAGTGTGGTCGTTTTGGTAATGAAGGCGATCCGTCAACATCCGTTGATTAAGAGAAGAATTTCGAAAATTTCAATAGTCTTGCAAATGCATTGTATTGACTAATAAAGGTGAAACTGATCCAAAAATATTAAAATAATAGTTAGGTTATATTTCTGTGCTTGTGCAGTGACATGGTTAGAGAGGCCAAATGCTCTCTATCAATGTCGTACTCTTAATAAGAAAAATAATTGATTGTATTTACTTCGTCCCGTCCGTTGACAACAGTAACTTGTTATTAAAAGATCGTCACAAGCAGAGATCTGACCGTACAAAACATAGTAGGTTTATCGAAATGAAAAAATCAGTAACTATAATGCGTTTGGGAAAGCATTATAGTGTATTATTAATACTTCCTCCTACATACATTTATTTGGATATTTTATTACGCAATAGTCATTTGGAATTATCTTTGAAGGAAAGGAAGGGAAAAAGTTTTAGTACTTTCAGTTCGAAAATACAGAAGATACTGGCAAAAATATCATGGGGTGTCGGAGACCCCATTGCATCATTTACATCAGAAAATATCATTGAACCAGTTAAGAGTTAAAGTATTCTTAATTCCGTAACTAATTTCCTCAACGAAATAACCAAAATTATGAAATAAGATTAATATTTTACTTCGTTTCCTACTTACTATTTATCTCGGATCTTCGGTTTGTATGTAATAGAGAAAGAAACACCCAAAAAATTTTAATATTATAGTATGAAATAAATATATAATATGATAGTATTAAAATTTGAACAGAATTTTATTTCCTACACTTTAGTAAATTTTTTTAATTAACAAAAAGTTTACAGAACTTCCAAAACACGAGTATGTGAATCTAACGAGAATAAGATTACATTTGTGTCTTTCATGGAAGTAATTCTTAAACGTTAGTTACAATACTATCAGAATGACATTTGAAGGTACAATATAATAAATTTTGTGAAATAATAATTAGAACACAAATAGCAAATGTAAAAAATTAAATCTTCAACATTTCTTCAACAACTTTATACAAGAATTCATTTTAGTTTACTGCATCTTTACAGGTTCCCTTAAACCATGCACTTAATGCCTCTTCAACATATTACAGTCATAAATCTTATGTAAATCTTATATACCTCCACTGACGACAAAATTCCATCGTGTTATAATTAGACCTTTATCGAGGAAACGAGTTCACAAAACTGTTTCAACATCAAATTAATTTTTAAAATTAATTGCAATCTTCGTTACAGTGTATTCCAATCAATGTAAATGGAGAATAAAAAGATAAGCTATACTAGTTATACTTAAAAAATTATATAAGTAATATATATATATATATATATATATATATATATATATATATATATATATATATATACATTATACATATTATATAAAAGTCATTAAATCATTATATACAAGTTTATGCAAATATTTCTCTAAAGCACTTTCTATTACAAATGTTAAATTTGCGCGATAAAGGTGGAATATAACATCATGTCTCACCAATAGCAAAACGAAGTTAAAAACTTTCCAAAACAGACAGTTCACCAAAAATTTTAGACACGATGTTCGTTTCCGAAAATTCTTCCAATGAAATTCTCAAAATAATCGGTAAACTAGAAAAATAAATATTCGTCCGGTTTAGATGAATTCCCGGATTCTTTGTTAAAGACCTGTGCGTATACCATTATACACCCATTAACTCACATATTTAATTCATTGTTATGCACCGGAACGTTTCCAGATATTTTCAAAACAGCTAAAATTAAGCCGCTCTTCAAAAAAGGCAACAAAAAATAAATTCAAAATTATCGGCCCTTTTCTCTTCTATCAGTTTTTTCAAAAATATTAGAGATACTTTTTTACGTACGAATAGAAACTTTTCTCAGTAAACACGGCCCGCTTTCAGATTGCCAACATGGATTTAGAAAATCTAAATCCACGGAAACAGCTATATTTTCTTTGCTTAAAGATGTCGTCTCATTATTGGATCAAAACGAGGCACCTATTGGATTATTTTTAGATCTTTCAAAAGCTTTTGACTTCATTGATCATGAAATTTTACTTTCAAGATTACCTTCATATGGAATCCGTGAATTGCTCTAGATTGGTTTCGTTCGTACCTTAAACAACGATCTCAGAGAGTGGAAATACCTTGCTGGAATGATGGAACATTACGTACGCACCTTTCCGACTCTTTCCCAATAGCACGTGGAGTTCCTCAAAGATCGATTTTAGGCCCTATCCTGTTCCTACTTTACGTAAACGATATGCCCTCGACAATTCGAAACGGAAGAACTTTTTGCGGATGATACGAACATCCTTTGCAATAAAGAAACCGTAAATAGTACAATGTCAGATGTTTCAAATTGGTTTCGAAATAACAAATTAATAGAAAATGAAAACAAAACGGTTTTAATGCAGTTTTCCATTTCAAATAAACAATTCTGAGCTCCATGGAAAATGAACGGTGTATCTTTGACTGATGTTAAGGCAACAAAATGTTTATTCAGTCAAACCTTAAATGGAACGCCAATTTAAATGAATTAAGTTCATTATGATACGCGTTCAGAATTCTTGCAAATTCAGTTCATACTACTCATTGTGTATATTTCGTGAATGTTCATTCCCGCCTGAGATATGGTATAATATTCTGAGGAAATACATCTTATAGCTCCCAGACTTTTACATTACAAAAAAGGAGTATACGAATAATAACCAAATCCCACCCACGTGATTCTTGTAAGCCTCTCTTCATTAATCTAGGAATTTTACCGTTACCTTGTCTGTTGATTTTCGAATCAGAGGTTTTCGTCAAAAATGACTTGCTTAAGGGCGGGAATATATTTTCAGAAAATGCTGATGTCTATTACTATAATAGTCGACGTAAAAATCATATTCATCAGGTGACAGTATCAACAGCTCATTACAAAAACTTCACATACAATACATGTACATTATTTTACAACACTTTGCCAGATGACCTTAAACGATTAAATTCGATAGAAAGTTTAAATCCAAAGTGAAATCGTTTCTGCTGCATAACTGTTTCTATACAATTAGAGACTATACTGAGCATCACAAGGAAAGTAACATTAATTTTAACAGTGATATTTAATGTATTATTTACCATTGGACTGTATAATTCTAAACAATATGTAACAAGTATTGTATCGCCGGTTCTGGGTCAATGACCCCCATCTCGATCAGGCTTTTCGTCCAGTTTCCCTGATCCATAGGGCCGGTTTCATCACTTTCGATTATGTGTTTAACTTCGTTTATCTTGAAGTTAAATCGCGTTTAAAGTTCTCGCAAGTTTCACCACGTGATTTAAACGCGATTACTGGAAGTTAAACTCACCTGGAGTTAAACGCCCGAGATCGGCCGTTTAAGCGCAGATAATTGCGATTATCAGCTATCCATCCTCGTTTCGACACATTATGGTCTCGTATTCTAATAAAATGTTTAAAGACTGTCAAATGCACAATGCTGAATGACAATGATCTTGAGAAAAACCTGATATTTGGAACATTCGTGGGTCTAGATTTGATCGCTAGTCGTGGTCATTTCGATGAATGAAGGCCCATGGTGTTTGAGGTTATTTAAACGCGGTATAGTAGTACGGTAGCAACAGGTTCATGTTTTTTGATCGATAGAATTTAGTGTCAATTATTTGTTTGTCCATATTTCTGAAAATGTATTTTTATCAGACAAGTATATCATCATATATAGTACATAAAATCAAAAAGCAAATGTTATAAAAACAAGTAAATTTTATTTACACATACATTATAAACAATTACATTAAAATAACAATCAGAGTTTGAAAAAAAACTATTATAAACGGATGATACTTACAACAAATAACAATGGAGCTAAATACAAATGCTGATTGATAACCAGAAGTAATTTATGGCTCTTCTATGATGGTATCTCACAACGCCCAAACCATGTCTACAATAGCAGTGTTCAAAAGAAAAGGAAATTGACCAAGCATGTACTAGTTGAAACAAAATATACTTCTGGTAACAGTATATTCCAAAGGTGTATAAACAATGTTCAGTTCTGGTTAACAAAAAAAATGAATCTATGGTGGTGATTATTGCAGAGAATATTAGCCAACTCATTGCTTGTAGCACTCATAAATATTGTCACTATGTTCATCTAGACATATATCAGAGCAGTAAATATGAAAAGCATAAATACAAGTATAAAATTATTAAAAATAAACAAAGAAAACTGAGAAAATATATAAGAACGTTAATAAAATGTACCTACATACAAATACAAAAATAATACATACAAATCATGTACATATACAATTTGCAATATACACAACCCAGGAATATTGGATTCTTGAGTGAAAAGATAATATAAAGTATAAACTAATAAAACAGTTGTTACTAATCATGTACTTACATTTATGTCAATCAGAATATAGCTATAGAAGGAAGAGAAGATAAAAGAAACGAAAAACCAGAACCATTTCAAGTTGTGTCGGCAATATCAATTTTGTTACAATGCCTTGAAATAAAAATATTGATGAGTGTAATAAGAAATAAGGTGGCTAACATTGCATGTAGTAACTATAATCATAGCTTCAATATTAATTTTTTGTTAACCTTGTCTGAACATTGTTTTATCTTTCATTGTAATTGGAGGTTTCACCTTTACAATTGTCTTTGTTAGCAGAAATATGTTACATAGTACATGCTTGGCTAGCTTCCTTTTCTTTTCAACATTCAGCTAATTATAAATATGGTGAGGTGTGAGGTGATGCCACGACAATAGGTCACACACTACATCTGCTTACCAATCAACATGTGTATTTAACTCCATTGTATGTTGTTGTGTGGAAAGTATTCTCTATTTATTTTTTTAATCCCGAGTGTTAATTTTGAGTCACTTGAAATGAATAGTATATGTAAGTAAAATTGTTTATGTATGTTTTTAATGCTTTCTGGTCTTATGAATCTACTATATACCTCAAATATTTTTTTTAAAACAACTGGAAACAAATAATTCAAACTTGCCAAAGTCCCATGAAGAATCTGCTTTCATTATTAGATTTATGATCAAGAACTGTTTTCAAAAACCATATTTTTTCTCTCATGGGAGAAATGTGGAGTGAGAAGAAGCAGCTTGAATTTAATTTTTTTTAAATTCAAAATAATATTTCACTAATTTCTTTGGACAAACCCCTCTATTAATCGTCATGATCAAGTTGCTTTGTCAAGAATTCGATCAAACCATTCTAAATTATATCATAAATTTTTAATTGAAAAAGTTCCACAACCTACTTGTACCATCTGCAATAGAATTCTATCAATAGAGCACATCCTTCTGGAATGCCCCGTACACATCGAAGACAGAAAAAAATGTCTAGGAAATGAAAATTTCAATGAAATTTTATCATCGCCAAGTTTCCAAGAAAAAGTGTAACTATTTTGTAAAACTATCATTATTTTCTCAGAATTGTAATTGTATTACTGTAGTAGTTGCTCATGACCTATGCAGTTTATGCAACTTAAAATAAAAATAATTTTAAAAAAAATATTTGTTTTACAAAAAACATTTTATAAATAGTTCATAGGAGACATAAATAGAATATTTCACTTGTTGGAAATAAAAATTGGAAATTCTTATTTTTAGTTCAAATATTAATATTAATTTATATTTATATTATTATGTTAATATTAATGTTTATATTAGCACATGCTGTATTTTTCTTTTATACATTACAAATATAACTTAACAAAAAGTAATTCATTTGTTATTACATTACAATATTTTATTTCTGCAACTTAGCAACTGAGAGGACCATGGAGGTTAAAATATATCATTACTATAACGAAACACAGATTAACACCCATGTTCATTAACACCTATATTCATCCATGCACGAAGTCTGTATGAACTTCATGGTTTCTAACCTCTTTGCTCCGCGGCCAGTACCAACCTCAGGGTTTTAGCATGAAAACTCGTTTAACTTAATCAGTTTATATATTCAGCGGTGAAACAGATCACCACCTCCTAGAGTTATAAAGCCTGCTCACTGTTTCGTGACGTCACCGTAGGTAGTCATGGAGAGCGTCGGTCATTCCTCGCTTACCATTTCCACAGCATTTTCAACGCCAGGAAACCCGTTTTCACTCCTTTTGTATTAAAAATTATCAATTCATGATAAAAGTTCTTTTAAGTACATTTTTTAATAAACATTGGTTTTCAATACAGTACATTATGACCTATTTATTGAGAATACAACTGATGAACCCCATCTCGATCAGGTTTTTCGTCCAGTTTCCCTGATCCATTGAGCAAATGCTGAGATGGCCCCTTGTTTGCTTCTGGACATTAATGTAACTTCATTTTCTGTGCACGTCTTCAAATTCAAAATTTATTGCTTATTTATCCTTGAAAATAGATTTTATTACATGGGAGTTTTTTGTTTTTTTTCTCCCTTTCAAAATTCAAAACTTAAGTAGTATATGATTTAGTGTAGGGATCACAGAATTTTGAAAATGTGCACACAATTCACTTTTCCCCATAGCCCGTCATACGCAGTTTTTAACTGTTTTTTGACGTAAATAAATAAATAAATAAATAAATAAATTCAGTGGGAAATACAATTATTCAAATTATCGTTTCATGTTGTCGCGGCAGGAAGTAATAAGAGCCAAAATTTATTGCTTATTTATCCTTGAAAATAGATTTTATTACATGGGAGTTTTTTTTTGTTTGTTTTTTTCTCCCTTTCAAAATTCAAAATTTAAGTAGTATATGACTTATTGTAGGGATCACAGAATTTTGAAAATGTGCACACAATTCACTTTTCCCCATAGCACGTCATACGCAGTTGTTAACTGTTGTTTTGACGTAAATAAATAAATAAATGAATTTATAATGGAAAATATTCAATCTTCTGCAATTTGTTTGATAATTATCATTTTCTTTTGACAAAACGTAACAAAAATACAGCGTAAATGTTTGACTAAATCATTTACTGAATAACCATTTACACAAGCATCATGAACAAATTCTCTCTCAGATATTTTAAGATAGTGGGACAGCAAACATTTCTTTTATTGCTGACTTTTGAAGCATTCCTTATTACAAGGAGTCATTGGGAGCAGTCACCCATTCTCATCTTACATTTTCTTCGGTGCATATTCCAGGAAACTAAATTTTCTTTCCTTTTTTAATACAATAGTATATCAATGCATGATTAAAAACTTTGTTCTGAGTACATGGATTTTATTAAACATATTTCTTTATAATACAATACATTAAACCTAATTATTTACAATATAATACACATCTATTTATAATACATCACTGAATTTATTGGAATGTATGTAGTTTTCTTTGTAATTTCCATTTCCAGTCTTTCTCGCTTTTCATAAGGGCCTTCCCGTCTGGAAAACTCCTTGGTAAGGTGAGCTTGACAGTTAGGGAACATAGATGGTACAGTATCACTTCTTAACTTCGGTATATTCAGTCTCGATGACAGTTTCTCTCCTTGTTCATTATACACCACCTTCTCCCAAATGTCATTTTAATGGAAATGAAGGTGGCATACCTGAAACAAGAAAAAATAATATAATATGTATAATAATAATAATAATAATAATAATAATAATAATAATAATAATAATAATAATAATAATAATAATAATAATATAATAATAATAATAATAATAAATAATATGTATAATAATAATAATAATAATAATAATAATAATAATAATAATAATAATAATAATAATAATAATAATAATAATATAATAATAATAATAATAATAATAATAATAATAATAATAATAATAATAATAATAATAATAATGAGGTTGCATGAGGGGTAAACTAAAATTGTATAGTGGCTAGTCTATAATATTAAATATGTACATAGAATTTAAGTTTCACTTTCAAACCAATTTTACCAAAGAACCAAAAAAATTAATTTGAAATTAATTCATGCACCACTGAGACTTTTGCTTTCATACTTCCCTAAGGTAATTCCTTTGACATAAATTGTTTTGTTTTAGTAATTTATTCATACAAGTTACAGGAAATCTCTAAGATTGTTTGTGAGGTTATGAATTTTTTTACGCATTACTTACAATTGAATTCTATAACTTAAGTGCTACTATTCTAAGATTATGTAACTGATAGTTTAAGTTTTTACTATCACTATTCACTTAACAGTATACAGAAAATAGTTGCAAATTCAGCATCATATTACATGGAAGAATTGCAAGATCTAATTACAAACAACTTGGCTTCGTGATAGAACATTAGGAATATTACTAAATAATGTCAAAACCCTTAGCAACTTACATACAATTTATGAATAAATAATTAATATAATAAATGTAGGTTCTACATGTGCATATAAACCACAGCCTTACCTTCGAGGATTTGGAAGGAACGAAATCTCTGCGAATAGCAGCCGTCCATTTCTTCCGCAAAGCAGGATATTTTGAAAACCAAAAACATGTACTTTTCAGGCTTCATCGCAGTTTCCTCGGCACCTCGGCACTACACATCTAAACGGCATAACAAACCGGCAGTATAATACAAGTATGAACTGCACCGAACACACGGACAACACCAGACGAATTCAACTGAAAACAACATGCCTGCGTCCAGGCCACCCATGCCTCATGACTACCTACGCCGCCATCTTAGTGACGTCACGTACTAGTGAGCAGGCTTATAACTCTAGGAGGTGATGAACTGATGCACATATAAACGCGATTATATTGCGAGTTTAATTTTAATCGCGTTTACTTTAAACACGATTTGCGAGATAGTTGAACGAGTTTGGTAAAACCGGCCCTAAGCAAATGCTGAGATGGCCCCTTGTTTTGCTTCTGGACATAAATGTAACTTCATTATCTGTGTACGTCTTCTAGAATTCAGTGGGAAATACAGTTATTCAAATTATCGTTTCCATGTTGTCGCAGCAGGAAGTATTATTCCGAAGGACAACATGGATAAGAGCCCAAAATTTAGTGCTTATTTATCCTTGAAAATAGATTTTATTACATGGGAGTTGTTTTTTTCATTCAAAATTCAAGTAGTATATGAATTAGTGTAGGGATCACAGAATTTTGAAAATGTGCACAGAATTCACTTCCCCCTATAGCACGTCATACGCAGTTTTAACTGTTTTTGACGTAAAATAAATAAAATTAAAAATCTTCTTTATGATAAGGAAATACTGCTCCTTTGCACCAACCGATTTTTCCATCTCTTTGGTAGTCGGCCAACTCTTCCTTGTGAGATAATTATACATTGGTCGTGGAACTCTTGAGGCATTCATTCTCTTTATACGCATGAGCCATCTTTCTCTCTACTTGGGTTTTCGTAACGTAGCGCTTGAGGGACTTATCTTCACGATGTAATATGGCACGTTTTTCGTGACTTTCTCGGTCGTGGCGCTAGATGTCGCTTGATCTTCAGCACTGCTTGATACAGTCGCGATCATGCGACATCTGGCAGCACGACCGAGAAAGACGCAAAAAATCGTGCCATAATCCATCGTGAAGATAAGTCGCGCCGCGGTATGAAAACCCAAATATATATGTTATACCTATACTTGTTACACATTGTATGTTACACATGTTATACATGTTACACACGATATATGTGTTCCACTCCCAGTCGAAATCTGAAGCTTGTATGAGGCTAGTTCTTGCATAAAGCGCTGCGATCGGTTTGGGCATTTTGGGCAAGAAGGTTTCTGTAGACAGAGGTGTACTGAGTGTTTTCGCAGTAAGTAAAAACAGTTAAAACTTTATTCCAGAGTATGAAGTAAATTAAGAAGTTTTCTAAGTGGGTAGAAAATGCTTCGTTGAACCGTGTGATAGTAGTAGTGATATGTCACATCAAATAGCTTTGTTTTCCTCATCAAAGCGAGAAGATAATAAAGGTTTACGTTTTCTCCAGAAAAGGAGAAAATTAAATGACAATGATTATATTTGCGAAAAGCATTTCAACAACGAAAACGATGTTATAAGCATGGTAAGTAGTACATATTCTAGTAATTCACCTTACACTCTCAGTTAATTTGTAGAGGTTATGGTTTACATACCAGACCTGAAGATAGAATTTCTTATAATTAAAAAGGTAAATTATGGGATTAATAAATGTATGAATTTATTTCTTTTATTATTTTTCATTCTTGTTTAATTTTGTTGAACTTTCAGTTGGTTTTGGGGCAAAGACAGAGACTGCCATTGGAACACCATGCTTGTTCATCAAGCGTTTGTGACAACTGTGTTCCTCATACAGAACCATATTTGTATGATAAAGGTTTATGTTGCTTATTGTGTACTATTTTTTAATTAATATTAATAATTGTTTTTTTTCAATTATAGGAAATTACAAGCTTCATAAAGGATAATTTACCACCTAACAGAAAGAATGCGTTTCTTTTAACTATTACATTTTGAGAAGATGATTATGAAAAAATGTTGAGGGAAGCAACTGTAATTCTTGAAGAAGATTCATTGAATCTATTCAAAAGGTGTCAGACAAACTTATTGATGTTTGCAAAAATATCTGAGAATAAACAAATGGTTTGTCTTCTTTGAAAATCATAGGTCATGTTTATGAAATGTGAACTGATTGTGAAGTACTGGACTTCATTTACTTATACTTTCCTTATACTGTCATTGTAATGATGGTGATGATTACCATTTTTCAGTTATTTTAAGTTTCTTATTTTTGAAGACAATCAGTGGAATGAACAATCAATACCAGTAAATTGCATTTCAAATAATTTGAATTATTAAAATAACATGATTTATTATTACATACTTGTATTTCAACAACGAAAAATGTATGAATGTACAATGTATTAAGTATGTATGGAAATGTATTAATAGAACAAAATTCATGTTATTTCAATAATTAAAATTATACGAAATACAATATAGAGGTATTGATTTTTAATTCCATTGATTATTTCCAAACATATACTGAAAATAATTGAAATTATCAATATACAATTAACATTATTAGTGTACAATAATATTACCATTGTTTTTGCATCTACAATTAAAGTGTTATTGGTGTGCATAAAATAGTGAAGTGATATTTCGTGCAGGGGTTCTAAAAAGTACCTTCATGGATGGAGACATTCATTTTTCTTTCCTGACATTAATTTCATGTTTTTGAAGCCATCTAAAAGAAGTGAAATGAAGTGGTTGTTAGGAATTCATAGAAGTTAATAGAGAGAGAATACAATTCGTTAACCATATAAACCATTTCATGAAAAAGATGGAAACCCTTTCACACTAAAATCTAGACCTCTACTCTAGGTTTGTGGGACGATGCAAGGAAATTTCAGGTGGAACAAATGTTAAAACTACAAAAACAATTTATTAGAACCCTTACACAAATTGAGCCATGAGTCTCACATAAAATATACTTTCAATATTTTAAAGTTCTTACCTACCCATGTTTATCCATGCCGAGATCTATAATGTTGTTGATTGAAACGCAACATGCCCCACTTCTATTCATCACTAAAGCACTACACATGGACAATACAATCGTAACTAATAATACTCTATGTGAGAAAAACCCTACATAACCACAAATTACTAAATTCTATAACCAATTGTCACCAGATGGCATGAAAAGTTACAAGAATGACATAAGGTTTTTCTCAAAAGTAATTTTTTTCCCTAAATTCATAGTCAATGCAATTTTACAATGAATGGCATTCACATATTCAACAGCATTTTGAAACTGAGGTATAGGCAAATGACTGTTAATAATAATAATAATAATAATAATAATTCTGGAATAAATGTAAAATGTATATGTTTTTTATGTGATATGCGCCATTAATATATTTAGGAAATTAAGATAGTATGTAAATTGTATGTATACTGTTTGTAAGCAGGCATATATGATATTGAGAATTGTAAGTAATAAATTTGTAATTATTTCAGAAAATAATATGTATAAATTGAATATTAATACTGAAATAATGATTTGAGTTGAATTATAATACACAATTTTTTAATTTGTAGGTCATTCTCGAGTGCTGAGCAACATGAATGTCACATGATCAATAGTAAATCACTGTTGAAGTGATTTTTGTAAATGTAATCCCTATTGTTTTTTGTTTCTCTTTTGTTATAATTTCAAATCCTGTTCACAAGTGGAAATTCTCATTCTTAGAAACTTAAAATATATAATTGCAATTATGCAAGGCTCTCGCTAGAAATTTCACACAACAATTTAACAAAAATGAACACCTCTGTCAGACTTTACATTACGTCTTAAAATATTCCAATACATTTACTGTAGCGTCTCCCTGATTTTGTGTTCAATGAGCAATATCTCTTTCTTGCAACGAAAACCCCTGAAAAGTACTACATTCGCGAGACGTCATCATAAGTGCCCAAACCACGGCTAACTCCAGCTGACTCGGCCGTGCCCAAACCGATCGTGCGGTCAACTGAGGAACTAACCTCAAACTGGCTTCAGAAAATTTGCTCAAAAGGCGGCTAGTTGACACACCAATATATTTTACACCGCGGGGTAAGACACATATTTGGTTTAAAAAAAAAACCTATCGTAGAAAACAAAACTACTAATAATATTTCAAATAAAGAAAAGACTGATGTGTGGGGCAAAATTGCAGAAGAATTTAACGCTGTATCCGAGAACGTTCCCGTAAGTATAATTTCAGAATATTTTACATTATCTTGATTTTGTTATTAATTCTTTAATCATCAATAATTTTTCTAATACTATTGCTTAATTCTAGAGAGATGCAAACATTTAAAGAAGCTGAGGAATAACATAAAATTTAAAAGGAAAGCGTTGTATGTTGCTGAAAAGCGGAATTCAATGAAAACTGGAGGAGGTCCATCATTGTGATCCGGAATTGGACGCCTACGGGATCGATAAAGAATTGAGAGGACACTATTGACTCCGAGGCACTGCAGTTAGCAGTAATATCTAATACCAATTTGGAAGCTACTATGGGATCGCATTCATTAGTGGACAGAGTTCTCGTGTCGCAAAGTGACAGTGAGGATATAATGTTATGTAGTAGTGTGCATTGAAAGGAAAGTTTAGAAAATACGTTCGAGAAGAGGAAAAAGATTGGAAAAAATAATGCTTTTATGGTAAAGGCTGAACTAAGAATCACTAAGGCCAAAAATTCTGCAGAGTTAGAAATTTAGGTGAAATGAGGACAGAGGAGCAAACATTAAAAATTGAATTCCTCAAAGAACAAATTGATTCGGAAAGGTTGCAAAAGAAGATCCAGTTGGCCGAGTTAAATAGAATGAAGAAATGAGTATGTTTTAGTTGTTTTGAAATTTAAATTTGCACATATACAATAAATATTTTATTTTAAACGAACATTATTTGTTATTATGATATCACATACCGAAGTGCTACTCCGTAAAATTCCTTATAATGAATCTTTGCCTAATTTCATTTACTCTAGCATTATCTGGTAGACATGTTGGAGGAACATCCACAAAGTCTCCTCCTCTCTCCACTTCCTCTGCTTTTCAAACATCACGGGTGAAGATTCCAATGTGCAAAATTTCATAGGCAGAAATTATTCTCGTAGTATTTCGCAACTTATTTTGCAACTCAAAATGCAGACAGGGAAATCTTCTCTTCCATATTCCTATTATTCTTTGAATATCACTTCTGGTTCTTTTTAGGGAAATGTTATAATTGTGTTCAGGTCTGGTAAATGGATGTGAAAATATACTACTGTGGTGTGACAATATACTACTGTTGTGGTTATCCACTTCCCCACGTAAGTGTCCTTGAATCTTACCTTCACTTTATTTATTTATTTATTTATTTATTTATTTATTTATTTATTTATTTACGTCAAAAAAAAGTTAAAAACTGCGTATGACGGGCTATGGGGAAAAGTGAATTGTGTGCACATTTTCAAAATTCTGTGATCCCCACACTAAATCATATACTACTTAAGTTTTGAATTTTGAAAGGGAGAAAAAAAACAAAAAAACTCCCATGTAATAAAATCGATTTTCAAGGATAAATAAGCAATAAATTTTGAATTTTGAAAGGGAGAAAAAAAAACAAAAAAACTCCCATGTAATAAAATCTATTTTCAAGGATAAATAAGCAATAAATTTTGGCTCTTATTACTTCCTGCCGCGACAACGTGGAAACGATAATTTGAATAATTGTATTTCCCACTGAATTCTAGAAGACGTGCACAGAAAATGAAGTTACATTTATGTCCAGAAGCAAAACAAGGGGGCCATCTCAGCATTTGCTCAATGGATCAGGGAAACTGGACGAAAAACCTGATCGAGATGGGGGTCATTGACCCGGAAGCTGTAGTACAATAGTTGTTACAGGTTGTTTATACTCATTTATACAGTCCAAATGGTAAATAATGCATTATGTATCATTGTTAAAATTAATGTTACTTTTCTTGTGATGCTCAGTATAGTCTCTAATTGTATAGAAACAGTTATGCAGCAGAAACGATTTCACTTGGGATTTAAACTTTTCTATTGAATTTAATCGTTTAATGTCATCTGGCAAAGTGTTGTAAAATAATGTACATGTATTGTATGTGAATTTTTGTAATGAGCTGTTGATACTGTCCACTGATGAATATGATTTCTACGTCGAGGTATTATAGTAATAGACTTCGGCATTTTCTGAAAATATATTCCCGCCCTTAAGCAAGTCATTTTTTACAAAACCACTGATTCGTAAATAGTAATGGTATAATTCCTAGATTAATGAAGAGGGGCTTACAAGAATCACGTGGGTGGGATTTGGTTATTATTCGTACAATTGGTTTTTGTAATCTAAAAGTCTGGGAGCTACAAGATTATTTCCCCAGAATGTTATGCCATTTCTCAGGCGGAATGAACATTCGCGAAATATACACAACGAGCAGTATGAAGGCTGACTGAATTTGCAAGAATTCTGAACGCGTAGCATAATGAACTTAATTTTGTGTTCAATTCATTTAAATGGACGTTCCATTTAAGGTTTGACTGAATTGAGAGACCTAAAATTTTTGTTGCATTAACATGAGTCAATGGTACACTGTTCATTTTCAATGGAGCACAGAATTGTTTATTTGAAATGGAAAACTGCATTAAAACCGTTTTCTTTTCGTTTACTATTAATTTGGTATTTCGGAACCAATTTGAAACATCTGATATTGTACTATTTACGGTTTCTTTATTGCAAAGGATGTTCGTATCATCCGCAAAGAGAACCGTTCTTCCGTTTCGAATCGTCGAAGGCATATCGTTTACGTAAAGTAGGAACAGAATAGGGCCTAAAATCGATCCTTGAGGAACTCCACATGCAACGGGCAAAGAGTCGGAAAGGTGCGTACGTAATGCTCCATCATTCCAGTAAGGTATTTCAACTTTCTGAGATCGTTGTTTAAGGTACGAACATAACCAATCTAGAGCAATACCACGGATTCCATATGAAGGTAATTTTGAAAGTAAAATGTCATGATCAATGATGTCAAAAGCTTTTGAGAGATCTAAAAATAATCCAATAGGTGCCTCGTTTTGATCAAATGATGAGGCGACATCTTTTAAGAAAAGAAAATATAGCTGTTTCCGTTGATTTTGATTTTCTAAATCCATGTTGGCAATCTGAAAGCGCGTCGTGTTTACTGAGAAACGTTTCCATTCGTACGTAAAAAAGTCTCTCTAATATTTTTGAAAAAACTGATAGAAGAGAGATGGCCGATAATTTTGAATTTCATTTTTGTTGCCTTTTTTGAAGAGCGGCTTAATTTTAGCTGTTTTGAAAATATCTGGAAACGTTCCAGTGCATAAAGATGCATTAAATATGTGAGTTAACGGGTGTTTAATGGCATACGCACAAGTCTTTAACAAAGAATCTGGGAATTCATTTAAACCGGACGAATATTTATTTTTTAGTTTACTGATTATTTTGAGAATTTCATAGGAAGAAGTTTCGGAAACGAACATTGTGTCTAAAATTTTGGGTGCACTGTCTGTTTTTGAATTTTGTGCCTGAAGACCCTTAGTGAGATCGGCAGCAATTCTCGAAAAGTATTTGTTAAAGAGACTAGCCACTGTTGCCGGATCGTTGACATTTATATCGTTATATTTTAAAACAACATTCTCTACGGGTTTTCTAGTTGATTTGGTAGTATTTTTATTATATTCCACATTGATTTTGTTTTATTATTTGAGTTCAAAATATCCTGATCGTTTTTCATAATTTTTGCCTGCCTTATGACTTTTCGTAACAATATTTTGTATTTTTTAAAGTAAATAAGGAAATCTTGAGATACGTCATGACGTTTAGAAATGAAAGAAAGAATTCGCTTGTTTTTACAAGATGTCCTAATCCCTTGTGTTATCCAAGAATTGCTTTTCCGTGAAATATTTAATTTTCGTTTTTGAAGAGGAAAGCAAGTGCTAAAATGAATTGAAAGAGTTGAAAAAAAGAATTATATTTCTCGTTTGTATCAACAGTATTATAAACCGCTTCCCATGACTCCTGCATCAAGTAGTCTATGAATAATTTAATTTTACTTTTAGTAAACAATCTAGTCATACGTGTATTATTTATTGTGTCAGTGATCGCATTTCTTATAATGGTAAGAATTTGTGCATCGTGGTCACTATATCCTAAATCTTTTGTTTCAACTTCATATCGAGTAGTAGTTTTGTTAATTATAATTTGATCAATTGCCTTCATCGAATTTTGTGTGATCCGTGTAGGTACATTAATTGTAATGTCTAAATTGAAGGAATTAATTAAATTGAGAAACTTTTCTTTCTTGCAAGATTCGACCAGAAAATCAATGTTAAAATCTCCGCATACAACAATGGATTCAAAAGAGCGATTGCTGACTTTGTTAAGTGTTATCTCCAGGTTTTCTAAGAACAAAATATAATCTGCAGTTCTCTTTGTTGGAGGTCTGTAAACGCAAAGTATTATCACTTTTAGTGAAGTAAGATGTACAACAGAAATTTCGAAAATATTTTCAATGGAATACACATTTAATTCTGCCAAGGGGATAGAATCAATATTATTTCTAACGTAAATACAAGAACCACCATACGTAGGACCTTTATGCGATTCTCTCTCTCTACAATAAAAGCCTGCGAGGTAAAAGTTTGGAATTTGGAAAATGCTAAGTTCATTAGGAGATAACCAATGTTCTGTAAAGCAAAGAACGTCCGTTTGATTTAGATCGCTCTGTAGAGCTGCCTGAGCTACCACTACCGGTAGAGCACTGAGAGCACTGAGAGCACTGTAGAGCACTGAGCTACCACTACCGGTAAATGTATAATTATATGGGGAAAATTGAAAGAAGAAAATATATTTTGAAAATATTGAACGATTCATACATGTTAATTAACAGACATTTATAACCGACTCAAATTCATAAAAAACTATTAACTTAAAAATAGGACTCTCAAGAATTTTTTAGTTGCAAAAATCTTCAAAATTGACAGTGTTCTTTTTTTACAATAAATATTTTCAACAGATTTCTCATAGAGTTTTGTATTGAAAAAGAAAGACATTTAACTTTTTCTGCCTGGGGCAAAATATTGAAGTAAGCTATGTTTGCTAGGCCGAAGACGGCGTGTCAGAGGTACCTAATGCAATATCGCATAATAAAATTTATTTACAAGTACCTCGCATGCAGGCTATTAATATTCAGGCTTATATTAGAACGTTGGACTCAAATTGACACATTTTATAGTCCTGGTACAATTGCACTTCCGACGACTATACGATTCAGGAAAATTCCTCTAATTTTAGAATATTTTAAAGATAAGTTTTTCGAAAGTTTTCTCTAATTGCACAAACTTGCCTAGTTTTATGATGAATTCTTTTTTTGAAGACTAAAATGGGTATCTTTCAATACAGTCTCTTGTGAGTTAAATTACGAGGAAAATTAGATGTGTGTGACTACAGAGTATCTTCCTCAAGGCGCGATGAGGCGCGAGAGCGAACAAGGAAATGTAATACGAGAACTTCGGTGCGTATTCTGCATTCTTAGGTCTTATTCCCATTGCATTCCAATACATTTTTCCTTATTTATGTTACAAGGAAAATGTAACTTTGTGAAACTGAATTCATCAAACCGAATGCTACACACTTGCATGACATTTTAAGGAATGCCTGACATTTCGACATTAAAAACATTGCAAAAATCGAATTTTACCATGCTTCTTCTTAAGATAGTCATAATGATGCAGATTAGAGAATACTTGTCAACTTTATTTGAGTAATATTATTATTTTGTGCAATGAAAATATGACAAAAATCTTTTGTGCTCGTACGGCCTTATAATTATTATTAAGATATTTTTATTGCACAAGTCTCAATAGGAAGCCATGATGTGGTTACCGAATGTTGAGAGAGTATTACCTTCACTGGGAGTACACTGCATAAGCATGTATTGATCAGGAAGAGAAGACTAAAAGTTTAATTTCTTCAATGGAAATCTAGCAAATCTATGCAAAAGAAAGTTAGGTCGGATTCACTATTAATATTTTTCAGTACTTATGAGCGAAAGCTAATACTCGCCTTCACTGTTTATTGATAGGAAAATATGACAAAATCGATTTCACTGTAAGCGTACTGCAAAGAAATCTTAGTCGTATAAAAGAACTGGGTTTTGGAAAGAAACACTGAGACAACATGAATGAACTTGACTGTCGACCTGCACTATTCTCGTAAACGACCCTCACACTATCCAACTACAAAATTTAATCAAAAACAATGGAGCTATTTCTTTGAAAATTTTGAAAACGTTCCAGAGGCATCATGTAAAATTCCCCAAAAATTAAAATTTCGATGTCAAATTTAAGGAGCCGCGAACATCACCAGGTCGATAAAGGAATATCAATTTTCAAGAAAATTGGCTGAAGTTCACCCGCTAGCGTTGTTCTCTGTCAGACGGACGGACTTTTTGCCGTTAACAGAGATTTCGGAATCAAGAACTCACAAAACATGGATTCTGCCCACACCACGTATCAGAGGATTTCTTTTCTACATTTAGCAACTAGATTGATCCACTTTTTCGCTACCAGGGCCTTAAAATAAGAGTTTTTCTGCCGAAAATTCGTCGCTTTTTCCCGCAGTATTACATAACTTTCTCTGTACGGCGTAAGCGGCAGAAGGTAGAAACATGTAATGTGCGAAAAAGAACCTGGAAAATTTATATTCTCAGACCTGAAAAAACGAAAAACCCCGAATTCCAAAAAGCCATATTGCTGGTCACTCTGTATACGGAAGTGAACGTTGAGAAATTAATAAAGAACACAAGACTAACTCCAGGCAAATGATATGGAATTAAGTTAAAAAAAATATCACGCACTTGTGGTATCTTTCTCGTAGATTGCTCAAGCTGGAAATCTTGCCTACGGAACTCGACACTCCTTTCCTCCTCAACCACATGAGGGCAAAATATGATAACGAAAAAAATTGAAATACTGTACGTCCCTGAATTCGAGATACGTATGAACTCTTCAACCTTTCGTCGGAAAATGTATTTAAAATATTCCAAACGGCATCATTTTTTAGATGACGGCATGAGTAAGACAAACTTAAGGCCATGATACTGAATTATTTGTGTACGTAACTAATACAGAAAGTTTATCTTTGGCTTACGAATGTAATGTTGGCGGACGCGGCAACGATAGAAGATGAGCCTACATTTAGAAATGAGTACGCCAAAGACACTTTCCTACGACTTGCGTACAGTTTTTAGCACTAATTCATGGAAACTTCCCAGTGTTTATACACTTGAATCACTTAGTATCATTCTCAGTACGGAATAATACAATACACTTGGGATCATTCTTAATATGTGAGGAGGCAGTCATATTGTTTCATGTCATTCCAGTGTTTTGTTTACTTTGCAGTTCTGAGTGGTTTAATGTAGTCATGACTTCTTTTACGTTCGTGTGTCATAAAGTAGGAGTTTTCAGTGAAAAAAAAAAACAGTTGATATATTCCATGCACGAGTGCTGAAAATTACGTTTTAAGATCTAGGATGCAACGGGTTTGATTTATGCAAGGCGAAACCGATTGTTTAGCACGCCATGTTGCGGAATGGTGTTTGCGTCTGCCAAATTTAGAAAAATAATAGCTTTATTAAGTTAAAAATATTCAAATCGCCACCTGTATGTGAACTTCTGTTTCATCTGACACCACATTTGTTGAGATTGGTTGGGCGTAAAAGCCGCAATCGTTTTTTCTTTTCATTTCTTTAAGAGAATGCAGTGAAAAATATTACAGCGGAGGGTTGCACGTAGTCGAGCGAGCGAAGAAGAGAGCAAGCGAAGTACAGTATAAACGCGAGCGCGCAAGGACAAGATTGATAGGGTAGCGGATTTCAGTTCAAAGATGAAAGAAAATTAGGAAAGAGGACTCCACAGAGATGAGAGAGAAAGAGAGAAGGGAGCGAGAGAGAAAGAGAAAGAGAGAAAGAAAGAGCAAGGAGAGAGAGATAGCGAGAAAGAGAGAGATAGCGAGAAACAGAGAGATAGCGAGAAACAGAGAGAAAGAGGGATAAAGAGAGAGAGCAAGAGAGAGAAAAAGATAGCAAGAGAGAGGAAGATAGCAAGAGAGAGAGAGAGAGAGAGAGAGAGAGAAAGAGAGAGAGCGCGCGCGAGAGATAGAGAGCGAGAGAGCAAAAGGAGCTAGAGAGAGAAAGGGAAGCGAGAAAGAGAGATCGAGTAAGAGAGGAGAGTTTAGAAAGGGAAGCGAGGGAACGAGAAAGAGGAAGAGTTGAGGAAGAAGAGTGGCTGGTTGGTGGTCGGTTTGATGGTCGGTAGTGTGGGCGGGCAGTAGGCTAGGTGGGTGAGTGGTCGACCGAGAAGGGCTGTCGGATGGCTGAGCGGAAGGAGCGGGTGGAAGGGTGGGCGTTGAGTGTGCTGGTGGTGTGTGTGTGTGTGTGGGCGAGAGCGCCATTCGCCCTGAGTAGCAGAAGCCGCGTGTTGCGCAGCGCGTGTTCGGCGCTCGGGACGAGGACTCGTCGTCCGGAGGCAGCCAGGAGACCGACGCTCTCCAGGACTTCGGCAGGCAGGCGGCGAGGGCCGAGGACGGAGGCCGCCACGCGCCCTCCACCTCCGGGATCCTCGCCTCACGTGACCCCAGCGGCAGCGGCGGCGGCGGGCTCGCCAGGCCGGAGGTACTGCGAGATGGAGGTTGACGATTGATTTAGAGATTAGTCATTCCACGGGTGTCAACTGCTGAGGTCATTAGTGTCATTGGTGTTTAGTGCTTTTCTTGAGAGGGGGTGATCTTTTCCGGCTGGATGGCCAGATCCGGCGCCGACCGACACGTAGGCTAGCGAGATTTTCTCCAACAACGTATCACCCACCAGCGTTGTACTTCCCCAGCTGAGACAAGCTCTTAAGCTCCCGACTGGTCTCCCAGCATGTGTGGAAGTGTAGCGCGTGCGTTTGTGTGTGTGTAAGTAAGGGGTGAGGATAGGGCGAAGGAGAAGAAAGGACGACTGCGCGGCGACTGTGGCTCCTTTTTTAGGGAACTGCTCCGGCATTCTGGTGTTGATCGAGCAGCCGGCCGCTAGAATTCTCCTCCAAGCAACGACTGAACTCGTCCCAACTATCTAGGTAGTATCGAAAATCCTGCTACCGTCGAGACTCGAACCTTCGACCTCCTGGTCAGAGGCACTGCAGTGACATCTGTTCGGGAAACTCCGTTCCAAGGGCTTCCAAAGGGAGTGAAATTTGTTCAGCCAGTGAAACTATAGCAGAACAGTGCAACGCTATAGCAGCGAATAAAAAACAACAGAAAGAGGGAGAGAGAGGGAGAGAGAGAGAGTCAGACAGACAGGGAGGCAGAGAGTCAGTGAAATAGAGACAGACAGAGAGACAAAGAAAGACAGAGAGCCGGAGTTAATGAGCGAGTTTAGGTAAACTCATTTTTCGAAGGCATACTAGTTGTCTATATAGTTAAAATATCGAAAAAATGCTTCAGTACCTCAAGTTTATGTTTAATCTGAGTAACTAAAACAAAATGACACTGTAAGTGGTAAACATGTTAATACTATATTGATTTTTCCTTTGGGTTGTTGATTGTTAATTAATTGTTTCCGGGAACATCAACTGCTATGGCTATTAGTCTCTTAGTGTTGTGAATGTATTTATCCCGAGGAGGTGGCGCTGATCTTCCGCTGGTTGGTGAGAACCGGTACAAACCTACAGAGCGGCTTTTGTGAGAGATTTCCCTCTCCGGGTACCTCCCCCAGCAGAGCACTGCCAAAGCCGGAACGAACTCTAAGCTCCCGATATATGTGGTAGTGTAGTGTATAAGGAAAGAGATGAGAACAATCGCGCTTGGCTCATGGCCCGTTCGTTAGGGTGTTGCTACGACATTTGATCGATATTGATCGGGGAAACCACGGAACACATTGAATCAGAGCAGCCGGCCGTTTGAATTATCCTCCAGATAGCGGCTGAATTCAACCTAGCTATATATCTAGTAGCAAATATCTGCCACCATCGAGACTCGAACTATAAGTACCCTCTCAGAGTCACTGCAGTCATGCTGGATCTGTGCTTAACACCACTGATGAATATTGTGGTTAATTTCGTTATTCCTTCATGGTCTTCGAAGAGTGCAAAAGCTTGAGGGACGAAGGCATCAAAGGTAGCCGCCAAAGTACCTCGTAGAATTCGCATATCAGTTATGAATGAAGTTATCTTTGTTGTGGGGTAAAATAAGGGTTAAGAGGGTAAAGGGTTAATTGGGGTTTCGTGTTTCCCACCATGTCAAAACACAAGGAGTTCTTAACAACGTCGCCTACGTGGAACATGCACTTGTCTTCGCTGTAAGCTTCCAGGCCACACTAATAAACCAGGGTAGAGAAGATAATTATGGTTTAAAAGGTGATGCATGATTTATGGGAAAGGCCGCCGTGCCATATGGGTGATGACACATGTCGAAATGGGAGTTGAATCTGCAACCTATTGGGCCGAGATCGATAGTGCGGTATGGAATGTTAGTGTTGAATATTGTGCCCACTAACAATCCCAAATACACTTAGTTTGCTACCAGGGATATTTTACTCATAAGGCGAGCGAGCTCTATCCTCACCTCATTCGGATTTTGCTCAATCCTGATCTTCAGATTTCACTAAGATTTCGTCATCCATATACGCCGGAACGTTTATCCACTTGAGCCTAGGTTGCCCGATATGTCAGCAGAGCTACGCGCTTTCCGGGTTGGTACGCGAGCCGATTAACATCATTCCCGTGCCGGTACATGTTCCTGTACAAAACCGCAGGACTATCGGGTAAGTCCTCAACGAAGCCTAGGCCCAACTGTGAGCCGGTCTTCTCTCTGCCTTCATCTTAGTACTAACGACGTGAGTATCGCCGGAAATCCGTACACCCAAGTAGGGAATTTCAATTCAGTACCGGGATATTGTACGAAGAACTACAATACTAGGTCGCAGCCCCCGTTCCACCCCTGATGAAATTATTTGCCTACCTTATAAGTCGTCCAGGTTGACCATGCCCCGAAAGTTACAGAACAGATACCAAATATGACTTCACGGTGAGTTGTCAACCAAAAAGGGCGATGTGAGAAATTGTGTATTCGTTACAATGGATTTCCATCCACATGTTCATTGGTAAATAGTGACTATCTTTGATCCCCTACACATCAGCCAATCAGCTTTTATCTCGTAGAATTGGTTCTGAACCAGCCAATAGTAGTGCTGTGTGTACCTAAAGCGCGATGCAGTCGCTGAGGTGACGAGGAGCACTCCCTTAGCTATGAGTTCTCAACACACAGGCATGTGCCAAATTTTAGATTAGCACATTTCTTACATTGGATTTCCCATTACATCTTCATTAGTAACAAGTAGCTCTCTTTGATCCCTGATACGCCATCGAAGTTTGTAACATTTGTTTTGAACGAGCCAGTTGTAGCGATGTGTGGGCATAACAAGGAGAGCTCTAGCGATGAGCTGTCAACAAACAGGCGCGATATCAGTCATATTAGATTTGCATATTCGTTACATTGTATTTCCCTCCACTTGTTCATTGACAATGTTATCCATACGTCATAGAAGTTTGTAACATTTGTTGTAAAGCAGCCAGTGTGAGCGGTGTGTGTGCCTACAGCATGACAAGGAAAGCTCTAGCGATGAGCTGTCAACAAACAGGCGCGATATCAGTCATATTAGATTTGCATATTCGTTACATTGTATTTCCGTCCACTTGTGCATTGACAATGTTCGATATCCATACGTCATAGAAGTTTGTAACATTTGTTGTAAAGCAGCCAGTGTGAGCGGTGTGTGTGCCTACAGCATGACAAGGAAAGCTCTAGCGATGAGCTGTCAACAAACAGGCGCGATATCAGTCATATTAGATTTGCATATTCGTTACATTGTATTTCCCTCCCCTTGTTCATTGACAAATGTTATCCATACGTCATAGAAGTTTGTAACATTTGTTGTAAAGCAGCCAGTGTGAGCGGTGTGTGTGCCTACAGCATGACAAGGAAAGCTCTAGCGATGAGCTGTCAACAAACAGGCGCGATATCAGTCATATTAGATTTGCATATTCGTTACATTGTATTTCCCTCCACTTGTTCATTGACAAATGTTATCCATACGTCATAGAAGTTTGTAACATTTGTTGTAAAGCAGCCAGTGTGAGCGGTGTGTGTGCCTACAGCATGACAAGGAAAGCTCTAGCGATGAGCTGTCAACAAACAGGCGCGATATCAGTCATATTAGATTTGCATATTCGTTACATTGTATTTCCGTCCACTTGTGCATTGACAATGTTCGATATCCATACGTCATAGAAGTTTGTAACATTTGTTCTGAAGCAGCCAGTATGAGCGGTGTGTGTGCCTACAGCATGACAAGGAAAGCTCTAGCGATGAGCTGTCAACAAACAGGCGCGATATCAGTCATATTAGATTTGCATATTCGTTACATTGTATTTCCCTCCACTTGTTCATTGACAATGTTATCCATACGTCATAGAAGTTTGTAACATTTGTTGTAAAGCAGCCAGTGTGAGCGGTGTGTGTGCCTACAGCGTGCCAACGACGAGGGACGCTCCCCTAGTGCAAGGCCCTCTTCGCGACGTGTGCAGTTCGCGCCGCCGCCGCCAGAGGCGCAGCCGTCGGCGGCCACCGCGCTCACGGGCCTCTTCCAGGCTCCGGCCAAGGAGCACGGGGAGGAGGAGGACGACGAGGAAGAGCAGGAGGGGAAGGAGCAGGGCGCGCGTCGCCTCGCCCGCCGTTGGAGCCTCGAGGGTCCGCACCCCCCGCCGCTGCCCGTGCCAGCGCGACTCCACGCCTCCGCCAGCAGCAACGGTGCGTGCGCCCTTTTGCTTTTCGTTTTGGGCTTGGCCGCGCGCCCTTGCGGCTGATCCTTTGCGCCCTTCAGAGTCCGCCGCAGTCGTCCATTATTTGTCTTCTATGGTCTTCATGTATGGCATTGTCTTCGTCTTCGTCCACTTTCTTGCAATCGTCTATTCTTTCCTTGTTATTCACTTTCTTTCTATCGTCCACTTTCTTGCAATCATCCACTTTCTTGCCATCGCACACTTCCTAATCATTGCCGACTGCCTTGCTATCGTCCACTTCCTTGCTTTAGTCGTCTTCTTTTGCGTTCACCTTCTTTTTTTTGACAGTTTCTCTGCAGACTTCTCCTTCTTCAGCCTGCCACTATTTCTTGACCAACGCCTCTCAGCCGCAGCTTCACGCTCCTCTGCCCTGCCATTCAACCCCGCGCTTCGCCGTCACTGCTCCGCCTGATTCCGTCCTTCCGTCCCCCCTTCCCCTTCCGTTCCGACCATCCTCCACACCCGCGCCCCACCTGCCTCGCTTCCCCCTGTACGTCCACCAATAGATGCAACACGCACTGCATTAAGCCCGGAGTTATATAAAGAAATATTTGAGTGTCGTCAGTGTTTCAGATCTACTGAATACGTGTTTCCGCAAAAGCGTATTCATATATAGACTAGTGAAAACCCGTCAAAATTTGACGGTGCGATCTGAGATAAATGTAAAATACTGTGCGCAGACTAATGTTCACAATATGTTGCATTGTTTGGATATTCAGGGTATAACAAAGATATTCTGTGATGTGGAGTTCCCAAAATTTTGAACACGTATGGCCCATGACCAGGTGGCAATGCAATATCGGCGCCAAATGACGCAAAAGAAAGAACACCATTATACTGACAGATATTATTTCTGAAGATTTTTGATATGTTATCATCTCCTATAAACAACTTTGATTTCTTCAGGTATATTGCTTGAAGATAAACTTATTTTCCCAACTTGTTTTAAGCAACGCAGAGTAAACTCTTTTGCGGAATTTCTCTCACATGTGAAGTACAAAGCAGAACAAAACTGACATTTCATAGTCAACGACCACGCAGAAAACGAAATGATCTCACTATCACGACACTTACGCTGACTACCTGCGTTCAGTTAATGTACGTTTGCGTCTTTTGGGGCGCGTGGGCAACGTTTCGGAATTCGACATAACCTGTGAACAACTTCATTACTTCAGTACAACCTATCAAAACCCACTGTCCGAATGTTCTCTACAAAATTCACCACAAACGCAAATACAAAACTGTCTACGCCACAATGCAATTATTACACTGAAACAAAACCTTGAATTGTAAACAAATCTCAACAATCAAAACAAAACATCACGCAGCACCACCATGAAGCATCGTGGACATCTATCTACTCATGTATATCGATTTTGAAACAATTACCCTTTGGAAGAAAACAATTGACTGTTGATAAGCGTACTATTAAAGAATGATTTAATTAATTAATTTACACCGTAAATGTTGCTGAATCAAAACAAATAATATCTGAAAACACATCTAGGGATCACATTCTTTCATTTGAAGGAAAAAATACTACTATCGGTTCTGTAGAAGCTCTAAACGAAGCCATGGCAGAATACCTTATTTTTTAAATATATAGATGCCCGCGATTGTTGACCGTGCTTCGCCCCAACCATGCCCCGCACATTATTGTTGGTTTTACTACTATCATTGTTGGTTTGGGCACTTTTAAACAGCTGACGTGTTGTTGCATACTCTCGTAAAACTTTCAGTAATAAATCCCTATCACATCTATTCAGACGATGCATTAGGTAAAATCCATTTTTAGACGTTACGGACGTACATCGTAATACCTTCTAATCGTAACGTTGTAATATAAACAATATTTCTAATTTCACGTTTCTGTCTTCACTGGTTTTGGCCTTGCGTTATGAGTCAGGAAGTCAGTCTTTCGAATATCAACATAGACTATCTAAAGCACTTCGCCTTGACTATCTCGGATATTTATCACATTCGTTTATTGGATAAGAAAGGAATAAATAGAATTTATAGTGAATCTCCACCTTACCCTTTCGAATATCAACATCATCTCTAAATCATCTCTAGAACATCATCATCATATCTAAAGCACTTCGCCTTGACTATCTCGGATATTTATCACATTCGTTTATTGGATAAGAAAGGAATAAATAGAATTTATAGTGAATCTCCACCTTACCCTTTCGAATATCAACATCATCTCTAAATCATCTCTAGAACATCATCATCAGATCTAAAGCACTTCGCCTTGACTATCTCGGATATTTATCACATTCGTTTATTGGATAAGAAAGGAATAAATAGAATTTATAGTGAATCTCCACCTTACCCTTTCGAATATCAACATCATCTCTAAATCATCTCTAGAACATCATCATCATATCTAAAGCACTTCGCATTGACTATCTCGGATATTTATCACATTCGTTTATTGGATAAGAAAGGAATAAATAGAATTTATAGTGAATCTCCACCTTACCCTTTCGAATATCAACATCATCTCTAAATCATCTCTAGAACATCATCATCATATCTAAAGCACTTCGCCTTGACTATCTCGGATATTTATCACATTCGTTTATTGGATAAGAAAGGAATAAATAGAATTTATAGTGAATCTCCACCTTACCCTTTCGAATATCAACATCATCTCTAAATCATCTCTAGAACATCATCATCATATCTAAAGCACTTCGCCTTGACTATCTCGGATATTTATCACATTCGTTTATTGGATAAGAAAGGAATAAATAGAATTTATAGTGAATCTCCACCTTACCCTTTCGAATATCAACATCATCTCTAAATCATCTCTAGAACATCATCATCAGATCTAAAGCACTTCGCATTGACTATCTCGGATATTTATCACATTCGTTTATTGGATAAGAAAGGAATAAATAGAATTTATAGTGAATCTCCACCTTACCCTTTCGAATATCAACATCATCTCTAAATCATCTCTAGAACATCATCATCAGATCTAAAGCACTTCGCATTGACTATCTCGGATATTTATCACATTCGTTTATTGGATAAGAAAGGAATAAATAGAATTTATAGTGAATCTCCACCTTACCCTTTCGAATATCAACATCATCTCTAAATCATCTCTAGAACATCATCATCAGATCTAAAGCACTTCGCATTGACTATCTCGGATATTTATCACATTCGTTTATTGGATAAGAAAGGAATAAATAGAATTTATAGTGAATCTCCACCTTACCCTTTCGAATATCAACATCATCTCTAAATCATCTCTAGAACATCATCATCATATCTAAAGCACTTCGCCTTGACTATCTCGGATATTTATCACATTCGTTTATTGGATAAGAAAGGAATAAATAGAATTTATAGTGAATCTCCACCTTACCCTTTCGAATATCAACATCATCTCTAAATCATCTCTAGAACATCATCATCAGATCTAAAGCACTTCGCATTGACTATCTCGGATATTTATCACATTCGTTTATTGGATAAGAAAGGAATAAATAGAATTTATAGTGAATCTCCACCTTACCCTTTCGCATATCAACATCATCTCTAAATCATCTCTAGAACATCATCATCAGATCTAAAGCACTTCGCATTGACTATCTCGGATATTTATCACATTCGTTTATTGGATAAGAAAGGAATAAATAGAATTTATAGTGAATCTCCACCTTACCCTACCCCTGCTCTGCACTATTCAAACCCACCTAATTCACCATCCATATCCACTCCTCCTGCACTACCGTGCCCTGCTCTACCTGGTACTATGCTACGGGTTGCATACTCTAGACAAACTGCTATTGTCAATTTTCTGTCTTCAATTGCTCAAAACCTAATGGAGCTATTGGAATGGCGAATTGCAAACGTGAAATTTGTTTTAGTGGATTTTGTGACAGTATTTCAGAAACTATTTCCAAATATTCGCGAAACAGAGAAAAATGTGCATATTTAAATTTCTTAGAGGTAAGAAAGATAATTCCTTTTTCGCAGTTTTTTGTAAACAGTAATGTATCGCGTGTTTTGAAAGTCACGTATATAAAACATTATTAAGATCGGAATAAAACTGTAGATTTGAATACAAACAACCAAGAAACATTCTTCGTTATGTACTAATCGAAAATATTGATCTAAAAATAAAACCTAGCCAATATTTGACCCGACAAAATACTCTACTCTTTATCTACGAACCCTATCAAATTCGTTTTAGCTTACTTTAGCCCGAACAGCCCAACAGTCAAACGACAGGCATATGTACGGACATACAAAAATACTGACATCATTTTTGCGTGTACAAAAAAACAAAACAAAAAAACAAAAACAGATAGAAACAGACTGACAGAGAGAAGGACAGACTGATAAACTGACAAAATCGTAACAACAATTGAATTGGTAAGTATAGGCTGTAAGTAAACGTAGGCAGTGGTAGTTCCTTCGAAATGGCCCTTTGATTTGTATACTGTAGCTCGTGCTGTGTGTGTGTCCGCAGCCGCGTCGCTGCCCGTGCTGGCGGTGCAGGCGCCGGGTCGGGAGTCGGAGGGCGAGGCGGACGCCGAGGAGGAGGCCGAGGAGGGCAAGGCGTCGCCCGCCGCCGCGGCCGCCGCCGCCCCCGCGCGCCCGGCGGCGCCGCCCCGCTCGCGCTGGGAGCGCTGGGTGCGGCGGGTGCTACGGGGGCTGGTGCCCCGCGAGGCGCACGCCAGCGCCGTCCCGCCGCCCGCGCCGGCCGCCGCCCCGCCGCCGCCGCCGCCGCCGCAGCGCGCCGCCGCCGCCCAGCGCTCCGCCCCCGCGCTCGCGCTGGGGCTCGGCGCCGCGCGCCGCTACCCGGCAGGTGATTCCGCCCCCCCCCTCCCCGACCTTACCACGAGCACGCGGTCACGCATTCAGTTAACAAACATATTACATTTTATGCCATCGCATGCCTGATTGGCTGGCACCTGTGTTTGAGGTCCTTTTTTGCCGAATGACCGTTCAGGAATAAATACCACATGCGTAACTTCGTTACATGAAATGTCTCACCACGTACTTAATGGTAAAAGTGATCATTTTCGATTTTCTACATGATGTAGGCGCTTGTAATATTTATTGTGAGACACCTGCATACAGACTTCACAAAGTCGATGTGCGGCCTATTTTCTTACTCTCAGTTCACAAAAAGTGAAAAAAATGTTATCGTGAGGACATGGATATGTAGCTAATAACGGACATATTTGAAGTGGTTCATTTGTAAACCAAGGTGATGGGAAAAGACACCAAAATATCTTAGAGTCAATAAAAATATAATATGGACGTTTGTAATTACAGCAGTCTTAGCACAATTGTCATTAGAATAACATTAGGAAGTTCATAAGTTTTAACACTATTCTTAATAAGAATATTAATTTACCTATAAATTTGAATATTATTTGTGAAAAGTTTCATGGGGGCTCAAAAATTCAAGAATGATCTACAGAATATTAAGGTATTATTCGATAGTAAGATTGATATTTTGTGTTTGTATTTCTGTCAGTAAGTTGTACGTTTTAGAAATATAATTAGCGACTCAATAATCAGCGGTATATACAAAGACTATATTTTGTTCAAGTTAATATTATGTCATGAGTTGGAATTGGTAGTTAAAAATGTAAACTGATGAAATTGGGTATAATAATTACAACAGGGTGCTAATTGTAGGGGGATGCCTGGGTTTTGTTGTGTTTAAATGATCTGTGCTGGGAAAGTATTAAACATGACCCATTCAAGGACATAATTCATACGATAATTTATAATTTCCACCCTTTGAAATATTATAATTGAGACATTTGGAAAATATTTTTTTTGCGCTGGTGTATTTGAGAATTATTACTGTCCCAGTTTCATTGAGCCTTTACTTTCAAAGTGTTATCAGAGGCGACATATGTGCATGTTATTCATAACGCACCGTTAGTAAAAACCTACAGAAAAGGGAGGAAAAGTATTGGAATCACTCAAACAACATGGTCTCGAATTTTCGGTCATAAATCCTTATTCAATGCCTTTTGACCAGTAACTTCACACATATCGGGAGTGACGAGGAGATACATGCAATTTTGTGTCCGAAAATCGGAATGTGTGTACGTGAGAAAGAATGTGTCACGCATAACTCACATTAGAAACTTTTGAATTCAAACTGGGGAAATACATCAATAATAAGATCCAGCTACACCGTTTCGAATTTCGACAAGATATTTTACTTTCTGGGAGTTTTTTACAAGAAGACATTTTCGAAATATTCGGAGAAATGTGTACAATTTTTTATGTATTTTTTACAAGATTAGGAGATAGTGCATTTTTGAAAAGCAATATAGTTCTCATTTTCGTTAAAACCTATAATATTTTGATATTTCCAAGATAACATTTATTTTTGAATCTTTCCTACAGCTACAAATGAAAGCCAATTCTTTCTTTTCCATTGCATTTACCCTTCAATTGAACCTGTAAATAATGTCATGCACTTTAAAAAAATAGAGTAGTTCTTGAGTGATATTTAGTGACACTAAGAAAAGGAAAATTTCATTTTGACGCGCAGTCCCATTACTTACTTTAACATTTCTCCCTGGAGAAAACTGTCAACTCGCACCTTGAATAATAAATATTATTCAAACTAACCCTAGAACAACCCTAGCCGTAGGGAAACGTACAACTTACGTGGGCGTTGGCACCTAGAGACCGTTGCTCTGTAAGAAGCGCAAGTGATTTGATTTATTTTTTTCAATGAACGGTAAAACATGTATGTGTAGTGGAGAAGTACAATTTTGCACACGTTTTCTGGAGCTCCAGAATCTCTTTCCCACTCTCTTCCCATAAATAGTTGAATGATGAATGAATGTATCAACAAAGCGAGGTTTGCAACAAATTTCAACAGCAACCAACAAATGTCGAAAATTAGACATTTTCGCTTCCGGGTTATTGAAAACGTATTTGCATTGGAAAATGACATTAGAATTTGATTTTTTATTATTGATAATAAAATAGAAACCCATATCCCCGACTCTATTCGTACCACACCAAGCAATAGTGGAGATAAAAAAAATCAAGAAAAAGTGCGCATAGTGAAGCAACATTTACGCCCAAAAGTAAATAAATGGACCATCTCAGCATTTGCTCAATAGATCAGGCAAAGTAGGCAAAAACGTGATAGAGAAGAGGGTAATTGATCTAGAAACTTAAGTACATTACTTGTTGGCAGGCGTATTTAGTCTTTTAAAAATTTTACAATGCAAATATTAACTTTCTTTGCCTTATATATCATTAATAAATATTATTTTTCTTTTTAATGGTCAATAAAGTCTTTAATTGTATAGAATCAGTAATGCAGCCGAAAATATTTTAGTTTGTACTTAAATATGTACATCAAGTTTAAATGTTTAATGTCATCTGACAATGCGTAGTGAAGTAGCGTATATGTATTAGATGTCGAATTCTTCTAATGAGCTGCTGATACTGATACCTGATGAATATAATTCCTTCGACAAGTATTGTATCCATAAATATCCGTTTTGACGAAATATATAAAATAATAAATAAATATCCAATGCAATGGTAAGAGTACAAGCTCAATTAAGCGAGTTTTGAAGGAAATACGTGGATGGGATTTGCTTATTATTCCTACAATTTTTTTCTTGAATTTAAAAAGTAAATAATAGGATGAGCTTTCTTAGAATATTATACCACATCTCAGGAAGGGATTAGCTGCATGAATACTGCCGGAATAGGAAAGAGTAGTCCCACCGTATGGGCCGACTTATGTGGCTTCGGACACCAATTGATATTACAACTGTGCCTCTGACCGGAAGGTCCTAGTGTTCGAGTCCCGACTGTGGCAGGATTTTCGACACTAGCTTGGTTCGTTTTTCTAGCGGCTGGAAGTTCTGATCGGTTGTTTTCCATACTTCTTCCGAACAAAACCAGGTGAATTTCGGTGTACTAGGCACATCAAGCGAATACCGGAGTAGTTCCCAAACAAACGGGACATGCATCGCGCACTTTCCTTCCTCTTCCTTGTCCTTTTCTCACCCCTTACTTATTACCACACCCATTTACATGCAGTACACTACCACAGTTGACGGGAGACCAATTGGGGGGCTTAGAGCTTTTCCTGGCTGGGGCGGGACCCTGCTGGAGGGAGATTCCCGTAAGGCGACGTGTAGGTCGGCGCGGCATACCGCCCTCCAGCGGGGCCGAGCGCCTTCCCGTCCTAATGCCCGTCCTAATCCTCGTTCTATGTGCCCGAGCGGCGCACACAGCGAAGTCGCTAGCCTTTCACCACTGAGGTCCGGGTTCGATTCCCGTCGAATCTCATGTAAAATTTGTTCCAACAAAACGAGTTCGGCTGCTTCACAAGGGCTAGTCCAACCCCTGTGAAGTGTCCTAAACCCTACCCCTATCCTTATTCCTTCCTGATTCTGGCCGCTGGGTAGTGACGCAGGAGCGCATAGCAGGAGGCGCGTACGCGGAGATGCTACCTGGCAGTCCTCTTGACAACTGACTGCGACGTGACGTGACATGACTTAAAGATAATGTAGGATTACTCCCGCGCATGTGAATGGAGGATTCCTCCCCAGCGCTAAAGCTCTCAACGCCCCTTAAGGGGCTTGGAGACGCGTTGCGTCAATATGTAGACGCAACAAAGTAAAAAAAAAAAAAAAAAAAAAAAAAAAAAAAAAAAAAAAAAAAAGCGCGGTGTGTTGCAGGTCCGCCGGCATCGGCGCCCGCGACGGCGTCGGCGGCGTCGGTGGTGCCGCTGGGCGCGGCGGCGGGCGTGGCGATGGCGGCGGGCGCGGGGCCCGAGCCCGGCTCGCGCAACGCCTGCTCGCTGGGGCGCATGGCCGTCTTCCGCGCGCGCCCGCCCGCCGCCCTCGCCGAGCGCAAGAAGGCCAAGCGCGACAAGGAGCAGCAGCAGCAGCAGCAGCAGTCGAAGGAGAGCGGCCGCGGGCCCGCCGAATCACACGTGAGGCAATCACGCGCCAACGCGCCTTAGTTAATATGCTCATCGCTCACCATTCGTCATTCACCTTTTGGCTTTCAGCACTCATCATTCGCCATTCGTTATTTGCCATTTACCATTCGTCACTCACTACTTGTCATTTACCGTTCTTCATTCAGCATTCCTCAATCACAGTTCATTTATTTGTCAATTACCATTCATCATTCACCATTCACCATTCACTATTCGTCAACTTAGTTTACAAAGAATTTATGGACCTGTGTTTTTGTTTCATAAAATTTGTTCTTTAGATTTAGTGTTTCTTTTACATCACAATTTGATGCATGGCAGAACATAAGCGCCGTTGCGGGATCATATGGCGGGAGAGGGCTTTTCCCCCTTTTGTCCAGAGAGACAAAAAGCAGGTTACCAGCACTTTCTAGCGGCTGGAAGCGGTATTGAAAAATTGAAGTTAAAATACTCATTTTGTAGAGAATAGTCCATACTTTAATTTTGTATGTGAAGATCATTTCGATAAACTTAAAAGATCAGAATTTCCGGTCTCTTCGAGCAGCAGGTGCGTGGGCTAGCGGTGAAATGTTGAGACTAACTGAGTGCTTGTGTGTGTGTGCGAGGCAGGGCGCGTTGGCGGCCATGAAGAAGAAGTCTGCGTCGCTGCTGCGTCGCACGCTGGGCCTGAAGAAGGAGGCGAAGGGCGAGCAGGGGCGGCCCAAGGACGAGCCGGGGCCCTCCACCTCCTCCGGCTGCCCCGCCGCCGCCTCCTCCGCCAACCGCCTCCACGTACGTACCTCCTTCCCGCCCACAGGACATCAGTTGATGCCGCTGCTGGGCCTCTGTCCCGACGATGCCAGGATTTTCGACACTAGCTACCTACTACATAGCTGGGTCCATTGATTGATTGATTTTTTCGTGTTTCCGGGCGCGCCAACTGCTTCGGTCATTAGTCCCGTTAGTGTAGTGCATGTTTTTATCGGGAGATGGCAGTGATCGTCCCCCGCTGGATGGCGAGATCCGGCGCCGACCTACCGTCGGCTAGTGCGGCATCCCCCAACCAGGACTCTCCCACCATCGGGGCACCGCCCCAGCCGGGACAAGCTCTGAGCTCCCGACCGGTCTCCCGGAATATGTGGTAGTGTAGTGCATGTTAGTGTAAGTGTGTGTATGGGGAGAGGATAGGACAAGGAAGAGGAATGACAGATCGCGCGTGGTCCGTGGCCCGTTTGGTAGGGTACTGCTCCGGCATTCGCCTGGTGTTGATCAAAGTAACCACGGAAGACTACCGATCAGAGCAGCCGGCCGCTAGAATTCTCCTCCAGACAGCGACTGAACTCGACCAAGCTGAAAAGCTAATGTCGAAAATCTTGCCGCCGTCGGGACTGGAACCTAGGACCTCCCGGTCAGAGGCGCTTTAGTGACATCAGCTGATGCACTGAGCTACCGCTCCCGGTGGCTGGATCGAGTTCAGTCGCTATCTGGAGGAGAATGCTAGCGGACGACTCTTATCGGTAGTTGACCAGAGCAGTACGCTAACAAACGGTCCACGAACCGCGCGCGATCATTCCTTCCTCTTCCTTATCCCTTAAACGTACTCACACTTACGTCCAGCACACCATCACACTTGATGGTCGACTCTGTCGGGACTTGGACCTTGTTCCGCCTGGGGCGGTGCCAGGCTGGTGGGAAATACCTGGTCGGGGAAAACCCTGCAAGATGACCCGTAGGTCGGCGCCGAATCTCGCCATCCAGAGGGGAGCCCCCGCCACCTACAGTGATAGAAAGCTCCACACTTACGGGAAAATGATGACGTTAGTTGACAAGCCTGAAAACACTACTGAATTAACAACTCAATATTTGGCAATTTCTGGGCGAAAAAATCTTTCGTACCCCTTCCTACGGCAGAAATTAAAGCATGCTGCCACCCCATGTTATAGATTTACCGCGAGTAAAATATTCTCGAGCCTTTAGGCCAGATGCCTCTGAGCTCAATTGAAATCGCCTTTTTCGTCGCCTGAGTGTTGCTTTCTTTCTCAGCTAGATACCGAAAGAGGGTAGCGGAATTTCTGGGGTCAGGCGGATGATTCTATGGTCAGACTCGCCACGGCATCATTGAATAGAAACGATTGGTTCTTTAGTGTTAACTGTCGCGTCAACTACTATGGTCCTTAGTCACATGAGTGTACATAATTTTATATCACGCGAGGAGTCGGTATCTCTCCACTCGGGGTACCGCCCTAGCCGGGACGCGTGCGTGATGTAAAGGGAAAGGATAGGACAAGGAAGAGGAAGGGAAGATCGCGCGCGGTCCGCGGTCTCTGTGTTAGGTTACTATTCCGGCATTTTTTATTGATCGCAGGAACCACGGAAAATTACCGATCAGAGCAGCCGGCCGCTAGATCCGCTAGATACCGCAGCTTAGCGTCCTGTAGACAGCGACTGAATTCAGCCCACGTATGTAGCGACAGAACTAGCATATAAGCGACTCTGACAGTTCGATGCCACACATTACTCCGCACATGGCACCACCTTCATGAAAGGTAAATGAAAACTCATAACATTACGTCTTGGCGACAGGTGATCACACGTGTTGATATCGTGTTCATACCTTATCACCCCCGCGACCGCGTGAGTCAGATGAGCGGCAACGCTTAACCCTGACTGTGAGAAAGGAAACAAATCCTCTCAAAATGATTGCTTCAGAGAAGGTCACATGACGTACCACAGCACGGGGCGACGGGACTGTGAGAGACGCGTATTTGCCGCCGGTTCTGAAGTGTCGAAAACCCACCACCGCTGGGACTCGAACCACAGCACCGTCCGGTCCGAGTCCCTGCATCTCTTCAAACGGCAATCGCTGCTTACCGCTTAGACGATTCGACCGCATCCGCAGGTTGCAGTGCGTTTTCTCCAATTTCATCGTTTTATCTGCAATTGGCTTCCTTCTGTCGCCCCTAGCAGCTATGTTCCCTCACACCTTTCTGGCTGCTCTTCGTCTATTCATTCTCAAAAAAATGCATGTCCTCTCCATCCCTACCTTCTATAATATGTAATAATACACGAATTGTACTAGGAGTAACAGGTTTTGTGATTAAATATTATTGTGATTCTCTGCTTACATTTTTTATGACATGGCCGTAAACTCATGTATGTTGCTTTCCCATTCTTGTGATATTTGCCTTATTTTGCTGATTTTGACATGATCACTCTTATACAGATTCGCTTTAGTGGCTTTGAGAATATTTTTTTACTTCAGACATACATCAATTTTCTGCCGATATTCCCGATAAGTTTCAAAAGAATTTTTAATAACAGAAATAATATTCCTGTTTTTCAGTAAAAACACTACCAGGCGAATTACACATCCTTGTGTTGTTTCTTTTCAGGTTGGATTTTTGGAAGATGATAATATGGAAGATATTCAGCTGGACGTGCCCCGAAATGAATTAGAAAACTCAAGTTCTCATGTCCAGTTGTCCCGAAAACCAGAGAAAAAGACAGAAGATAAAGATGTCAATTTGAACAAAACCCAAGCAGATGTTCACAAGGAAGAGAGTGACTAAATAAGAAATAGCATTTTATGAGTAAACACGCCCCTATCATGCATTGAATAAGCTATGTAATAAGCAAATGCTGTTTTGTAATAACTCTTTTGGGGCAGATAATACTAAAAATGATAGTTTGGGGAAGGAAAGTATATCAAGAGATCATGATCATTCCCTGAAGCATTATCTAAGTCTGTAGCACTGTTTCACAACTATATACTGTGAAAACAGCTGTAAACATTCAGTTGGTACATAATTATTCCTATTATGCAAAAAGAAGAGTAGGGAAGAGCAAATGAAGGTGTTCACAAGTCAGTGAAAGTTGGCAAAGTTGTTTGCACTATATGGTGTTTCTTGATCTCTTTTAAGAATAAAAACCAATCATGTTACAGAGATCCCTACTATTTTCTTTCTTTTTAATTTTTATGTAATATATGTAATATTTTTGGGGAAGAACTTATACTACTTTGGAAAATTTGGAAATATATATATTTGATATCTCATAAGGTATTGAGTGCCTTGAATATTTCCTATCGTTTATGTCAGTGAGATTTTAAATGCTCATTTGATTTTGTCATGAAGATATGTAGAGATTTTAATAAATAAATAAACAATTATTATGCAAAAACTTGTGTATCAATCTATACCGATCTATATGCTAGTATATATAGAAGTTGATGCACAATTCACTTATCCCATTATGTTTGATGGTTGTGAGTTCCTTAGAAAAAATGTTATTAGTTGAATTAAATCTGGATATGCCAGTACTGTCATGAAAACAATAACTGAAAGTTGTAGGATATTTTGTCATCTCAATCTGTGTTCTTAATCAGATCTACTAAAAATTGCACACTACTCCAGTAGTATTCAATTTGCAAATCCAATAGTTTGGAAATTAAATTATGAGTTTAAGTAAAGTAACGTTTTGTGTTCTACACTCTAGCCTACTCAAAACTTCTCTGTGGACAAATTCCATGTTAATTAAATGAAAATGGTATCAAAAAAAAATTGTATTCTATCTAGTATCTTGAGTTTTAAGTATATATTAATAATTTAATGAGTATTAAGTATTATATAATTTAAAAAATGCTTAGTCAATTTTATCTTTTAAAGATTTATTATTTAATGAAGAAATTAATTGATTAATATAATTCTTAATATGTTAAATGAACCATGAGAATAATTTAGTAATGAAATAATGAACATTTACAGGTTATTATTAAAGTAAAACAATGTATACCCTAAATGGGGTTGAGTTTTGTGGTATATATGAAGATGAGAGACGGCTGATGAGAGGGCTCAGATTCAAAATATTATGTAATTAAAAAATAACAATAAATATATAATAAATTTCACAAAAATGTTTGTGTTCTAACAATGAAAGTCTGTTAAAATATATGTTCTTCATTTAGGTCAGCATATTTACTGTGAATGATAAAATCATAATTATTCAAAATATCAAATACTTAAAAATTAAGAAACAGTTCAATTGAACAAAAGGAATTAATGTTAAGTGTTAACTACGAAAGTTTTAAATTCCATGATTCCACAATAATTTTTAAAGTAAATAGTTTATAAGTAATTGTGTTGTATATAATTTCCAAGTGTGACCTGATCTAGTATATGTAAATTCTATCAAAATTTGTTTACATTAGTTTACATTTATTTGAACTGCAATTGGGTATGACCCATGACAGTTAAATAACAATAATTACAATTGTGATTAATATTTTAGAGTTGTCATTAATATTTTAATATAAATATATTTTAAAAAAAAATATTACTTGCTCTCATGAAAACAATCTAAAACATTTGATTTAAACTTAAACGCAAGATTGACACAACCTCATAAAATAGTAAAAATAGAAGCTCAGGGTATATTTTCCAATTCAAATTTATGTGAGTCACAATACTTATTTATAACAAAGGCCAACAAAAACAACAAAAAAACATTTTAAATCTTGATAGCTGATTTTTATAGTTTTTTGGATGCTAAATTCGTATCAGAACTCTATTTGTTTCCATCACTCACAGTTTAGTCACAATTTAATGTATTAAGATATGGGAAAATATACTATATATACAGTAAGTATGAAAAGTAAACGACTTTTAAAATCAAACAACTGTATTTAAACACAGAAGATGGCTTTATATTCTTAACATTACATTCAACAATGGCTTTACGTATATGTTCTTTGTTTCTCTTCTTTAAAGCCCCTTTTTCTCCTATGTGCCATTTGCTGTCTAGATGAAGTGACCAACAGTATCTCCCATCATGTTGGTGTTCTAGCATCCCTGTTAACGTTTTTCATCACTTTCAGATCTTGATGAAAAAGTTCACCTTGTTTTTCACTTACATAAATTGTTCGAAAATAGTTGTATATGTCTGTTTAAAAAGTGAACCTTGAGGATCATTAAATGTCCAAATTTCTTAAAAGCTTCCAGCATATTGGCAACAATTGCTTGATAGCTTAGGTATTTTTTGTTGCCTGGAACTTATTGAAATGTAATCCAAGCTTCTTTTATTTACTGTTATATGTAGTTCAAATTGGGGATTAAAAATATTTTTTCCTAATATCAGGCCGAACAAAGATACCCTCTTTTAATTTTGCTTCAGACAATTGCGGAAATTTTTCACAAGGGTATTTGAAACGCTGCCTATCTTAAGGTAATGCCTTCACAAACTGTTTCATGAGGCCTAATTTTATGTGCAATGGAGGCAGCAGAACCTTGTGTTGATCTACCAGGTGTTCCCGTAGAACGTTCTTTTCTCCTGGCTTTCAATATTTTCTTACAATTCTTTCTAGACCAATGCTGATCTGGCGCCCTGCTATCCCATTCACATAGTTAACATGAAAATTAGATAAAACCACTTTGGCCAAGAAGCATGCATTTTTTTAAGTCATCGCATGTCCATCCATGAGCAGAGTAGTTTATTTTTTCTAAAACTATACTTAGGTTTTTGTAACTTTTCTTCATGTTTTCTGAATAAGCATCAGGTAATGATGCGTAGGTGTTACCATTGTTTAATAGAACTGCTTTGAAACTAATTTTAGAGATCAATAAACAGCCACCATTCTTACTTTCTCGTGTATGTAGTACGTAGTATACGTAGTATATGTAGTAGTGTAGTATATGTAGTACGAGGATTTGTCCTAATCACCGAGTTTAATTCCAATATATGAAAAATACACATTTGTGAAAGAGTCTTTAATGTTCCGTTGGTGTTTTTAATCACACATTCGCCACAAAATAGCAAAAACTGTTAGAACTATTCTTACAAGTAGGACAGACAGGACTGTTCTTACAATTGCGACGAGCCATGATTGGACACTAATTGCTACACTAGTATCTTATCTTGAAAGCAACAATCCCAACACCTGCGCCTCCAATAAAACAGACTATACTGCTTGTCAAATATTTTACCTAAGAGTATACTACCCTCTTTGTCGTTCTAATACTTTCTCATTTTAACTTCCTGCAATTCATACTGTGACATACTGTGACATATGTGGATCATTTTATTACATGTTATTTGTCGGAAATGGGTGGAAATGCTAGGGTAATTAAATAGGAATATGGCGCCTTAGCAACGGCGCCCAAGTCGTTGTCAAGATAAATAAATATTTATCTGGCATTGAAAGTGACGGCGTGGCTAGTCAGATTTGAAAACGATTTGGGGATTGGTTGGAGAGAGCAACGATAATCTACTACTGCGGAAGTATGTCTGATTTTTTGAGACAAAACAGTAGAAAAGGGGGAAGCCGAGGTCTGGAGGGTTGAGCAGTGACATTCTGTCATGTGTCGTGACGCTGTGCGGGTCGCTCGCGGATAGATAATTTGTGTAATTGGAACTTGTAATTTTTCATGAGATTGAGGAACGTTGGACTCCGAATAATTTACAGCATGTTAGAAATATAACTTGTTATTTTTCGCGAGGGAGTTCTACTAATGATTAAACTGAGAGAATTTCGAACGTTCACGAACTGTTTGGGCTTAAATTATTTTTACAACACGCGGAAATTAGAACTTGTGAGAAGTCGTATTTGATAGGACTCGGAAATATTCTGGACAAGTAATTAATTTGTGGAACTTTAAAACATTTCCGCTGTGTAATCGTAAAGAACTGAGTTAATACCCAGTTAAAAAATAATTTTTTGCAAGTCAATTGAACTAGAACTACGAATATTTGAAGTAGTGCAGATCAGTGGCTCGGCAACGTTCGCGTGGAAGAATCGGGGAGAAGAACCCAGTACTTCGACTCTGGAATTCACATCACCGGGGAGAAGAGAAAATGGTCCTTCGTGGCGACGTCGATCAACAGCGCGCGAAGTATATTGCAGTATAAAGGTTCGAACAAGGTCATGACCAAAGGACTGTCTTTCTGTTGCAATAAGCAATAAATGCTGTTTCTTTTTGAAAGAAAAAAAAAAAACGATTTTCATTGGCCAATTCGAGCTAATAAGTAGCCAGATAAAATATTTGTTTTCAGATTCCTCGCCACTCTGTTAGGATGGCAGATATGGTAATCGGCTATCAATAGGTAATAGCGATTATTTCAGACGCAACCCATCGACCCAGCTAACGGGACAATATTTAGTTTTAGTTGAAGCAATAATAGCTAAAAAAAATATTATCGTAACCTTTTTCCTGGCGCCCATGTTAACATAAATTCGGAAACGGGTTACGACGAAACGCCCAATAATTGTGAGCAGTTTGTGGGTATGTTTCAATACATTTCTAGATACTCACAGCAGCATTTGCCAAGCTATAGAGAAAATGATAAAATGTGAACAAATGGTGGGTGATACAGCATTTTTTCTTTCTCGTATAAATACGTATATACGGGGGTAATATACGCAGTATAGAGTTATGTAATGCTACGGAAAATCGATTTCGAGATTTCAACGGAAATACAAGTTTTAGGGTCTCCAGATACCGAAAAAATATTTTTTTCAAAACATCCGTTCGTCCGTCTGTCTGTCCGTCCGTCTGTCCGTCAGTGAACACTACTAGCGCCTAAACAACAAGTACGATCTTTTCCAAATTGAAGAATCCTATGTCGATCTGGCTCTAGTTGAAGCTTTGGAATTTTGAAAAACATTCTTCAAAATTTGGGGGTACTTTACATGAAGCCCTAGGAACATGTTCAAAATTTTCTCAAAATGGCTCCAAATTTTTCTTTAAATTTCTTGTAAAAATAGAGGAAAATACAATTTGAAATGTGGCATAGGTCCGATTTTCACGGTTAACCCTGAATTTTCGAAAATTGCCAAAATTTGAATTTTTTCGGCGTCTTCCTACAACTACGAAATTGAAGATACAGATTTTTCCTTCAAATAAAATTTGTTGTGACTAAATAGTTCTTTCATGACGGTCATGTAAATTGTTTTGAAAATTTTAGTAGTTTTTGTGCAATAGAACGTGAAATACTTGCAATTTTAAAAAAGAACAAAAAAATATTTTCTCAAAAGCGGCTCCAAATTTTTTCCTTAACTTTTTGGTACGGTTAGTGCCAAACAAACCCTATTCGATGACATTAACGCCATATTGATCTATTCCTTAGTTTTTTTCAAAAATTACGAAAGTGAATTTTTTTTATTTGACTCTCACGTCGGTAATACTTACTTTAGAGGCGATTTCTTTACAGTATTATATTTGAGTACATATGTTTTAAATAATTTCAAATTAATTTTCTCAAAAACACAACAGTTTTCTGTAAAAATGAACTCAAAATTCCGCATTTTCAGAATCGCTCAAACGTATTTTTCTCAAAAGTGGCTTCAAATGTTTTCTTCTCACTTTTGAAAGGGATAGTGGTAATGGCACTGTTTAATATGACGTAAAGTTCATTTTGGTGAACTGTTTTGTTTTTTAAAAAATTACACAAATGTAATTTTTTTGAAATATCTCTCATCCCGTTACTGCGCACATTTCAATGGATTTGTGTACATTATTGCATTTGTGAGTGGAAGTGCTTTAAATGACTTCAAATGAAGTTTTTCGAAACCTCAATAGATTCTTGTGAAAAAGAGCTTCAACTTTCGCATTTGCAGTAACGCTTAACGCCATTCCTTATTTCCAAATTTTTCAATGAAAATTGCTTTTTAGGATGAGGTTTAAGTCTTCTTTAATTTTTTTAAAATTAATGTTTGGGTTCTACAACATGAAAACCGAAAAGTTGAGAAACTTTCAAACAATTGTAATTTGGGCGGCGATAGATGGCAGCAGGCAAAAAGGAGGGGTAAGACTGTAAAGTACCAATCCACAAAAAGTAAGTTAGAATACTTTGCTAAGAGAAAGTCTGTGCCATTCTGTAGCACCTCTAGTTAATGTTATTTTCGGAATCAGCACACTTAAAATAAGTATTAGATGAACACACAAAGTTTTTTGATCGTTGGCCTGTGTAATCTTTAATTAAGGGAATTAAATTAAGTTAATGGAATGTACTCTCTATTGAAAATTAGTATGTTTTACTTCTCACATATGTTGACGTATAATTTAATACTACCTAAACCCCTGCAATGACAACGCACAAAAGCAACTAGAAACCAGAGATGCAACAGAATGGCACAGACTTTCTCGTAGCAATTTTTCTAATTTCCTTGCTGTGAACTGACTTTAAGGCCTTGCTCCATTCTCTGGCCAGCTGCCATCTCCCGTCGCTCAGATTACACTTTTTGGACATTTTCTCAACTTTTCAGTTTCCTAGTAGTAGAACCGAAATATTACTTCAAGAATATTAAAGAAATGTAAAACCGCGTCATAAATAGAAATTTTCATTGAAAACTTTGAAGCCGTTTTGAAGAAAATGGCGATTAAGCATTATTGTAAATGCGTAATTCGAAGCTCTTTTTCACAGGAAACTATTGAGTTTCCGTAAAACTTCATTTCAAGTCATTTGAAATATTTTCACTCACAAATGCAGTAATGTATACAAATCGTTGGAAATGTGCATATTAACGGCGTGAGAGATGTTTTAAAAAAATACATTTGTATAATTTTTCAAAAAAACGAAGAAAACACTAAAATCAACTTTACGTCATGTTAAACAGTGCAAATAGCACTATCCATTGGGAAAGTTTGAAGAAGAAATTTGGGGGCCATTTTTGAAAAAGTGGAGTTTTGAGTTCGTTTCCACAGAAAACTGCTGAGTTTTTTGAGTTAAATAGAAAACTGCTGAGTTTTCGAGAAACTTTATTTGACATTCTTTACAGCACATATTTTTATAAGTGCAATAATGTGAAGAAATCGTCTCTCATGTATTACCGACGTAAGAGGCAAGTCAAAAAATTACACTTTTGTCATTTTTGAAAAAACAAAAGCGTTTATGCCGTCATATAGGGTTCGTTTGACACTAATCGTACCAAAAAGTTAAAGAAAAAATTTGGTGCCGTTTTTGAGAAAATCTTATTTTTGTTCTTTTTTAAAATTGCAAATATTGCACGCACTACTGCCTGGGAACTACTAAAGTTTTCAAAACAATTTACATGGCCATAATAAAAGAACTATTTATGCAGAACAAATATCATTTGAAAGAAAAATCTCCGTCTTCAATTTTATAGTTGTAGGAAGACGCCGAAAAAATTCAAACGCTGAAAAATGGTTATTTTTGGGGCCTCGGGCTAAAGCGGCAGAATAGCTCTTTCTAGCCAATCTATCGCGACGACGCTCGTTTCACTTTATCATGCTTGTAAACAGCTATTGTGAACAAATAATTGGCATTGTTAAATGATTAACACTTCGATACGGAATCAATAAGGTCGTGTTTGCTCGCGCGGAGTATCTATAAATCCAAGTCTTAGGCAATCAAAAGAAGAGGGATATAAGAAAATTATTAGAATACGTTCTGTACAATACAACATATTCATCAAAAATTTCCACCCCGATAAACCTGGAAACTTGGGTTCCAAGTACTTGAAGTATTCGCTATAGTTGGGAAGTGTCATAAAATAGTTTTAATATTCATAATTTTATATGTAGAGGTGATTATAAACTCCCTTCTCAGGGGGTACCAATGTTTCCCTGGGGACATTCTTTTCACCAACAACTAGACTTCTTCGTGAACAATTTTTTGATTCCAGAGATTTTGTCGGTCTTCACTGTCCCATATCCTCTCGAAAATGGGTATGTGCGCCAATGTACGCGACATGTATGCGCAAACGTACAAGGAGTGCACATGGAGTCTTATCTCCAATGAACAGGATGTGCACAAAAGCTTGCCACGATATCCAATTTTGTGTACAAATTGTGTACTTTGGCCCAAATGAATGTACGCTTGAGTGAGAACTGGAACGTACTAGTACTTGATACTTCACTGTACTTCACGATGGAATCGAAGGGCGCGTACACGATGTGCACGACGTAACTGTAGTGAAACAAACTTGTCTTGGAAAAAGGTGGAGTAGAAGACTTTCACGATTCTTTCTGAAATTGTCATTAGCAGAACCCAAGTGAAAAGTTTGCACATTTGAATTCAAATAATTATATGTATTGGCCTGTGATGGATTACTTCACTACGTAGGTGATAACCCATTGACCCAACCTAACCTATGTGGGTGTTCTCAAACAGCAAAAACTTTTTTCCCCGAACTTTCATTGCAACTTGAACATGTACGTTTCCACATTCCGTTTGGTAACCTCATCTCGCCCATTGCCACTTCCAGTAATTGTTATTCTTCATTCTGCTAATTGTACTTGTGAATGCATGTGTATTTCACCGAATTTGAGCATCTAAGGGCTTCGAACAACAGTCCAACACCATTTCATGCTAAAAATCAGTTGTAAGGCAAAATGGAATTCGAACATAAAACTATTAGGAATCTATATCTGAAATTACTATAATGCTCTTCTGTCTGCCAAAATTTCACACTACTTACAGGAACACAAATTTTAAGCCTACAGACCACAGATTTGCATATCACTTTTGGACAAAATCTGGCGTAGGACTATGGTTTCAAGTCTTTAATTTAAACTTTCTTGCTCTCATTTACATAATGGTAATGGGCTCAATTATGACTTATGTTAGAGCATGGATTAATAAGAAAATTTGAATTCTCAGCTCTATTTATTTGAGAACTGAACTTCGAATTTATTGGCTCTAGTTGAAGTTTTGAAATTTTGAAAAATGTTCTTTAAAATTTAGGGGTACTTTACATGAAGCCCCGGACATTTTCAAAATTTTCTCAAAAACGACCCCAATTTTTTTCTTTAAATGTCTTGTAAGAACAGAGTAAAATACACTTATAAAAGTTGCATAGGTCCAATTTCCACGGTTAACTCTGAAGTTTCGAAAATTGCAAAAGTTTGTATTTTTTTCGACGTCTTCCTACAACTATAAATTTGAAGATCGAGATTTTTCCTACAAATGAAATTTATAGTCCATAAATATCTCTTTCTTTAAGGTCATGTGTATTTTTTGAAAATTTTAGTAGTTTTCGTGCAATAGTTCATGCAATATTTACAATTTAAAAAAATAACAAAAACAAGATTTTCTCATAAAAGCTCCAAGTTTTTTCTTTAATTTTTTGGTAGGGATAGTGCCAAATGCAAATAAATAACTGTGTACATTCGCGACCCTCCGAAGTTTTAACCCCTTTTGAGTACAATGTTTGAGAAAAATCATCGGAGTCTTGTGTATGGTCTATACTGTAAAATCGTTTTTTGTGTTCCAGCTTTATAAACGACCTTTTCTGTTGCAAGAAATCGTTCATAATCCAGCAATTTGGGCACAAATGATGACGTATTCGATTTTACGGCACGACTGATCGCGTAATCACACATCAAGCCAATCGCAGCGAGGGAATGGGGGAAGGGAGGTAGAGATAAACGAAACAGCCGACCACCGTTTTCTCGCACAGAAATTCGCTCCTAACGTCGCTCGTTTTCAAAACATATACTCATGCAATAAAGCTTAACATTATAAATTAATTGCATAAACTACTATTAAAATGGACTAGAAAGTATGTTTGTAAAGCTTCATCAAGAAATGGGAAGATTCTGAATTACATATTTAACATCGTTGATAATATATTATAAATAAATGTCATATGCAAATATACTTGTATTTTTTATAAAATATTGTGTAATCTATCCACTAATAGATATTTTGATATGGAATTTACGGGGGGTGATACCATTAGTTTTTTCCCCGGGTGTCACGAATTGAAGCTATACTCCAAATAAAAAATGAAGCACTTATAAAAATAATGTATAAAGTGTTGCATTTTTCTTTTGGCTAATATACTAATTCATTGAATGAAAATCATTTTACTAACTTAAATCATTTTTACCAAATTTCGCACCGATTGCAAATGGTCATCTAGAACATAAATAATTTTATTGTAGGTGATTCAATGGGTCGAATCAAAATTTAATATAAAGAGAAATTATCCATGTGGATCTCAAAAACGAAAACTAGAAAAGAGACAGAAAGATGAAATTATTAAGGAATCACCCAAATTAAATCCGTTTTTTCAACTATCTGCATTACCTTCAACCTCACAAAATGTTCCTGATAGAAGGATGTCGCAGAGGAGGATACATTGCAAGAAATCCAGAATCAAACGCTTATTGTCGATGACGATGTTAATCCAGTAATTCAAAATTTTGCTGATCAAGATAAAAAAATTAACGTTCCTGGCAGGTGGACTGCGTATAATGCCACTGGATAACAAGGGCAGCAAAATTGTCAACATCATTTGAAAACTCACGCAGGACACTTCAAGATGGGAAACAAGATTTTGCTCACAAAATTCAATTTCATGATAAAAAAGCAAATGGTGAAAAGTATACTTGAAAGTGGCTACTGTATTCTCCATTAAAGGATTCGGTGTATTATTATGCATGTAAACTTTTTCCATCAAACGTCCTGTCACGATTTATAACCGGATTTAGTGACTGGCGAAATAAGGATGTCATTGATCAACATGAAATTTCACAGAATCCCAGAGAGGCAACGCTTGCATACACAACGAAACGGTATGGGACTGAAATCTCTGTTGAATGACCAAATCGAGGAAGAACTCAAAGCATGTCTTGCAACGAGTTGCAGCCGCCATTCAAACGTTTTCAGAACGGGGATTACCTTCCAGAGAGTCAAATGAGAAATTTGGATCCGTCAATAACGGAAATTATTTGGGATTGCTAGAACTGATCGCTAAATTTGATCCATTTTTGGCCTCACACATTGCAAATTATGGAAATCCTGGTAATCATATCTCTAAAAAATCTCGTAAAATAACAATTTTTACAGGATTTAACAAATTTTCACAATTTTTTACAGGACGTTTGTTTTACATGACGAAAACTATAGTCGAAGAGTTTATTGAAGTAATAAGTAAGCAATTCTTCTCTACAATTTTGGATGAAATAAAAAGTTTCTGGATATTTTAGTTTATCCGTCGATTCAACACCTGATTGATCCACGCTGATCAACTATGCGTCGTAATAAGATATGAATCGCCGTCAGGTAGATTACCTGTAGAACGTTTTTCAACATTTTTGGAACTGGAAAATCGTGTTGAAAACAAATTGCTACTCAGGTTTTGAATTATTTGCGTGAAGATTGTAACATTGATTTTTACAAGGGCAGAGGAAAATCGTACGATAATGCGGGAAATATGTGCGGTGGTTATTAAGGAATGCAAAGTATTGTTTTAGAAAAAACATATGCGATATATATCCCATGTCCATTGAATCTTGTTGGCGTTGCGCAGTCGATTGTTGTTTCAAAGTCGTCAATTTTTTTTTCATTAGTGCAAACACTGTACACAATTTTTTCTGCTTCAACGCACAGATGGAGTGTGCTTAAAATGTTGGCAATGAAAATGCTTTAAAGAAACTTTTGGATACGCATTGGGAAGCGAGCGCTGTTGCCACGGAAGCAATACTTGATTCATATTCTCAAATTCTTAACAGCTTAGATTTTATCTCCGACGATAATGATAAAAAAGGAGAGGAAAGATTTAACGCTACAAAAATGCAAGAATTTGAGCTCGTTTTTATGCTAACAATGTGGAGTGACATTTTGCTTCACTTTCATCGCACATCTTAAGCTCTTCAAAGAGCAGATATTAATTTGAAAGTTTGTAGTGATCTTTATGAATCGTTGACAAATTACTTGCAAGATCTCCGCGTAGATTTTAACAAATTCGAAAACGCATCGAAATTACTTCTGCTTGATGTTGATTATAAAGAAAACTCTATTCGAAGACATACTCAGAGAAAACAGGTTAATGATGGTCAAGCGGAAGACGTAGAAGACAAGTGCAAGAAACAAATTTCGGGTTTCAACTTTTTATGTGATCATTGACATTCTGCAAGCTCAGATGAAAAGTAGAGGTCAGGTTCATAAAAATTTGTCAGGCAAGTTTTCGTTCTTGTTAAACATGGAGTTGTCTAACGATGAGTTATCATCTAACGTTTAAACGTTTGTCGCTTCGTATCCTGAGGATCTGGAGTTGAATCTTTCCGGAGAATTGAAACAGTTTCATCATGACATACTTTTGAAAATGAACGAAGATAAATGTATTTATCTATTTTTTTATTTATTTAGTCAAAAACTGTATTGACGTTTGGGGGAGAAAATCATCTGCATACACATTGTTGAGTTTCAGAATCCCTTCCCAACAATTTAATTATTAATAGTTGTAAGATAAAATAATAATAATAATAATAATAATAATAATAATAATAATAATAATAATAATAATAATAATAATAATAATAATAATAATAAAGTTTAAAAAGCGAGAGATTAACATTTCAAAAACTAGATATTTTCGTTGCCAAATTATAGAAAACTTTTTTGTAACGGTAAGCGAACGAACAGATTTGATTTTTCTGTATTGCTAACAAAATAGAAACTCACCCTAAGCTCTACCACCACTACAAGCAAAAGGAAAACTCAACAAAACGTGCGCATTGTGAAGTTACATTTACCTCCAGAAGCAAATCAAGAGGTCATCTCAGCGTTTGCTCAATGGATAAGGGAAACTGGACAAAAACCCGATGGAGATGGGGGGTCTTTGACCCAGAAGCTGAAGTACATTACTTGTTACAGGCATTTAAGTATTTTTTTAAAAATTATATAATGCAAATGTAAACTAATTCATTATACTATATCATTGTTTTGTTAAAGTAAACATTATTTTTCTTTTTGACGATCAGTATAGTGTCTAATTGTATAGAAACTAGTCAAATATTTCCGGGCTGAAGGGCCGTGGTCCATTGGAAAACATATTTCCAGACGTTTCGTCCGCAACTACGGCAGACATCCTCAGTGGCGATGTGGTCTCGGACGAAGAATCCTATTTGAAGGTTCCCCGGTGACTGTCAGTTTTGTCAACTGTTCCTGTTGCCATGTTCCCGCGTGCCTACGTGACCACTGTCACGTCTTTGTTTTTCATTAAGTTTTGCTTTGGCCTGGCGGATTACGGGGATCCAAATCGGATTGATTTTCATTCCCTCCTCCTTTCTATTGAAATTCCGGGGATGTTTGTGAATTTCAATGGCTTCACGGTTTAATCGTGCATGGTAGTGAGCTGTGGTGGCTAAAACATCCACGTCTTCGAATCTTATGTTGTGTTCACGGCCAGAGAAAGCGTGTTCGGCTACTGCTGACTTTTCAGTGTAGCCAAAACGGCAGTTCCTCTTGTGTTCGGAGAGCCTGGTGTTGATGCTCCGTTGTGTAGTGCCAATGTATACAGCGCCACAGGAACATGGAATCTTTGACTACAACTCCGGCCGTGAAAGCCTTGCCTACGTTGTTTTATGTATAGAAACTGTTTTGCAGCAGAAAAGATTTTACTTTTAACTTAAATTTGTGTACTAATTTTAATTGTTTAATTTCATCTGGCAATGCATTGTAAAATAACGAACATGTATTGTATGTGAATTGCTTGTTGTGAGCTGTTGATAAAAGGGGAGCACTGTCAATTGTGAAAATTACAGGGCGATTTGTTTGTCATCCTGCATAAGTAAATTGTACTCCAGGATAGTGGAAGTAAAGTTGAGGACGGAGGTAGAAGATGATTTGGAAGAGGAGCAAGGGGCCTTTAGACCATACACACAAACACAAGACCATATTTACACTCTAAGAAGCATAATTGAAAAAAACATTGAGTAGGGGGAAAACAATATGCACTGCTTTCATAGATTTAAAGTCAGCATTTGATACAGTACCCAGGAAAGAACTATGGGATTCACTGGAGGAAGCAAAGGTTTCAAGCAAAATGATGAGGGTAATTAAAAGCATTTATAAAAATGTGTATGGTACTGTAAGGCTGGACGGACAACTTAGTGGGAAATTTAGAATGGGCAAAGGAGTTAAACAGGGAGATTCATTGAGCCCTCTACTATTTATAATCTTTATGGATCAGGTAATTAAACAAACCAAAAGGCGTACTAAAAAAATGTAAAATTGGAAATTGGAAAATGAGACCAGTATGGATACAAGCATTGGTGTATGCGGACGATATTCTATTACTCGCCAAAAACCCAAGAGAGCTGCAAGAGATGATAACTGAGTGGGGATATGCACTGGAGGATAGGGGTATGAAGATAAACATCAATAAGAGCAAGGTAATGTGTATAGGCAAAGAGAAGGAAGAAATGAACATCAAATGGAGAGAGGAAAGCATGGAGCAAGTAACAAGCTATGAGTACCTAGGAACAATAATTTCGGAAAACGGAAAATATGAAGAACTGAAAAATAGAGTGAAGAAAGCAAACTCTGTGTATTATCAAATAAATAAGAACTTGTTAAGAATGAATGTAGGTACTAAAACAAAACTCCAAATTTATAAGTCCGTATATATACCAACATTTATATAAGCATGCCACATAATACGAAAACAGAAAGTAGAGTCACAGCTGTAGAAATGAAATTCCTACGCAGGATAGTAGGGAAAACAAGAAGAGATCGAATCAGGAATAATACAATCAGAGAGGAACTAAAAGTTACCCCGCTACTCAAAGAAATGGAAAATAAGGCTCTGAAGTGGTACGGACATGTTGCTAGAATGGCAGAGGATAGAAAAGCGAAACAAATTATCGAAGCCAGGCCAGAGGGAAAGAGACCACCTGGAAGGCCAAGAGGAACATGGGACGCCTATATACAGGATATATGCCAAAGGAGCGGGGCTACACTAGGAGAGGTGAAGCGCAAGGCACAAGACAAAAAGAAGTATGTCGAATGGCTAACCCGACGCTGAGAGGCAACAGGGGAAGAAGAAGAAGAGCTGTTGATACTGACACTTGATGAACATGATTTCTACGTCGTGTGTTGTAACCATAAATATCAGTATTACATGAAAATATGTTCCCACCGTTAAGTAAGTCAGTTTGACAAATATTACAGATTCGTAAATAAATAGGCAAGGCAATGGTAAGATTCCAAGCTCAATGAAAAGAGGCTTGCAGGGATCACGTGGATGGCATTTTTTCATTATTCGGATAAATTTCTTTTGCAATCTAAATGTCTGGGTACTAAATGATGAGCTTCCCCAGAATGTTATGTCATATCTGAGGCGGGAATGTACATTTGCAAAATACACGCAACGAGCTGCATGAAGGCTGACAATTAGAAAGAATTCTGAATGCATAACATAATGAGCTTAATTTAGTGTTTAATTACGTTATATGTACACATTTGAGGTTTGATTGAATTGAGAGACCTATAAATTTTGTTACCTAAATATCAGCTAATTGCATGTTGTTAATTTTCAATGGAGTATACGATTGCCGATTTGAAACGCAAAATTGCATTGATACAGTTTTTCCTTCGTTAACTATTAATTCGTTATTACAAAACCAATTTGAAACTTCTGAAATTGTACTATTTATTGCTTCTTTTTTGCAAAGAACATTCGTGTCATCTGCAAACAGATCTGTTCTTCCATTTTTAATATATGAGGGCATATCGGTACGTACAACAGAAAGAGGATAGGACGTGAGATCGAACCTTGTGGGACCCCATGTTCAATTGACAAAGAATTGGAAAGATAAGTAAATAATGTCCTTCTTGCCAGTACGGTATTTCTACTCTTCAAGATCGATGTTTAAGGTACGAGGTTCTCCAATCTAGAGCAATACCACGAATTCCATAAGAAGGTAATTTTGAGAGCAAGATGTTATGGTTAATAACGTCAAAAGCTTTCGAAAGATCTAAAAATATCCCAATGGGTTCTTCATTTTGGTCCATTGATAAAGCAACATCTTTAAGGAAAGAAAAAAATGGCAGTTTCCGTAGATTCTGATTTTCTGAAACCGTGTTGCGAGTCTGAAAACGCTTCGTTTTTCCTGAGAAAAGTTTGCATTCGCGTATAGAAAAGCCTCTTTAATATTTTTGAGAAAACTAACAAAAGAGAAATTGGCCGGTAATTTTGAATTTCATTTTTGTTCCCTTTTTTAAAAAGTGGCTTAATTTTTGCTGTTTTGAAAATATCTGGAAATATTCCTGTGCACAAGGAAGCATTGAAAATGTGAGTTAATGGGTGTATAATGGCAGGTGCACACGTTTTTAATAAACAATCCGGAAATTCATCTAAACCTGATGAATATTTATTTTTTAATTTACTGACTATTCTGAGGATTTCGTTAGAAGAAGTTTCGTAAATAAACATCGTGCCGAATTTTTTTTTTTTTTTTGAGAAGCATATGATGTTGAATTTTGTGGTTTTTGTTAGGTATGGAAATATGCAAATTAACAATAAACAAAATTTTTATTACAGCCTCTCAGTCTTTACAATAGTTGCACAAAAATCCAAAAGAGAGTGAACCTTTATATTACAGCCGAGTCACCAGATGTTCAGTAGAAGTCCAAGTCCATAGCCGAGTTCACCACAGTTAATCCAGAAGAAGTCACTTTGTACACTGCCGGGTCGCAATCACTATACTCAACACAATCCAGGCTCAAGTTACTCTCGAATCACTCGGTATACTGTTCTGCCGCTACCCCGGCGGCTGCCCGTTATAACTTGCTGCGCGTCGAAGACTAGTCTCCTCGTAGAGGCTTCGCGCGCCGGCCGTTCTGTCCTCTTTGGCCGGCTCCTTCCTTGCTCGGCTGCCCAGTTCCCGCTCGCTGACGTCACGGCGTGCCGACTCCGCGGCGCGCGCTTTGGTATGGCGGACACCGCCACAACACTATCAATCTAGCTTGTGTCAAAAATATTGCCACCGTCGGATCTCGGATCCTAGAATCCTCCAGTGAAGTGATATCAGTTGAGGCCCTGAGCATCTTCAGTTGATTGATTGATTGATTTATTCATGTTTCCGGGCGCGTCAACTGCTCTGGTCATTAGTCCCGTTAGTGTAGTGCATGTTTTTTTTCTCGGGAGATGGCGGTAATCTTCCCCCGCCGGATGGCGAGATCCGGCACCGACCTACCGTCAGGTAGTGGGGTTCCCCCTAACCAGGACTCTCCCACCAGCGGGGCACCGCACCAGCCGGGACAAGCTCTAAGCTCCCGGCCAATCTCCCGGGATATGTGGTAGTGTAGTGCATGTTAGTGTAAGTGTGTGTAATGGGAGAGGATAGGACAAGGAATGGGAAGGATGGATCGCGCGCGGTCCGTGGCCCGTTTGATAGGATACTGCTCCGGCATTCGCCTGGTGTTGATCGGAGAAACCACGGAAAACTACCGATCAGAGCAGCCGGCCGCTAGAATTCTCCTCCAGACAGCGACTGAATTCGACCTAGCTGAAAAGCTAGTGTCGAAAATCCTGCCGGCGTCAGGACTCGAACCTAGGACCTCCCGGTCAGAGGCGCTGCAGTGACATCAGTTGCTGCACTGAGCTACCACTCCCGGTAAATTGACATATTGTTAAAGGCCTGATGATGGAGGCACAACTCGACCCCTGAAACGTTGCCACGTTGTTTCTCGTTTCAAGATACAATACACGGAGAGAAATGTTATGGTAGAGTGAGCAATACATGTTTAGTAAGCATTCATACAGTAAATACAATTATTCGTGAGGTCAAATTTACTAAACAGGCTTTGGTTTCGTTTAGTACATCAGACAATTCAAAATCGTAAGTGAAGGTACAAATTGAATGTTCACTTTTACTATGCGTGTTTCGTAGATAAAACTATTCTGTGATTTATAAATCTCGTGTCGTCACAGTCACTAAACGCTGTTTAGTAAATTCAAAGTGCAGGAGGCAAGCATATGGGCGTTAGTATCGAGGCTGTGCAACTCTCTCAGCTTTCCCGCATTTTCATAAATCTGACCAATTGGAATGGTTGAACATACAGCACGTGCAGCGGAAGAATCTTTAGTCTCGTTTCCTTCTCATCGCTTCTCAATGAGAAGTTCCTGAGAAGTTCTCTTCATTCATTACTCTTCCTGGTGGAGCCCAGTTGGTGTGTTCGTGAACAGTGAGGATTCTATCTTTGTGTTATATTATAGTTTTACTTTAACATAATGGCACACATAATAAATAGTGTCTCGGATCTACTTAAGATTTGGAGATTCTCTGAATATATTGCAGCTTTCGAAGGTAAGTCGAAATTATAAAGTCATCAAATATTATAATATAGCACAATATAACTACACAGCTATAGCTGTGTAGTTTATAGGTTAAAATTATAAGTACTAATACTAGATGAGCAACCCAAACCCGTGATGTGTGTTTTCATTTGTACTTGGTTTTTACAGCAGAACCCAGCAAATATAGTAAGTTTTCTTATTCAAGTAAAACAAAATTCTCATTTAATATTAAAATTAATATTTACGTGACCCGTGTACCGAATATTACTATATACGCATCAGTTTACAGGACGAATGGTTTAGTAACGCGCACTGCGACCTGTTTAGTAAATATTACTACATGCAGTCGTAAACTCTACGATTCGTTTAGTAAAGTCCATTGTGACCTGTTTAGTAGATATGACAATACGGCATTCGTCAACGGAACTGTCTGTTTAGTAGTACCCATTGCGATCTGTTTAGTAAATACGACTACACGCGGTCGTCAACGCTATGATTCGTTTAGTACAGTCCACCAAACGCAGTTCGTTTTTGAGACCATACATGCATTAGTTCGTTGAACGAAACGGCCATTTCGTAAAAGCGACTAAGCACTTTGTTCTACGAAAATTTACTAAACCGTTTAGTTCGATATACTACGTGATCAATAGCATGGACTAAAAATTTCTCTCCGTGTGGGAGTCCTTCTGTCACGAATATTTTCTCCAGCGCCTCAATGGTTGCGCTGGCCGTAGTAACCCCCATCTCTACAATGTAAGGGAAGTTCGACAGGGCGTCAACCACAACCAACCACATCTTTCCCCAGAAAGGACCTGCATAGTCTATGTGTACTCGCTCCCATGGAGTTTCCGGCTTAGGCCATGAGTGCCAGTCTTGGCGTGGAGCCGCCTGATTTAGCTGGCACGCATTGCACCTCCTAACCAATTCTTCTATGTCTTTATCCATTCCTTTCCAATAACAATGCCTTCTAGCCAACAGCTTGGTATTTACGATACCCCAGTGCCCCTGATGTAACAGTTCTAATATGTGCTTCCTAAGTACTTTCGGCACTACCACTCTTGTGCCTTGTTCGCAGGATAACAATTCTCCTGCTCTGATAAATTATCCTTTTTGTTGAACCATGCCGCATTACTCCTGAGAAGCCTACTGGGCCACCCTTCCCTTACAAAATCTCTCGCTTCCCGCAACTCACCATCTTGGTCTGTCGCCGATGCTATGGTTGCGGCCGTCACGGGAAACTCCTGCAGCACCTGCCAGTCTTCTATGTCCAGCTGCTGGCACGCCGCCTCACCTTCATCGAAGCTTATATCCACCAGGAAGCCTAGACAGGGCGTCCGCGTTTGCGTGCTGCGTTGTTGGCCTAAAATGTATCTGGTAGTTATAGTCTCAAGAATAGGGCCAACCTCTGCAGTTTTTTAGCCATTCCCTCCGGTAAATTTTTTCCCCATGTGAAAAATCTGTACCAATGGTTTATGATCAGTGATAATGTGAAATTTTGCCCCGTACACATACTCGTTAAATTTTTTAACTCCAAATATCACAGCTAAGGCTTCTTTCTCAATTTGTGAGTAGTTCTTTTGATGCTTGTTGAGAGATTTGGATGCAAATGCGATGGGACGCTCGACTCCCTCTTCATCCTTCTGGGATAACACTGCTCCCACCCCATAATCTGATGCATCAGTCTTTATGGTGGTTACTCTCCCCGGCACAAAGTGGTTCAGTTGAGTAGTCTTGATTATGGCTTTCTTTAATTTGTTCAGTGCTTCCTCACACGCAGGTGACCACACAAATTTTACCCCTTTCTTCCTAAGTGCATTAAGCGGAGCAGCTATGGCTGAAAAAGTTTTAATAAATTTGTTATAATTAATTTTCCTCACTAATGCCTGCAGCTCTTTCACATTTTTGGGTGCCGGGAGGTTTTTAATCGCCTCCACATGCTGCTGCGTCGGCTTGATGCCCGACTCTGTTAGCTCGTGCCCGAGGAACGTAACTTGTTGCTTGAAGAAATCACATTTATCCATATTTACTTTAAATCCCCACTCGCTCAACAACTTTAATAATTTCTTTAAATTAGTGATGTGTTCCTCACTGTCCTTTCCCGTCACAATATCATCCAGGTAGTTTATGCAACCACCCACTTGTGACGTAATCTGTTCCAGTACCTTCTGAAAAATCGCCGCAGCTGAGGCGATTTCAAACGGCAAACTATTAAACCTAAATAAACCTAATTGCGTGTTGACCACCAATATTTTCTTTGCCTCTTCACTAAGTGGGATTTGCAAATACGCGTCTTTCAGGTATATCTTTGTGAATTGTTGCCCGCCTGCTAGCTTAAAAAAAAGATCTTCTGGTTTTGGAATCGGGTACCGTTCAATCTCTAATTGTTCGTTAACAGTGCTCTTGAAATCTCCGCATAGTCTGACACTACCGTTGTCCTTCGGAACCACCACCAGCGGCGTAGCCCATTTGCTAGTCGCCACACTTTTAATAATGCCCTCCTTTTCGAGCCTCCTAATCTCAGCTGCCACCTTGTCCTTTATGGCCCATGGTACCGGTCTAGCCTTAAAAAATCTGGGCTTGTAGTTTGCTTTTAGTTCCAATTCTGCCTGGAATTTAGTGCACTCGCCAAGTCCGGGCTCAAAAACCTTACTGAATTCCTCGTTTAACTCACCGAGTATTGTTGCCACTTTTTCCTGTTTTACCACACATACATTGTCTACTACTCCTAGACCTATTTTGTCAAAGCTGTCCAGCCCCAAAATGTTCATCACATCATATCGATCTACTACTATCATATCTAGCACCGCTTCCCTATTTTTATACACAACTGGCACTTTCACTTTTCCTACAGTTTTAACGGGGTCTCTCCCAAAACCATACACCGGTTTGAACACTTTTTACTTGTGGACTTCCCAATTTTCTGTACGTGTCCAAATTTACTAGCGTCACTGTAGCTCCTGAATCTACTAAAAGCTCTACACTAGATTTGCCTATTTGTAGATCTAATAGCAACCTATTTTGGCCCTTATTGTTCAGTATCTGGTTCACCGTATTTATTTCCATTTCCTCTTCTGCCTGGATTTTTCTTCTTTCTTGCCTTTCTTGCTTCGCCAGCCAGCAAACCTCTTTAATGTGTCCTATTTTCTCGCACTTTAAACACTGTGCCCGTGCAAACCTGCACTGCCACCTATTATGAAACTTAACACAGTTTTTGCACGATTTTCTCACATTTTCTCTTGTTCTTCTATCCGCGTTCTTGCTACTGCTGTTCTCGCTGCTGCTGGGGGACGCGAACCGCTTATCGCGCCGCCTGCGATAGCGTATCGCGTAATCGGTGTCGCTGGCGCTGGTACTGGCCTCTGGCCTCGGGGTCGGGTGACCGTGCTGCCGCCGCCTTATCCTGCAATCTTGCCTCTTATCAGTGCTTTCTTGATCACTGGTATGCCGCGCCTGCACCTGATAAATTTGGCTGTTAACTGATATCTGCCTAGCCGTCTGCGACGTTATTTCAAAAGTCGTGGCTATTTTCTGGATATGTGCCAACGACGGATCAGTGCTGTTAAGCGCCTCTATTCTTATCTTCTCTTCGGGCGTGTGTAATACTACTACATCCCTAATGAGTGAGTCGGCATATGACGCACCGCAGTTTTCTGCTTGGCATTTAAATTCACAATCTTTTGCCAGACTCTTCAATTCTGCTATCCATTCTGCATGTGTGTGTGTTTCTTTCTTCCTACATTGTAAGAATGCATATCTGGCTGCTACAATATGCGGCTTTCTTTCGTAATGTTTATCTAACACTTTTTTTATCTCAGACCACGGCAGTCTAATTACCTCTCTACCAGTGCACAATTTTTTTTAGTAAAGTACATGTCTCACTTCCTACATAAGTTAGAAACGCTGCCCGCTTCCTATCTTCACTATCAATCCCACAAAAAAAAACAGTGCTCTAATTTTTCCGCGTAATCTGACCAACTTCCCGCTTTCGGATCAAAAGGAGTGAATGGTACAGGCGCACGCTCGCCTCTCTTCTCACTCACCGCTTTTAGAACTTCCAGATTCTCCTGGTGTTGCTTTGAAACTGTATGAATTGTTGCTGCATCAATAGTAGTGCTTTTAGTAGTTCCGACTGGGCCGGTTCACTCGTCATATTCGCTTTTACCCTTGTCGCCAAATGTTATGTATGGAAATCAGCCAATTAACAATAAACAAGATTTTTATTATAGTCTCTCAAGTCTTTACAATGGTTGCACCAAAATCCAAAAGAGCAAACCTTTATACTATAGCCGAGTCACCAGATGTTCAGTAGAAGTCCAAGTCCAAGTCTTAAGCCGAGTTCACCACAGTTAATCCAGAAGAAGTCACTTTATACACTGCCGGGTCGCAATTACTTTACTCAACACAATCCAGGTTCAAGTTACTCTCGAATCACTCTGTATACTGTTCTGCCGCTACCCCGGCGGCTGCCCGTTATAACTTGCCGTGCGTCGAAGACTCGTCTCCTCGTAGAGGCTTCGCGCGCCGGCCGTTCTGTCCTTATTGGCCGGCTCCTTCCTTGCTCGGTTGCCCAGTTCCCGCTCGCTGACGTCACGGCGCACATTGGGGAAAAAGCCCGAAAAGCTGGCCAAAAGTCCAAAACATGAATTTCTACATATGCACTTGTGTCATATTATTTTAAAGAGGACAAAATTCTGCATTGAATGCTGTTAATTTCAAAAACGCAAGTTTACTGACTGCGTTTTGACATCGTTTCAAAGTTACCTAAAATATACTTCTCCTGGGTGTGATCTCGAAGGCTGTTTGCAAGCACGCGCTCTATCACGCATAACTTCGTTCAATAATTATATAATGACATTTGGGAAAGTCTATGTTATTCTCGAAGATGTTATCTGTATGGTGTGTAATTGTCATTTGATTTGTTTGCTTTGGTAACGAGACATTTATATTAAAAAATTGCGATTTTTCGTTGAATTTTTATAATTTTTTTAAAATTTCGCAGGTAAAAAGTTATGACTTTCACGTACTAGCACCGTCTTTCACATTTTAAAATATCAAGTATGATGTTCTTTAGTGATATTCATAACAATTAGCTGCTAATATTTGCTAATAAAGTTGTAGGGCAATAAAAAACATTTCAAAGCAGATGTTCGGTGGCAGATACATTGGTGTATGAAAACGCGGCGCCCATCTTAACTTTGTTCTGAGAGTCAATAATTATATCTAGGAATATTATATTATTCTTGAATATCTGGTCGATATTATTAGTAATTATTACTGAATTTGTGTAAATTGATAATGTGCTAATTGGTATTAAAGTTTCTTTCATTTTATTTACATTTCAATATTTTGTTCTATCAGGATACGAATTAAGACTGCAACCTTCTACCGCAGTTTTTTAGTGTTTAAAAAATTATCTTTTATATTTGTTAATAGAATTTGTAACAATTACCTGATAAAATTTGCTAAAACAGTTGTAGAACAACAAATCATATCACAAATAAAATGTTCATCGGAAAACGAGCGTATGGAAACTTCGCAAAAAGTGCAAAGCATTAATATGATTAGTAAAAATTTGTTATTATAATTTATTATATTAATTTATTATTCCAAATATTTCGGTTTTTGAAATGTAACTTAAAATTTTATTATTTTACTAGCATAAAACAAAAGTTGTTACATCCGTCAGCGCCACCGTGTCTGTTACAGCTATATTCAATATTGAATGAAATTGATGAGGAATATTCTCAATACTAACGAATAGTATGGCAAATAATATAAACAAAATTATATTAAACATTGTAGTAATTTTGTGAATCTATGCAATAAATTGAACGAAAAAGTTTTGAACAAATTTTGTAACAGAAAACATGAAATGTCAGTTGAACCGTTTCTGACCTGCTGTTTGGAAGCCACCAAACCAAGTACGTGACTTCAGGCGGGTGAAAGGGCTTAAGTACCGGGCTACGCGGTGGAGGAGGAGGAGGGTTAATGGCCTGGGTATGGTGCCCTGTCTATTGCGCCGCTCTGCAAGTGTATTTGCTAGTAGCCAGTACTAAGTCTCCCGCACTGTAGTGAAGACGTTCGTGTTTACAGTTTTAGAGAGTGCATTTTTCTGTGGTGCGTTGTGATTTTGTTGAAAATACAAATTCACCTACACACACTTCGTGTCTCACTGGGATTTAAATTGTCATTGTTCATCTGATAAAATGGAAGCTGTTCCTGGAGGTACGTAAAATACTGTTACAGATAAAATAAGAAACTAAAAAAAAAAGAATTAAATTCTCCAGGCGTGTCACAAAAAAGTATTAGAACGTTAATTGAAAGTAAATAAAAAGAAATGAGTTATCAGAACGGCTTTATAGGGTATTGTTGTGAAGTGCACTAATCATTGTTTCAGATCTGGCGATGAAGTAATATTGCATACGCGGAAAGAAATATTTATGTTGCTACTGAGATGTTTGAATTCAAATTTCAATGAACAATGAATTTTCTCGAAACTGAATTGTCGAAAAAGAATGGTTGCCGCGTCAGAATTAGCGACATTTCAAAGCAGACATTACCTTGTGTGATTTCGAGGTGTAAGAAAAGGTGGCAAGCAGCATCAAGAAATACGAATTTTCTCTTAAAAAAACACGAGAATTGGCTGAATGTATGCGTGTCCTTTCTGAAAACACCAAGTATTAGATTAGGTTTCAAAACTCCAAAGGTCAAAATTGGTAGACCAACTCAAAATTTCAATGAATCTAGTGAGAGAACAAAACTAAGAAAAAACAGAAGACATGAGAAGATTATACTCATCACAGGAATTATCTTTTGGAACCCAAATGAGTTTAAGATATGAAGGGAAATTGGAAGCTGCAACAGTTGTTAAAAGTGTCACTTTGACTTCCCCTACAAGAGCGTCAAAATACCGAAGAGCATATACTGCAGAAAGAGGAACTACAATCTCAGGAGTGAAGGCTCTTTCTATTGTGACAGATGCAAAACTCACCAGAACTCAGTATAATGTTATTAGCTCTTCGATGCAAGATAATAAGTGTAAATTGTTTCCTAGTTATACCCACGTGAAGAGAGCAAAAGATGAGTGTTATCCTCCACGGTCTGCTATCACCATCAGTGAAAGAAGTGCCGAAGTGCAGCTTCAGGCATTACTTGACCACACATGTGATCGAACTCTTTTAGTGCAAGCTGACGTTCTTCAGTCTGCATTATTGCAGAATGTGAATGAATTTTTTTTTACTTAAAATGGGGATGTGATGGGAGTTCCGGTCATAGCGAATACAAAGAACAATTTAGACATGATGCTGATTCGGACTCAAGTGTATTTATTAGTTCTCTTGTTCCTCTGCAACTCATAGGAAAGGACTGAAAGCAATAAAGAATGTGTGTTATGGAAGAATCCAAGTCCATCATCTCCACGATTTTGTCGCCCTATTAGAGTACAATTTGTTCGTGAAACGAAGGAATTATCTGTAAATGAAGTAAAAGATATTGAGAAATCAATTTCATCCCTTGTGCCATTGAAAAGGGTTATAGATGGGAGAACGATAACAGTTCACTACGTTTTCTCTCTCACTATGGTCGACGGAAAAATTTGCAATGACCTTACATCTAATGCTTCTGCCCAACGTTGCTTTTCGTGTGGTAGTACATCAAAAGACTTTAATGATATAGATAAAATGCTTCAACTTGAGTGTAAAGAGAAACATTTACATTTTGGTCTTTCTATCTTGCATACCTGGATTCGCCTTTTTGAATGCCTGTTGCACCTTTCATATAAACTTGATATAAAAAAATGGTCTTATCGGAATAAAGAAGAAAAAAGACTTGTGGCCGAAAGAAAAGAAAGGATTCAAAAAGAATTTAAAGTCAAACTTGGTCTGCTTGTTGATCGACCAAAACCTGGTTCTGAAAGCTCCAATGATGGCAATACAGCTAGGCATTTTTTTCAGAACTCAGTAGTATCCGCCTCAATAACTGGTATAGACGAGTGTCTAATAAATCATTTTCACACCATCCTTCAGGTCATCTCTAGTGGGTACGATATAAATATTTCAAAATTTCAGAATTTTTGCATTAAGACTGCAAAGTTGTACGTGGAAAAATACTCTTGGTATTATATGCCAACAACACTCCACAAACTTAATTCACGGCCCCAAAATAATAAATTCTGCTTTGCTGCCAATCGGTCAATACTCGGAAGAAGCGAGAGAGGCAAGAAACAAAGATTTTAAAGCTAATCGCAGTGGATTTTCCAGGAAATGCTCAAGACAAAAAAAAAAACTTAGAAGATATTTTTCATTGGCTTCTTGTGTCGTCTGATCCACTGATCACTAGTCTAAGAAAGCGCCCTCAAAGGAAAATGAATCAATTCTCTCCCGAAGCAATATCACTTCTCATCTGCCCGGACATCACTTCTGGCGATGAGTCCTCTTCGGAAGACGAACAAGTGCACTCATCTTTTAGGTAAGCTTTAAGTTATAATTGTTTTAACTTTAGAAACGCATTTCATTTAAAATAAGAACATAATTATTCAACTAGTTTAACCAATATTAGTTTCTTGTTATTAACAAATAAATTGAAGGAAAATTTGGGATATGTCAAATACTCAAAAATATTGCAGAAATACATCCTCATCTATCAATTGTCGACTTTTATTACCATATGAATGAGATTAGTAGACAGACAAATAATATTTTGTAGAATATGTGTGTCAAATATTTATAAATTAATTTCCTGATGTATTGTCTCTATTTATTACAATTTAAAAAAATTGCAAATGTAACTTCAGATTCGAATTCAGCGACCCCAAAAACCCCTAGATAAAATGTTTTCTACGCGATTGGCACCTTATTTGACTTTTGGCCAGCTTTTCGGGCTTTTTTCCCAATGTGCGGCGTGCCGACTCCGTGGCGCGCGCTTTGGTGTGGCGGACACCGCCGCAACATTGATCGCGTCGTCTGTTTCGCGTAGCAATAGCTGCGTGCACAGGGCCTTGCATAGAAGAAAGGGCCCGCAGAACGTCGCTATCACCTTCCGCAGAGCTCTGAGCTGTGCGACGCGTGGGAGCAGCAGGTGCGTGGGCGGTGGTCGTTGCTCGCAGATGCCGGAGATCGCCTGGAAGGCGCGGAAACGCGCCCCGCCGGGCCTGGTCCGCCAAAACCTGAAGACGTCGCGGCGCCACGGACGCTTTAGTCAAGTCGGTGCCACGGCGAAAAAGATTAGTGTACTGTGTAAATAGCGAAACATGTGGTATGAATGTGTTTGTAAATAGAGATTAAGAATAAAAGAGTGAATGAAAAATAAAATTAAAAAAAGAACATTATTAAGAACTTTTTATCAATCAATCATACTCAAATCTAAAGGTATTTTACTAACGCCCGAAGAGGCATATTAGTAGTTTTAAGTTATAAATTTGTTTATTTAAGTTATAGCCCTCCCAAAGCTTCATAAGCTTAAACAGCTGAAGAGATGAATATACCCGAGCATTTGAAAAAATTCCCGTCTCTCCAGGGTAACTGGAGAGGAAAATTAAATTCCTGGCGTATTATAGCTCTGAAGAAAACTGCGATATAATGGTTGAAATATCGGCACCTCGGTTTTCGACGCGGAGTCACCCGTACAGGTCAGATCATAATTTTCATTAGTTCGGGTTCAAATGCCTTCCTTCTCTATTTTCCTGGCACTGTACATTTGTTCTCTCTGATTAATCTTGCCATTCTGGAAATTTATCTGAAGATCTATGTATTAAATTGCGAAAGAAACTGAGAATTAAATCATTCATTAAATTACGCCTAAAAGCGGTTCAACATATGAGGTCATCGGCGCCCATGTCAAATTATATAAAGAATCTCCACTGTTAAAGTGACATGCTAAAATATTTTTAAACCAGCCAGTAAAAGGTTTAATGACCACCAATGATGAATAATTAGATAATGGTAAAAAAAGTTGATTGAAAGACTAAGGTAAGTTATTAAATTAGATAAAAGTCATGACAAAATATGTACACCGTCACGAAAAAAGTCCTGACTTTTACACTGTGCTGTCTGCAGCCAGCAAAGAGGCCCCGTTACATTTTAACATTTTGGTATTCGGAGAATAACCAATAGAAGGAGGTGGTCAATACCCGACCCTAGAATAAATTGTAATATGATTCACGGAAATGTCTTCTATTGAAGAACTAATAATCCAGACTAAGATAGGGGTGCAGCAACTCTCTAAGTGTCGAAGACTGAAAGGAGTGCTGAAAGAATGCCTACAATTCAGAGAAAGGAACGTACTTTGGGAGAAGTATAAATTACACCATTTGAAACGGTATTTACGCTCAATTTTGCAGAATTAATGAAAGGAGAAGGTACCAAAATTGTTTCATGAAATAAATATTAGAGAGCCAGTTAAGAACTGGAATTAAATTTTTGTGGCATAAACCCCGAAAATGGGGACATATCGAGGGCGTAGCGCAAACACCAAAAATGTGAAAGTCACAAAAGTGCCTAAACACTACCACGAAATTTGACTTATGAGAAAGGTCCGACGCGAATCTACACCTTACACCATCCACTTACACGTAACAGTAAAACTCGTAAAACGTGCAAACTGGAAAATAGAGAATCCATACCAGATTAAAAAATAGAATCCCGGCCTCCCTATTAACGTCGATATCATCGAAACTGTCAATAGAAACCACAAGGAGCTAATTGAGAGAATCTGTGTGTTGTAGGCGAGCGTTAGGGAGGCGGAGGCTACAGCGCAGTCTCTGAAGACCGCCAACGAGCGGCTGGCGCAGAAGGTGGATTACCTTGAGAACCAGTCGCGACGTAACAATGTCATTGTCACTGGCATCCCAGAGCAGCGGAACGAGTCGTGGGCGGACTCAGATGTATTCCGGATTCAGCTGAGCAACTGTGTCAGGCTGGAGCTCCACTGCATCGAGCGCGCGCACCGGACCGGGCGGCAGCGCGAGGGACAGCCGCACATGATTGTGGCTAAGCTGGCCTCAATTCCTAAAGGAAGCGGGAGGAGCTGCTGCGTGCAGCCCGGGAGTATCTCTTCCGGAAGGGCAGGATGCGCGTCCGTGAGGCTTTGAGCTGGGCAGTGCGACAAACGCGTAAGGCGTTTATTCCGCATTTGCAGGAGGCGAAAACTAGCGGAAGGAAGGAAGGCGTCGATTCGTTTCGAGAAGCTTGTCGTGGCAAAGCGTATCTTCGTTTCAGGCGTGCTGGCGGCCCGTCCGCGGGCGTGGGAGGGGGCGAAGCGGCGGGGTTTCTTGAACTCTGCGAGGGGCAGAACCCTAGGAGGGCGGACACCCCCTCCTGGCAATCGGGTGCCTCTTCGCGGCCGCCCCCACCCGCGCCCGCGGCCGCCCCTGCGGCTGCGCCTCGTTCTGGGGCGGTGCAGACAACATTTGACCCCGCGGCATCGCGGCGGAGGCGGACGCGTTCGGGATCCCAGCGGAGCTCACGGCACTCGTCTAGTCCCGGGCGGTCAGCTTGGAGAGAGCTTACGAGGGCGATGGCCGCAGCACATGCACCAGCAGAAAGTTCGCGGTAAGTCGGAACCTAACGGTTCGCCAAATAGGCAAGAATATCTTTTAAGAATAGGGTGTTGGAATATCAGAGGTCTAGGTTCTAAGCTCAAAAATGAAGACTTTCATGGCTATTTAAATTCTGTTAACCTTGAATGATGTAAACAGGGTTATTCTAGTTATGAATTATAAAGTAGGCGGCGAGGACGGTATTCCGACAAAATTTATTTTGGAATAGTGACACATAGACCCAGAGAGTATTCTGAATTAATTTAATACAATTTTTGATTCCGGATTGTATCCAGAAAACGAGTAGAGTCCACCCGGTCTTCGCGAATAAAGGGGAAACGAATTTCCCACAAAATTATCGGGGCATTAGTCTTTTACCAGCGTTGAGCAAACTGCTCCGTAAAATACTCAACGGGCAACTGAGTGAATTGACGGAAAAATACAGTAAACTCTCAGAATCGCAGGCAGGCTTTAGGAGAAGCTTCGCCACCACCGATAATCTGTCTTAAACACCCTAGTAAAACAGGCGCTTGCACGTAAACGGGGCCATTTATATTGCAGTTTTGTGGATTTCGAGAAGGCTTTTGACCATCACTAGCGAAGCTTAAAGGCGAAAACTAAATGCGCTAGGCGTTTCATGTGAAGTTTTAAAGGTGTTGCAGAACATGTACAGAGAAGTAAATTTCAGCGTCAGGGGCGGTGACGGAAGTACAAAGCGAAAAATAAAATCGACAGGTGTAAGATAGGGCTGTTCTCTCTCACCTCTATTGTTTGTCTTGTTTATAAACGATTTATTGACATGCAGGAAGCGGATATTTATTGGCATGCAGGAAGCTGTGCCGGAAATTTATAGCCTGAGAATTTCCGGACTACTATATACTGATGATTTAGCTTTACGTCCGGAGACTATTGAGGGTTTACAGAAGAGTAAATATCCTAGAAAGGTGAAGTAATACGCCTCTACGGGGAGGAAACTTATAAGTCCACCAAGAACTTCGGCAAGTTAAGGGACAAACGGAGCCGCAATATCTGCCAGCTTGCGTTTTTCCTACGATGCAGAGACGAGGACATCCTCCCGGCGTTCCTCAACGTGAAACATATCCAGACCAGACAAGCAGCGCGAATTCTACGTAAATCCGGTTTTGCGCTACTTCGCGAGAATATCCGACAAACCCGATCCGACCTAGCACACAGTGAGAAGGAATTGTTTCACTTACACCTGATGCTGTCGACAATATTAAACAGCCGATTGGGACATCCTTGACGCGGCTACAGCAGAGCACGCTCTCTATGTTCACGACGACGTAAAGACACACCAATCTAGGAAATTCAATGCGTTTAAAGTGAAACAACACCCGGAGGCGGTTTCACTACAGTCCAGCAATGTAGTAGTTAATCTAAAAGAAGAAGACTTGGATCAACCCACGTCATCGGTACTAAGCAAGGGCCTTAACTTTGCTACGGTACCTACGCGGGTGCCCACATCAGACATCGCCGCAGAGATCGAGTGCGCCATCACGCGCCTGTCCAAGGAGGCGGCGAACGAAATCCGTAGAGAGACAGCTCGTATTCTAGCACGGGCGAAGCTACCGCGTAGCAACATCTCTCGGCAGAACGCCTTGCACTACGCACGTTACGCCAGCGCGATGACATCGTCATCCTACCTGCGGACAAAGGGAACGCTACCGTGGTTATGGAGACGGAAGCATATTATAACAAAGTGGCCGCCCTACTTTACGAGGCCTACTCCCAGCTCCAGCACAATCCTTTCCGAAAACTTCGAGAAGTCGCCGCCCGCGTGAACAACTCCACCGTTAGTGAAGCAGATATCAAACGGAGATTGAAGATGGGCAACAGCTCCATGCCACGGCTGTTCGGGCTTCCTAAAATCCACAAGCCAGATATACCTCTGCGACCAATTGTGAGCGCCGTAAACACTCCGACACATCCGCTGGCACGCCACGACGCTAACAAGTTACGTCGGCTGTCAAGAACTCCAGCCACTTCATCGACCTGATGCAAGGTAGGGTGTTAAAGAATACCGACATTCTAGTCAGTTTCGACGTAACATCACTCTTCACCATGGTCCCAGTTGACGAGGCAGTCACTGTCATCCGGAACAAATTAGAAGCCCGCGGACTACCAACAGAATGGGCCGACCTCGCCCAGTTCTGCCTTTCATCCACCTTCTTCCAATTCCGGGGCAGCGTGTACGCCCAGGTAGAAGAAGCGGCCATGGGCTCTCCCTTATCACCCACAGCGGCCAACCTCTTCATGGAGGCCTTCGAGAAAGAAACGTTGGTAGAACGCCAGGCTGAAACCCGCCATGTGGGTCAGATATGTTGACGATACATTCGTTATATGGCCCCACGGACAGGACACCCTCCAAGAATTTTTAGATCTGAATAGCGCCCATCCTAAAATTAAATTTACCATGGAGGTGGAAAAGAATGGCCGATTACCCTTCCTCGACGTTTTGGTCATCAGACGTGACGACGGCAGCCTGGGACACGCGATGTACAGGAAACAGACGCACACCAACAGCTACCTTCATGCAGAATCTCACCACCACCCTGCGACAAAGAACGGCGTTTTGAGAACTCTCGCCGACCGAGCAGCCAGAATCTGTGACGAAGCCAGCCTTCCTGCTGAGCGGGAAATTCTCAAGAAGACCTTCGCGGCTAATGGGTATAACGGACCTACGATCCAGAAAGTCTTACGACTCACCCGCCTGCTCACAGAGAAACCAGCACCACCGAAACCGAAGACAAAGCAACAGTGGCACTTCCTTACATCCGGGGCATCACAGACCGAATTGGGAAGTTATTGAGACGGTTCAGGGTGAAAACCATCTTTAAGGCCCACCATAAGCTCGGTCAAACCCTGGTGCGGGTTAAGGATCAGCTTACGCCACTCCGAACAGCAGGAGTATACGCTGTGCCTTGTAGATGTGGGCGCGACTACATCGGCGAGACAGGCAGAACGGTGGAGGAACGGCTACGCGAGCACATTCGCCACTTCAAACACAAGAATGTGCAACGTTCCGCTGTAGAACACGCTTGAGAAACCGGACATTACTTCCTGTTTGAAGACAAGGGTGCTCGCCAGAGAAGAACGATGGTAGCCCAGACGAATAAAGGAAGCGATGGAGATAGCAAGACACCCCCAAAACATCAACGGCGACGCGGGCTTGTGCCTCCACGACGCATGGCGCCCATTACTACGGGCTCCCACGCGATCACTCGTCGGGCCGGCGCGCTCCACGCCGTCCGACTTTGCCGATCGATCACGAACCGGTCTATGCCGTCCGATCGCGGACCGCTCCTTACCGCCCAATTCCGGACCGTTCCTTGCCGTCCGATCACGCGCCGCGCCACCCGACTTGACCCCTCCCGCCGGTGAAGGGCGGCCCCTCCGATTGGCCGACTGACTCAGCCAATCGATTTAGGCCCCCACACCTACATAATTTCCGAGCGCTCACCACTCCAGTGCAGACCAGCCCTGAGGAAGACCACGAAAAGATGGTCGAAACGTCGGCAACACAGCCTTCGACACGGCGTCACCCGGTCAGCCAAGATCATCCACATCCTAGAAAGGTATAGTGAGAAATGGGGACAAAGTAAATATTTACAACACGAAAGTAGTTTTCTTCAAGAATGGGTTTATTTGGGGTAACAAAGAGAAATGACATTACGCGCAAGAAGAGATAGACCTTGTCAAAACGTTTATATATCTTGGTGCAAAATTTTCCATTAATAGGGGATGGAATAGTCACAGTGGCGGCGCAAAGTACAGGAAGAATTGTGCTCAAAGAAATAGTTTGTGCAGTGCGCAGGGTTCCAGAGTCGCCTTTAAAGGTGGGCGATACAAGGTTTAATCTAGTTCTCCCAGCTATGAATTATGGGGCAGAACTCCGGGGAGTGGAAGTTCTCTGTGGATGTGGTAGGACGTACGTCGGCGAGTCCGAGCGCACGGTGTCCGAACGAGTCCGGGAACACATCACCCACTGCAATAGAAATCACACCAAAGTGCGACAATAGAGCATCACTCCGAGGTTACAGGAAATGCCATTGATTTCGACAAGACTCGGCTCCTACACAGAGCAAACCTGTACTGGTCAAGACGCATTTAAAAGGTACTAGAAAGGTAGCCTCACAAGATGAACGCGGACGCAGGCCTCAACTGTAACTCCTCATAGAAATTCCTACTACCTCCCATCCGCGACAACCATGGGACTGCCCCGGCCTTCCACCTACCAGGATGGCAAGGGCGAGGCCCGAATTGGTCCAAACCACCAGCCTACCAGAGGGAACTAAAGGGGACTGCTGGCCACCCTCACCGCCGCCTCCCCCACCCCGGCTGTCGCCAATGCGTCCCCCGAAGGGCCGATAGCCTCGACCCCCAAAACGGCACTCGCCGACATGTCGCCGTCTCTGCCGCGACAAAATCTTTCCGCGACGGACAAAGCAAGCCCGGCCCGACCCGGCGCCATCTTCTGGTTTCTCTCGAGTGTTGAACGTAAACCCCACTGCCTTTCGCAGGGTGCAGTCAGTATACATAGGTGCTCATCGAGCAACAATTTTGCCATCGGCAAGTCGACTACGTCCAACGCAGACGGACTTTCCGTCCGTACGTGAGTTCCGGCTGACCAACGCGAGCCAGAATCCGTACAGTGCTCCCATTGACGCGCTACATCCGCGCCCTACAGTCAATGGACCTTGTGGGAGAGCGGCCGTAGACACACCGCCGTAGACACACCGCCGTAGACACACCGCCGTAGACACACCGCCGTAGACACACCGCCGTAGACACACCGCCGTAGACACACCGCCGTAGACACACCGCCGTAGACACACCGCCGTAGACACACCGCCGTAGACACACCGCCGTAGACACACCGCCGTAGACACACCGCCGGAGACACACCGCCGTAGACACACCGCCGTAGACACACCGCCGAAGACACACCGCCGTAGACACACCGCCGTAGGACATTGGCCTGCCGCATACACCGCCGTAGACACCGCCGTAGACACACCGCCGTGACACACTGCCGTAGACACACTGCCGTAGACACACCGCCAGACACACCGCCGTAGACACACTGCCGACACACCGCCGTAGACACAACCGCCGTAGACACACCGCCGTAGACACACCGCCGTAGACACACCGCCGTAGACACACTCGCCGTAGACACACCGCCGTGTAGACACACACTCGCCGTAGACACACTGCCGTGACACACCGCCGCGACACACCGCCGTGGACACACCGCCGTAGACACACCGCCGTAGACACACCGCCGTAGACACCCCGCCGTAGACACACCGCCGTAGACACACCGCCGTAGACACACCGCCGTAGACACACCGCCGTAGACACACCGCCGTAGACACACCGCCGTAGACACACCGCCGTAGACACACCGCCGTAGACACACCGCCGTAGACACACCGCCGTAGACACACCGCCGTAGACACACCGCCGCAGACACACCGCCGTAGACACACCGCCGTAGACATAACGCTGTAGACACACCGCCGTAGACACCGCCGTATAATCGCCGTAGACACACACGCTTTTTCGTAGACACACTGCCGTAGACACACCGCCGTAGACACATCACTGCCGTAGACACACCGCCGTAGACACACTCGCTGCAGACAATACCGCCGTAAGGGCACACCCGCCGTAGACACATCGCCGTAGACACGACCCTCTCGCCGGGGACACACCGCCGTAGACAATACCGCCGTAGACACACTGCCGTAGACACACTGCCGTGGTATATACCCGGCTGCATTTCCCGCCGTAGACAATACCGCCGCCGGTGACATGCACTGCCGTAGACATTACCGCCGTAGACACAGCCGCCGTAGACACACCGCCGTGACACATCACCGCCGTAGACACACCGCCGTAGACACACCGCCGTAGGCACACCGCCGTAGACACACCGCCGTAGACACACCGCCAGACACCGCCGTAGACACACCGCCGTAGACACACCGCCGTAGACACACCGCCGTAGACCCACCGCCGTAGACACACCGCCGTAGACACACCGCCGTAGACACACCGCCGTAGACACACCGCCGTAGACACACCGCCGTAGACACACCGCCGTAGACACACCGCCGTAGACACACCGCCGTAGACACACCGCCGTAGACACACCGCCGTAGACACACCGCCGTAGACACACCGCCGTAGACACCCCGCCGTAGACACACCGCCGTAGACACACCGCCGTAGACACACCGCCGCACACATCGTAAAGATGAAGATAAAGGGTAATCATTACAAAAGGAAATATTGTAAAATTTATACATATAAAAGAAAGTCGTGTTAGTTACACTATTTATAACTCAAGAACGGCGGGACAGATTTGGCTGAAAATTGGTGAGCAGGAAGCTTAGAGCCAGGAGACGGACATAGGATACTGTTTATCCCGTTCGACAGCGTTCCTGTGTGAGAACGCACGTTTTCGCACGTTTTCGCGTGATTTCGCATGTTTTCGCGTGAAGGTACTTAACTGAAGAGTGCAACCTATGCACCAAAATACAGGAACAATAATGAATGATTAATCTACTTAATTTTTTATTTGTATTTTCTGATAAACAATTTAACTTAATAAATTCCAAAATCTGCTTATTTATTGCCTTTAACAGCCGGTCCCTATGATTACAACTTTGTATTTCTCTCTTAAACAAAAATCAATTTAAAAAAACGCTCTGCTACGTAATAGATTTTTTAATTATCTATTTAATATCAGAGCGTTTTTTAAAATTCTTCTTTCTTTGAGAGAAAAACAAATCTGCAATTGCTTTATTATCACGAGTGCAACAAGGATAGTACAGTTTCTCACAGTGAGTGCGACGCGAGAAAAAGATGGGACCGGCTGTTAAGGCGGAACAGAGTTTGCCGGGTCAGCTAGTTAATAATAAATAGTATGTGCAATGTGAATAAGTTCATTTCAGACAACCCCTGCTTCTTCTCTCAACGAACGCCATCCATGTTTCCCCCCTCCGGGCAGCTCACAGCCCGGCGCGGCGTAAGCCTGTCATTGCACTGACAAAGTCCCGTTTAGTCCGATTGCACACGCCCATGTGCACACATTCGGGATTCTGATCAGTAGCAGCGCACTCCTGCGGAGTGGCTGCCGAACTAAACTAGCCCTTTGTGTGTGTGTGCATGTGGTAGGCACGTGATCTCCGCCGCCATTGCCCATAGGGCACCCGGCCTGCAGCACGGCTGCTTTTGTCTCGGCCACTGTTTGCTGGACCTTTGGCGGAATGAGTTGCGTGAGCGCCACGAGCAGCAATGCGTTGCCAAGATGCCTTGTTTGGGTGGTAAACCGGGCCGTTGAAGGCCAGACTGTTTTAGTTTCAATGCATTGCGATTCATTGATTTTGGTTTTGCGTTCAGAGTTGTAAAGCCGGGCATTTTTTGCGAGAGTGCTGGCGTTGTGTGATGTGAATTTTCTCACCACGCCACGTGGTCTTGGAGCACGTGTGCATGGAGATGAAGTGTTTTTTAATGTTTGCTAATTTGTATAAGTTTTTGTTTGTGTTTAAAAAGGGGAAAGGTGTTTAGTTCGTAAGATTTTCATTAATATTTCTTTTGTTATTAAATCATTTAAATTGAAAGTATAATGTTCTATTTGTATATATATATATATATATATATATATATATATATATATATATATATATATATAATGTGTGTGTGTGTGTGTGAGTTACCAGAGGGGAACAGCCGCCATGGCAAAATTATTTATAATGCATTTGCAATGTTTCATGGACGATGTGTGGGCGAGTTTTGCTGTGGCGTACACCGATAAAGCAACCCCTTCCCTTACTGGCCGTTCTTCCCTTTCTCTGTACACCCAGCTCCTGCACAAGGAAAACCGGTACTGGGCTAGATGCGTCAAGGAGGCACTGGAAATTAATGGACGGCCGCACAACCAACGCGGACGCCGGCCACAACCTTAACGACGCCTGGAAAGCCCTATTACTACCAATCCGCGACTGCCGTAGGACATCCGTCCAGGGCAGCAAAACCTCTCGTCACTGCCGAGGGCACTACTACTCAGCCTGCGAGCGGAGGAACTACTGGCTGGAAAGAAGATAGGCGACCCGGAGCTGCAGCGACTGCTGCAGTCCACCAAGATGATCAACGAATACGTCAACCTGGACGCCGCAACTTGGGATGGCACCCATGACATCCCCAACCCACCCCTGCAGGATGGCATCTCATCTGCGACTGACGGAAACGGAGAAAAAGGCAAGCATGCACCCGCAACCACGCATGGTGGAAACAGCTCATCCTCCTCCCAAAACCTAGAATTCATCCCATACAAAAAGACAGCACAACCCTCAATCTCCAAACAATCAGTTCCCCTCCGAAACTACTTCAATCCCCTTGCGACCTCTCTCCCCACCGAAGAGACCTCGACAAGTACAGACAGCCCTTCAGCCCAGACCAACAATAATGAAGACCTAAACCAGTCAAGAAACCAGACAAACAGCCACAAACCAAACATCGAGACCAAAAATTGGCCATTTCAAGATAGAACTTGCGTCAATATTTTGCCCAACTGAAATGATGAAAGACCTAATGGCCCATTGTAATGGACAGATGACGGGTAAATGTTCAAAGACCGAACTGATTATTCAACCAAAAACTGTGGTGGCTCACAACAGAATCAGAGACAGACTCGGGACTATCCGGACAACCAACTTAAAAGAAAACTATTTCAAATACGTCGCCTATCATTTTAACAGAGCTACCAAGGAAATCAGAGAAAAGCTGGTCATCAAAGGACTACCCCTAGCTTCCCCACTGACACAATAGAAGAAATCATGACAGCACTGAAACTGACTTATTTTCACGTGACAAATGCAAAAACGTGACTCAACCGGATAGATGACAGCACTGGGGATCTACACAATAGAAATCCCAAGACGCGACAATGACAAAACAGACCCTAAAATACATCGACCACTATAGAATTAAGCTGGAAGACTACAAACAGACTAACCGAGTTCCCCAGCGCAAAAATTGTCAGTTACTATATCACACAAGGACTTACTACAGACGACCGACAATCTGCGCTCTATGCGCACAAAACCACCAGACAAACTTGCCTCAACGCCCAGACCCCCAACTTCATACCAAAATGCAATAACTGCCACCTAAATCATTGCGCCTTCGACCCTAACTGCTCTTCATAGTTACCGCACGTACCACCAGAACACTAGACAAGACTGCAAACACCTCCCAAAACTTCAACCTCGCAACTGGCACATTTCCATCCCTCCCATCACCATCTGCACCTCTATCAGCTTTTACACCCGCAACAAAATCATTCGCTCCAGCCACCACCAACCATCAATCCACGTCCCATCAACAACATTCATCATCATCTACCTCATCGACTACTGACCAGACTGAACTAACAATACTAATAAAATCATGTGACACCAAGAAACTCCTCTCTGCCATCCCCCCAATAATCGCCATTTTCAAAGCCCCAGGAGCTATAATAGAGAAAATATTAAAAGTAATAGTCAAACTGGCAGAAATCTTTAACTAATGGCTCCTTCCTTTCGCTTCCTTACCATATCTTTTTGGAATTCACGCGGCGGTCTTCACGACAAAAAACCCTTCAACAGTTCCTAGAGGATTATTCCGTAGGTATCATGTACCTGCAGGGAACCTGGCTTAATCCTACTACATCTTTCGGCATTCAAAATTATACAGTTCACAGGAATGACAGGACATCCGCCGCCGGCGACGGCACGGCAAACTTAATCCGGAATCACCTCCCTCACGCCCCCTACTCCCTCCCTTTCATGAACTCATTAGAATGCACTGCAATAGTAATAGGAACTCCCTTAACCCCCATCATAATCTCAGCATATAAAAGACCTAGCACCCCCATTCCCATCTCAGACCTCCTTATTCTAAAAAACCTCCCCTACCCATTTATCCTCTCTGGTGATCTTGATTCCAAAAACATCCAATGTGGCTGCAAAAGGACCAACAGGACAGGGCAGACCATAGAAGACTTTAGACAAACATCAAGACATTACAATAAAATGCCCTCCTGAACCGACGCACTACATACGAGACATACCAAACGACATACTCGACATTGTACTCCACTCAAGCATAATACAGACTTCCGGCCCTAATATCAAATTTGACCTCTTCAGCTGTTCAGACCACTTGCCCTTAATATTTTCCAGTACTTCGACGACCCCTTACTTCACGCCACATAGACCTACTAAAAAGACTAACTGGAAAAACTTCACATACATACTCTCCAAAAAGATACATGTCCCCGACATCTCGACAGTGACTGACGTTGACAAATCAATTACACATCTGACGAGACAAAGAACGCTTACAGGAAGACCACGACATGTAACATGAGTGACCACCACAACCTCCCCAATGAAATAGTAAATCTGATAAAATTAAAAAGAAAGACGTTTTTACAAATATAGACGAGACGAAGACAAAGGACGACTAAAACCCTTACAAAGACTAGTACACCGACATCTACTGAACTACGAAACAAATACGACGACATCCTAAATGACAAATACAGCCTCAATAAAACCCACAAAATAATACAAGCAGCTAGAGCAAACCGCACCAAAATTTCTCCTTTAAAATCCCCAAACAACAACTTAATATTTGACCCACAAGAAATAGCCAATACTTTTGCCCACAGCCTAGCCCAAAATTTCCTCCCCACCAACACCCCCATAAACCAACCAGCAGCCGCACACCACAGACAACCATGAAATACCTAAAATCATCAAATCCATTTCGGCTCAAAAATACCTGGTCCTGACGGAATAATCCCTTCTCAACTTCACCACCTTTCCAAAAAACGCTCTGAACCTTCTCACTAAAATTCTAAATTCTTGTTTCTCTCTATCTTACTTTCCTATCTTCTGGAAGACCGCACGCGTGATAATGATTCCAAAACCAGGCAAAGATCATCAGCAGCCCTCCAATTATCGCCCCTTTAGTTTACTCCCCATTTTCGGCAAAATCTTAGAAAAAATTATCCTCCTCCACATTTATCCCCTCTTTGACCCCATCATACGCCCCGTTCAATTTGGATTCCGAGAGGGCCGCTCTGCGGCGCTCCAAACACTAAATCTTGCCCTAGAAGTCGCCACTCCCCTCCATAGCAAAAAAGAAATTCCCTGCATATTCACAGATCTATCCCGCGCTTTCGACACCGTTTGCCATAGTATTCTTCTTCTCAAACTCTTCCCCTATATCTACACCACTTTTCTCTCTTTTCCAAAACTATTTCTCAAATCGCTCCTTCGTTAAACATCACAAATCTGCACAGAACTACCCCATTCACACCGGCGTCCCCCAGGGCGCCATGTTATCACCCATCTTTTCTATCTACGTTAACGACATTCCCCCTACACATGATGTCAAAGCTTTTATGTACGCTGATGACTGCCTTTTTCCCGTTATCTGAATCTTTGCCCCCTTCCCGTTATCTGAATCTTTCTCTTCAACTTCAAAAAGCCGTCAACACTCTCCACTCCTGGGCGCTAGAAAACAATATCAACCCGGCAAAATGCCAAACTATCGTTTTCACCAATCAAAGAACGCCGATATTCTCCCCTCCACTGACGATTGACGGACGACCAATTCCATGGACTACAGAAGCAAAATATTTGGGTGTTCACTTCAACCGACGACTTTCATGATCTAATCACATTCATCAATCCACACAACGCGCTCATCGAATCACAAACGCCCTCCATCCCCTCCCCACCCATCACTCACTACCACCAAAACAAAAAAATTTAATCTATCTATTTCACCTACATCCGCCCCATCACATACGCTCACCCGACTTGGTCTTGCACCACTAATGACAATTAGTTACAACTGACTAGACTAGAAAACAGAATCATCCGACTCATATTCAGGCCACCTCCATACACTAAATTCAACGACATCCGCAAACGACCTTCCATTCGCCATATAACAAGACATATCTACGACTCCGCACGAGACTACATCAGATCATTCCTAACCGACCACACAACTTTCTACTGACATCTCATCATCACATCACTTCAAACCCCCCAAACACCGAACTAAAAGACACCCCCCTCGACATCTTGCAACTTCCCCCACCCCCGACGTAACAAACGAGAATATACTGACTCGGAACACTTGACGACAACGCGACAAGACCAACCGACTCAGACAAGAGCCACCCAGCTATACTGCCAACGCACTACTAAGACGACAAGATGCATCCCATGTAAATAATCTTTCCCTTTCCTCTCATGTTTTCTCTTTTCTCTGTCTTTCTTTTCCTCCAACTCTTCATTCCTTCTTTCGTTTTCCTCTCTCATCTTCACTTCTCCACATCAATTATTCAACCAGAACTGCTCCACAATCCCCGCCATATGTGGGGGACGTGTGCATACTTAACATAGACTAACAAAAACCGAAAATGACACGACGTGAAGAGTTCTCTTCGAGAACAGGCACGTCGCAACAATACACATTGCTTCTTGTCTTGTCGGTCCTCACTAGATTCGGCGGCGCACAAATTGGCAAAAATTTCAGACAGCTGCAGCAGCGTATTCCAGACGCATCCGCTTTTTCAGATCCGTAGCAGATTGAAACTGGAGCAGCTAAATTCGCCGAAGCTGTGACTGAGCCTCAACGCCGCAGCTGAAAAGCAACGCTCCTCAAAGAAGGAGCAGCCATTAACTCCTTTCCCCCTTAATTTAATTTCCAGGAAAAACAGAGCGCCCAGAGTGTGGCAGAGCACGCGACACCCCGCTGATAAGCGAGAGCTAAATCGATTGAAGCGGAAAGTTGAAATCGAACTAACTGAATTTCGCAATCAGAAGTGGGAAAAATTTCTATCAGGCCTCAAACCTGAAGATAATTCACTGTGGAAAATTTCCCGCATGCTTTCCAGGAATCCAGTGACAGTGCCGCCGCTGCAAATCAGCCCAGGAGAATTCGCCGAGTCGAACGAGGCGAAAGCGGAATTCCTTGCTAATGCTTTAGAATCTGTTTCAACCGGTAGAGGAGGCGCCGCCAATCCCGCACGTTGTTGAAGTGCAACAAACGGTGATGGCGGCACTGCACGCGCCCGCCGATGAGCCGAGTTTTACAGATGAAGCAGAAGTTAAAGCGGCCATTGCAGAGCTGAAAGCTAAAAAAGCTCCCGGCACAGACTGCATCAGTAACGACGTCCTGAAGAAGCTGCCGCAGCAAGCCATAGTGTTTTTAGTCGCACTGTTTAATTCAATTTTTATGTTTCAGCACTTTCCGAGTCAGTGGAAGCATGCTCATGTACTAACTTTTCATAAGCAGGGAAAAATTCCAAAACTGCCCGAGTCGTCTATTAGCTCATTAAATACACTCAAAAAACTGAAAAACGAATCTTAAAAATTCTAAAATTTGTTTCAGATAATTCATTAATGAATAAGGGGCAGTTTGACTTTCGCGCGGGCCACAGCACAACGCATTAGCTTGTGCAAATTACAGACCGCATAAGACGCAACTTCAACGAGAGCCAATTCGCAGGTGGAGTGTTCCTCGACGTTGCCAGCGCATTTGACAAGGTCTGGCACGTCGGTCTGCTTTACAAACTCTATACCTTGAACCTTCCAATTTACCTAATACACCTTGTTCACTCTTTCCTAGCAAACAGAACGTTTCAAGTAACTCTTTGAATGCTAAATCTACCCGCCGCGCCATACGGGCCGGAGTGCCGCAAGGGAGCGTGCTAGCTCCTACGCTCTTCAGACTATGTACGCGATATTCCCCCGTACCCTCAGACGGAACTCGCCTTGTACACCGACGATAAGGCTGTAATAGACACGTCGAAAAAGATAGAGCTTCTCCAGAAGTATTTGGATCAACATTTGTCACAGATCCAGGAGTGGCTGAAGCTGTGGCGGGTCAAAGTCAATGCGAGTAAGAGACGGCCATGCTCTTCACACGGCGACAGTGATTCACGCAGCCGAGGCCGCTCGCGCTTTGTGGAGACGTAATCAATTGGGACAAAAATGTCAAGTATTTAGGAGTGACATTAGATAGCTCACTCACTTTCAACCTGCACATAGATAACGTGCGGAAGAAAGCGCGGCAGACCAAAGGCCGCTTGCGATGCTTATTTCATAGGCGGAGCAAACTGTCAACGGCAAATTGCCTCACGCTTTATAAAGCAATTATTAGGCCACAAATGGACTACGCATGCCCTAGCTGAACAATTGCTGCAGAACATTTAAATAAACTGCAAGTAATTCAGAATGAATGCCTTAGGGCCGCCCTCTGAGCCCCTAAGTACTCTTTAATTCAAAATTTGCATCCCGATGTTTCAATGCCACTGCTAAAAGAACATTTCAAAAACATTATTTCTGAATTTCTAAACACTCATTTCCGAGGTCGCTTCATACGAACCCGATCAACGGGCGAAGTATTAGCGACCGAAACAATTCCTGGAGCAAGAAATCTGAAACAGCGAAATGAGACTTGAAATATAAGCTTTGAATTTCAGCACACGCAATGCGCGCGCCAGTTGGCTAAAATCTAACTGATCTGTGTTTTCCTTTTTCATGTTGCAGGATTGGCCATAGATGCCCGTAAGGGTAGGAATGGCTGCACCGCGGTGGCGTGAACGTACATTGCACCTTCCGTGCATTCACAAAACTGCACAAGTCAGCGGTCGTTCTCTCTCACGGAGCGGAGCTGATCACATCGGACCTCGTCGCAGGAAGAAGCCGTCGCTCGCCGGGCCGCCTCTGCCGCCCCAAACCGGGGTCGCCGCCGCACCGGATCGCGGCTGCCGCCCGTTGTTTCTCCGTGTCGTGACCGGCCGCACATGATTGAATGTGCCGCCACAGGAGCACGTCAGGGGGGCGTTACCGCCCCTGGCGGCAGCGGCCAGCAACAAGCGCGGGCCAGCGGTGCTCGGCTGAGTGCGGCCGCCACGCCTGAGCGAGCGGGGCAAGATTCGACCCCGCCCCTTTTACACAGCCAGTCGGCGGGCCTACGGCCCGGGGGGGCTATAAAACCTCGACGCGGAGCTGAGGCAGCAGTCAGTGAGTGAGCGAGCGAGCAGCGGTGAAAGTGCGTCGAGACAGTGGTTAAGTGGTGGTTACGGTGAAGTGCGATAGACTACGACAACAGCGCTACGACAACGGACTCTCCTTTCTGGTTACTTGGTGGACTCGGCATACATTGGTACATCTTCTGGACTTACGGCAACACGGCTTCGTCTCTGTACCAATTCTCCAGGATATCCGGCACTATAGCTCTGTACCTGTTTCTGGCAATAAATTGTTTATTGAACCTTTGTGTTTGTAACTTGGACACTTCAAATTGGCGACGAGGAGAAAACAACGACATGGAGTCCGAACAAATAACAACTTTAATTACGCTGATGCAGCAACAGATGCAGCAACAGCAACAACAGATGCAGCAGCAGCGGCAGCTGGCGGAAGCACAGATGCAGCAACAGCAACAACAGATACAACAACAGCAGAGGCAGCTCGAATTGCAACAACAACAGGCTGATAGGCAGATGGCGGCATTGTTGGAGGCGGTCAGTGCCCGCTCCCCTCCACAGTTCCCTGGTTTCCGGCCGGACGCAGAGGAATGGGCCGAGTACATACACAGGTTGGAGCAGCACCTACTGTGTTACAAGGTAGGAGACGCAAAAATAAAAAAGGCGTTCTTTTTGAGCTGCGTAGGTAACAGGGTGACCAACCTAGTGAAAAAACTGTTCCCAGAGAGAGAAATATCGAGTGTCAAATGGGCAGAAATGCTAGAGAAGCTCAACAGTTACTTCAACAAAGTGCCTCATGTGGTAGCAGCTAGGTTCAAATTTTTTCAATGCAGAAAAAGTGAGGGGCAAACACACAGTGAGTGGATTACAGAGCTAGCCGGGCTGGCGCGGCATTGTCAGTTCAAGTGCCCGCCATCAGATAAGGAAGTGTCATACGCTGAGACTTTAATAAGGGACATGGTAGTGCTACACACACCGGAAGAGAAAATTAGGTTTCAAGCCTTACAAAGTGATAACCCTTCGTTAGAAGAAATACACAACCTATGTAAGACGTACGAAATGACTTGTGAGACAGCTCGCGAGATCGCAGCAGAATCGCACTTGCACCACATCAAAAACAGTGGGTCGGTACGCAGCGGAAAGACGGCAAAAGAATACGAGACCGACAGTGACTCCAATGAGTATAGTGACAGTGCCGGGAAAGGTTACCGCAACAAAGGCGGCAACCACTGTGAGTGGAGGCGTAACCCCCGACCCAGCGGCAAACCAGTGTTCAAGAGAGCCAGTGGCAGTGGAAGTGACAGTGACAGTGTGCAAAGAAAGAAGTCGTGTAAAAACTGTGAGAGGTTACATGCAAGAGAACAATGTAGGTTCAGAAACGCGCAGTGTTTTTGGTGCAAGAAAGTGGGCCACATTAGGGAAGTATGCGGAAAAAAGAGGCACGCGGAACGGTACAAGAAACAAGAGCAAGACATGGAAATCGATATGATCAGTCAAGTGCTCGATACCAGCAAGCAAGATAAACTAATGGTCAAAATTGAGTTGGGAAAAGTGCCGGTGAGTTTCCTGCTAGATACAGGGGCCGCGGTAACACTCATCAATTTAGAAACCTACCGGCGGTTAGGGGCACCCAGGTGTCAGAGGGTGCAGAAAGGCTTGTACGCTTTCGGCAGGACCCCAATTAAGGTGTTGGGGAAAGTGTCGCTAAGGGCAGCTTACAAGAAGAAGCAGGCTGATATTGAAGTGATCGTGGTGGACCGCTACGACGTGACGAACATTTTGGGCCTCGACTCCTTTGATAAGCTCGGGTTTGGAGTAATTGACTCAGTGAACCAGGTCGCGGAGAACGAAGAAACACAGGTCGTCGGGAAGCTAGAACAAGAGTTTCCAGAAGTGTTCTCTCCCGGGCTCGGGGAATGTAAACACTTCCGAGCAAGCATCCAGTTGAAGGAGGGGCACAAGCCACGCTTCTTCAAAGCAAGACCAGTCCCGTGGGCCCTCAGGGAAAAAGTAGCCGAAGAGCTGAGACGGCTGCAGGCGGACGGTGTTATCACTCCAGTATCAACAAGCCAGTGGGCCACACCTTTGGTCGTGGTAAAGAAAGCCAATGGTTCGATTAGATTGTGCGGTGATTTCAAGAGTACTGTGAACCAACAGGTGGAAGTAGAGCAATATCCAATCCCGAAGCCGGAAGATCTGTTCTATAAATTGTCTGGTGGACGACAATTCTCAAAAATTGACCTACGGGACGCATACCTACAGCTGCCACTCGACCAGGAAGCCAAGGAAGTTTTGGTGATTAACACCCCGTTAGGACTCTTCAGATATAACAGGCTGCCATTCGGCGTGAATTCCGCAGCCGCACTGTTCCAGCGCTGTCTAGAACAGTTGACAGCAGAGCTGAGGGGCTGTTGTAACTACCTGGACGATATCATAGTCACGGGGAGCACGGAAAAGGAACACGAGGAAAACTTGAAGAGTTTATTTAAGGTGCTCCAAGACAATGGTTTGAGGGTGAACAAGGTCAAGTGTGAATTCTTTAAGGACCAGGTAGTGTTCTTGGGGCACGTGCTGGATAGCACCGGCATTTCACCCACTAGCCAGCACGTAGAAGCCATCCTACGACTGCCACCGCCGGCAGACGTGAAGCAGCTGCAAGCATTATTGGGAAAAGTGAACTATTATAACAAGTTCATTAGGAATTTTTCTACTATCGCAGCTCCACTAAACAAGCTGAGGAAGAAAGGAGTGAAATTTGTATGGTCTCAAGACTGCGAAAGAGCTCTGAACCAGTTGAAGGAAGAACTGGTGAAAACAGTTAAGTTAAATCATTTTGTGCCGGGTAGGCTCACCACGGTAGCAGCGGACGCCTCTGAGTATGGTCTTGGGGCGGTATTATCGCAGAAGGACAGCAATGGGGTGGAGAGGCCTATTGCGTTTGCGTCAAAATCCCTCAACAAACATCAAAGAAATTATTCGCAAATTGAAAAGGAGGCGTTGGGAATAATCTTCGCGGTGAGAAAGTTCAACGATTATTTATATGGCAGTAAATTCCATATAATTACTGACCACAAGCCGCTAGTGCAACTATTTCACCCTGGAAAACGGATCCCGGAGAGCACAGCGAAGAAACTGCAAAGATGGGCGCTATTCTTGTCAGACTACAATTACCAGATCCACTTCAGGAGCACAACGCAGCACGCCAATGCGGACGCTTTATCCAGGTTGCCAGGAGGTCCGGACCTGGAGTTCGACAAGCTGGAGGAAGAGTGCCTCCAGATTGATACGGAAGAATGCCTGGTACTGTCGGAGTTCCCATTGGGAGCCAGAAGAATCGCGCAGGAGACGGATAAGGATCCAGAGCTGCGGGCAGTGAGGAATTATGTTAGGGAAGGCTGGCCACTTAGGTGCTTGAGGAGCAATGCATCCTGGTATAACAAGAAAGACAGGTTAACTTGCAAGGCAGGAGTGTTGCTCTTAGCCGGAGAAGAATTTACGAGAGTCGTCATCCCGAAGGTACTAAGGAAGACCGTACTGGACCTCCTCCATGAGGGACACTGGGGGGTGGTCCGCACGAAGCAGCTGGCGCGTCGTCACTGCTTCTGGGAGGGGATGAACTCGGACATCGTACAGTTGCTCAAGAGATGTGAGGCCTGCCAGTTAAATCAGAGCGCACCTAGGAAGGATTTGGTTCCCTGGCCTGAGCCTAGTGAGCCGTGGGAACGGGTACACGTAGACTTCGCGGGCCCATTTTGGGATAAGATGTGGTTGGTCGTAGTAGACGCCAAGTCTAATTACCCATACGTAGTGGAAATGGCTAACACCACGTCGACTCAGACCATCAATGCGCTAGAAAGAATTTTTGTGACCGAGGGGCTACCGGTCACGTTGGTGTCAGACAACGGAACCCAATTCACATCCCAAGAGTTTGCGAATTTCTGCGCGAGCAATGGGATCCAGCATGTCTGTGCACCGCCGTTTCACCCGCAATCGAACGGGGAAGCGGAGAGGTTCGTGAGAACGTTCAAGACAGCCATGTCGAAAGCGCGCGCAGCAGGTACGCACAGGTCCAGAGCGCTGCTGCGGGTCTTGGTCACCTTCCGCACCTTGCCAGGCGCGGACGGCAGGAGCCCTGCCGAGGTACTACACGGGAGACAACCGAGAACGTTGTTGTCACTGCTAAGCCCGGTGGATCCTTACAGGTCGGTGGGAACGCAACCAAGATTCCAGGTGGGTGATATGGTATATTGTACCTCTTTTAAAAAATGCCCAGCTTGGCTTCCGGGCATAGTAACGGCAGCAAAAGGGAACAGGACATACCTAGTCCGCACAGAGGGTAGGGTAGTGACACGCCACCAGGGGCAGTTGAGACCCCGGGTGAACCCCAGCAGGGTGGATTCACTCCCCAAGGTATCACAACAGGAGTTCTATAAAAAAGTGATGAGGGAAACCATTTACATCCCGCAGGAGACAGCCGCCGCAGGGACCAGCGGCCAGGACACAGCAGAACCCCCACCAGAGGAGGTCAGCGAGCCAGGAGGAGAAGGCGCAGTGGAGACACCCAGGGCGCAGTTGCGCCCCCGGAGGAGCACCAGGAGGGTGCGTTTTGCGCCGTATACGACGCAATTGGGCGCGGAGGGTGTCGTGACCGGCCGCACATGATTGAATGTGCCGCCACAGGAGCACGTCAGGGGGGCGTTACCGCCCCTGGCGGCAGCGGCCAGCAACAAGCGCGGGCCAGCGGTGCTCGGCTGAGTGCGGCCGCCACGCCTGAGCGAGCGGGGCAAGATTCGACCCCGCCCCTTTTACACAGCCAGTCGGCGGGCCTACGGCCCGGGGGGGCTATAAAACCTCGACGCGGAGCTGAGGCAGCAGTCAGTGAGTGAGCGAGCGAGCAGCGGTGAAAGTGCGTCGAGACAGTGGTTAAGTGGTGGTTACGGTGAAGTGCGATAGACTACGACAACAGCGCTACGACAACGGACTCTCCTTTCTGGTTACTTGGTGGACTCGGCATACATTGGTACATCTTCTGGACTTACGGCAACACGGCTTCGTCTCTGTACCAATTCTCCAGGATATCCGGCACTATAGCTCTGTACCTGTTTCTGGCAATAAATTGTTTATTGAACCTTTGTGTTTGTAACTTGGACACTTCACTCCGCTGCAACTTTTTCTAAGTCTCGAAATTTATTTTCGGACTTAGAAAAATTCTCACCAGTCCCGCCAGGGACTCCGAATATTTTACACCTTCAGCCCTTCTAAGGGCTAAAGAACAAAAATTAGTCCCCTACAGGGCTAAACACCAGTCCTCTTTAGGACTAATCTGTTCTATTTAGAACAGGACACTTCCTTCCAGGAAAGGGCAAAGAGCGCCGTTTTTCACGTGTTTGCAGATGGATAACGACAAGGACGCCCAGCGCGAACGGACCCGCACGCTGTCGGGCCGAAGCGCGTTGGTCTTCTCGACCCACGACGTAACGGTCTCGATTGCAACCGAGGGCCTCGCCATGCTGCGCGACGCCACCACTACCGCAGCTGCAGCAGCCGCCGCCACCTCAGCCGACGACGCGCTCCCGAGCGCCGACGACCAGCAGGATTTTCCTGCTATTCAAACGGACCTTTTAAGGGCCAAAAGAGCAAGAATAAGAGTAGGGCCACGCGCATAGTCAACGCCCTCAAGGCCCTTATGCAGGCCGATGAGGACGGTTGCCTCCACTGACCTAGTAGCTCTTTTCTTTAACAGACTCACGCCGGCTGAACAGCAACAGTTCAGCAAGGCAGCCACTAAAAACGGGCCCACAGAGTTTTACTCTCGCCCGTCCACCACCGCCACCACCGCCGCCGCCGCCGCCGCCCCCGGCAAAGGCAAGAAGCGCCGCCCCTCAGGCGAAGCGCCGACCGCCGAAGTATTTGGATCAACATTTGTCACAGATCCAGGAGAGGCTATAGCTGTGGCGGTTCAAAGTCAATGTGAGTAAGGGCACAGCTGTGCTTTTCACACGGAGAAAGCGATTCACGCAGCCGAGGCCGCTCGCGCTATGTGGAGCCGTAATTAACTGGGTCAACAGTGTAAAATATTTAGGAGTGATATTTGACAAATCGCTGACTTTTAACCTGCACAATGAAAACTTGCGGAAGAAAGCGCGGCAGCCCAGAGGCCGACTGCGATGTTTATTTCACAACCAAAGCAAACTGTCAATGCCAAACTGCCTCACGCTTTATAAAGCAATTATTCGTGTTAAATTTGAAATTTAAGACGCAGTTTTTGTCTGTACTACAACATCTTCAAGCCATCAATCACCTGAGAAGGCAGCTGAGAATTTATAACCCTAGCCTTTAAGCAATAACATTGTATATAGGTTAAACATGCTAGCATAAGTTAAAATTTTTGTCATCTTTTTACTTAAAGCTGGTATATTAGACAAATCAAATTGTGACCTTATGGCCATAAGAAGGTTTCAAAAAGACGGTATTTTGATGTGAATATCAACTTCTATTCTTAATTTGTCTTTGAAGAAAAATTGGTACTTCATGTAACTAAATTGAGCGAGTAGCTCTCGTGCAGTGAGGACCTCCAGCACTCACGGAGCATACTAGCTTGCGCTATCAGCTTGTGACACTGCGCTATCAGCTCGCGAATCATCGCTAACATAACCGTTCTCTTTCGCAGGACGTTCCAGGCGGTGGCAGCGCGGGTTGGCGCCTGTCTGGCTGAGGAGACCAGGGAGTTCACCCGATTTACAGCAGAAAAGGAGAACAAACCCAGAAAGCAGCACAAGCCGACGGAACACCAGAGGCGTCGGCTGGGGGCGGCGACTGGAAAAAATGGACCCCAGACGGAAGAAGGAGCGGCCTGACGACAAAATGGAACACAGCGGGATCTCCAACGCCGAAGCAGATTTGGTAAGGGCAATGCCGACAGCACCAGAAGCGCACCCCACGCGGCGCAACCACTCCCACTCTCCTAGCAGGGACCGACGACCACACCACCCCACCCACGAATTCAATCCCGCAAAGAAAACCAAAAAAGCCCCTCCCACCATAGAACCTCCCCCAATTTCAACACAAAACCGTTTTACACCCATAAACCCCAATGACCCTGACCCAATACCCCACAGTTCCTCCAATCCCCCCCCCCCCAAATCCTACCCAAAGCACTACACCCCAGCCAACCCCGACACAGACAAAACCCAAAATAGGCGCATTCAAAATTGACCTACAATTCATTTTCTCGACCAACGAATTGACCAAAGACCTTATGAAAGTATCAAACAAGATGACAGTTAAATGCACACGGACCGACTTATTAATACAACCAATGAGAGTGACGGCCCACAATAAAATTAGGGAAAGACTAGACCAGATACGAACGGACCCCAGACTGAAAGCCCTCTACTTTGTGACCATCAATTACCACTACAACAGATGTACGGAAGAGACACGAGACAAACTTGTTATAAAAGGACTACCGCCCAACTACGAAACTGACCTAATTAAAGACTCTAGACAAGCAGAACATTAAATACTTTTACCTTTCTGAAATGAAGAAACGAGACGAAGACGGACATCTGACACCACTTGGAATATACACAATTGAGGTACCCCGACACGAAATAACGATGATAAAGGACAGACTGCACTATATTGACTACTACAAGATCAACATCCAAGACTATAAGACAACAGACCGGGTACCTCAATGTAACAATTGTCAAAGACTTTATCATACAAGAAACCACTGCAGACGACCTACTGTGTGTGCCTACTGCACTCAATGCCACCTTACTGAAACCTGCCCCAACGCCAATACACCAAACTTCCTGCCCAAATGTAATGACTGCCACCAACCCCACCCATCCTGCCCATATATATTAAAAGCTCGTGAAACCCGAAAGAATCAGATTGAAAAATTCAACCCCCAAACCCTCCAACATTCAGCTCCAGATCCTTCCCCCCCCCCTTAGCCAACAATCCCAATCGTACTCATCTGCCCTCACCTCAAACCTCGGCAATCCCCAAAACCTAGGCAATCCCCAGAACTCCAACCAAACCTCCCCCGCCCAAGAAATCAAAGACCTGTTCTCTGTCCTTCCATCCTTTAACATTAAAAAAATCCTATCCAACTTAAAACCCATCCTCGATATCCTACGTGGCCCAGAGGACATCCTAACTAAAATTATCTCCGCCGGTATGAAAATTGTAGAAATCTTCACCCCTTAAATGGCTCCCAAACCCCGCTTCCTCTCCCTCTCCTCATGGAACGTCCAAGGCGGCATCAACCAGAAAAATCCTCTCCTTTCCCAATTCCTCAAAGACTACTCCATCGGAATACTATTCCTACAGGAAACTTTCCTTAAACCTAATATCCCCTTTTCCATCCAAAATTACATCCCCCACCACAACGACAGAACTCTATCCCCAAACGGAGGCACGGCCATCCTAATCCGAAAATCCATTCCTCACGCCCCATACCACCTACCCCCGACATCCACCCTTGAGTGCACAGCCATCCAAGTAGGCACCTCAGCCACCCCAATCATACTAATATCCGCCTATAAAAAACCTAAACCCCCCTTCCTACCTCAGATCTCAACATACTACTGAACCTACCCTACCCCTTTATCCTAGCTGGGGACCTAAATAGTAAGTCAACGTCTTGGGGCTGCAAGACAAATAACACGACCAGACGAAAACTTGATTAACAATCCCACCATCCAACTAAACAGCCCCCCTGAACCCACACACCTCCGGAACGACAGCCCACATGACATTCTAGACAATCCTACACTCCTCAAGCATCCATGTCTCTACCCCCTTTCCTAAACACGACCTATTTAACTCTTCAGACCACCTCCCCATTCTCTTCTGCTCCACTTCCACCACACCTTACCTAACACCCAAACCCGCTCCCATTCCAGTCACTGACTGGAAATCCTACTCCCCCACTCTTTCGAAAAAAATCCAAACCCCCTCCGAAATCCAATCCCCAGAAGACATTGACTCCTCCATCCAACACCTCACTCACCAAATAGTAAAAACCTACAAAAAACACTACTTACTCCCAAAACCTCCACCCAATCCTTCCTGACAACATCATACTAATAAGACGGAAAAGACAGCTACAAAGACATTTCTACAAATACAGACGAGACGAAGACAAAAAAGAACTAAAACGGACCCAACACACCTTACAAAGACTACTAAGACAACACGAGACAAACAAATACGACAAACTTATTAATGACAAAGGCAGCCCCAGCGCATTACAGAAGGTCATCAAGGCTGTGCGCGATAATCCCACCACAACATCCCCACTCCTTACCCCACAAAATATCCTAACCTTCGACCCCCAACAAATCACAAATATCCTTGCCCAATCCCTGGCCGACCACTTCCGTCCCGTCAACATCCCACTCCCTGCACAAGTCATCCACAAATACCAAAATACCCCTTCACTACCATCCACTCAGCAACAAACTTGGACAACGACGGACGACGAGACGCGACACATCATAGCCACAATTGACAATAGTAAAGCCCCCGGACCCGATGGAGTACTCCCCTCCCAATTAAAACATCTTCCAAGAAACGCTATCCGCCACCTCACCCTAATCCTTAACTCCTGCCTAAAAATATCCTATTTCCCCACCGCCTGGAAGACCGCCCTCGTCTCCATGATTCCCAAACCCGGCAAGGATCATCGGCACCCAAACAACTTCCGCCCCATCAGCCTCCTGCCCATCCTTGGCAAAATTTTTGAGAAAACCACCCTTCTCCGACTCACTCCTATCCTCGATCCCATAATCCTTCCAACACAATTTGGTTTCCGCGAGGGTCGCTCTGCGGCCCTCCAATCCCTCCATCTGGCTATCTCTGTCGCCACTCCCCTCCAAATCCCCAAAGAGATACCAGCAATCCTTACCGACCTCACCCAGACTTTTGACACCGTATCCCACGAAATACTGCTCATGAAACTTCGCCCCTACGCCCCCGATCACCTATTTACCCTCATCAGAAGTTACCTATCCAACAGATCCTTCCATGTCCGGCACCTTTCTAAAACTTCTAAAACCTTTCCTATCCAAGCCGGCGTCCCACAGGGTGCCGTGCTCTCCCCGATCCTCTTCTCCCTCTACATTAATGACATCCCACTGACCCCCGGTGTCAAAACCCTCCTTTACGCCGATGACCTTGCCTTCCTCGCTCCCGACCTACCCCTCCAAAATTCCCTAACACAAATTCAAACTGCCCTGAACTCCTTCCTCCTCTGGGCTAATGAAAACAATATAACCATAAACCCCACCAAATCCCAAGCCATCCTTTTCTCCTACAGAAAATCCCCATCCACTCCCCCAACCCTTACCATAAACCAAATCCCTATTCCTTGGCAATCCCATGTAAAATACCTCGGTGTCACCTCCTAAAAACTCCTATGGTCCCTCCATATCCAACACACCATCACCAAAAGCAATAGAATTATCAACGCCCTCTACCCCCTCCTCTCAAACCAAAACCTAACCCCCAAAAAGCGAATCCTTATCTACCTCTCCTACATCCGATCTATCCTGACATATGCCCATCCCACATGGATTGCCACATCCCCCACCAACCTATCCTATATCACCCGAACAGAGAACAGGGTCCTTCGCCTCATTTTCCGCCCTCTTATGTATACACGTTTCAACGACATCCGCTCCAACCACGACATCCCTCACATCCTTACCCACAACCACAACTCCGCAATGTCCACAATCCAAAACTTCACCACCAACCCAACCTTCCAACCCCTAATAACCCCACACCTCCATATTCTCTCAAACCCCCCAAACACTCCCGCAAAAAAACACCCACTCGACATCCTCCAACTCCCACCCCCTATCACCTGAGTGGCAGTAGGCATCGACGAACCACGGAGACAACAGACGGGCCATCGACATTGACAAAAGACATAAACCGACAAACGACTACGCCTACAACCTTCCCATCCTAACCCCCCCCCAATCCGCTCACCCTGTTTTCTGAAAAAAAAATTAAAAAAATAAAATAAAAAATATATAATTTTTTTTAAAAAATAAAAAAATATATAAAAAATAAAAATAATAAAAAATTTTAAAAAATTTAATATATATATATATATATATATATATATATATATATATATATATATATATTCCCAATCCCTATCCTTTCCCTATCCCTATTCCTACCCCATCCCAACACCCAAAACCCCCCAACCACATAAACCCTACATCATCCCCACCCTGCTTCCCAATCCCCGTCTCTGTACGGGGGAGTGGGGGTGGCAACAGCAGCAGATTAGGAACCCCGGCAACAGCAGAGCAACACCAGCTGAAGAACCCCGTCAGGGGTAAGCAGCTGACCAACTGGTACCACTCGAAGCGACTCGTGCAGCGAACATCGAGGGCACTGGCGAGAACACTAGCTTTTCGAAGCGCGCTAAACCATAGCCGTTTCTCTCTTTGCGCAGGACGATCCTGACGGTGGGAGTACAGATTGGCGCCCGTTTGGCTCAGGCAGACTGGAAGAACACCCGACCTTCACCAGCCGAGAGGAGCGAAATCACAAAACAGCAGCATGCGTCGACGGAGCACCAAGGTCGTCGGCCAGGGGCGGCGGCGGGACAACATGGACCCTAGGAGGAAGAAGGAGCGGGAGCGCCCGGATGGATCGCAGCGGGATCACCACAGCGGATGCAGACCTGGTAAGATTCATACCGTCGGCACCAACAAACCACGCTATGCGGCGCAACCACTCCCACTCTCCCGGCAGGGACAGACGCCCAAGTCACCCAACCCACGACTTTAACCCACCAAGGAAAACCCGGAAAACCACTACCATGCCAGAACCTCCCCCATCCCACTTCAAAACAGGTACACACCCATAGCCCCTACCGACCCTGACCCAATACCCCACAGCTCCTCCAATCCCCCCACAAACTACCCAGAACGTGACACCCCAACCAACCCCAACCCCGACGCAGACGAGCTGTTAAATTTAAAAATTTAAGTTGTCACAACTATTGAATATTGGTGCTAAATCAACAACTAGAAGCCAACAGTCATCCGAGAAGTTCTTCTGAGAAGATTTTGTACTCAGTTTGTAAGCTCTTATCCTGTAATTAGGTTAAGCATGTTATTATATGGGTATTTTTTTTGTCTTCAATTTTCTCAAAAACGGTAACTTGTAAAATTCAAAGTGTAATCTCATGGCCATGAGAAGGTTCTAAAAACCTAAGAATTTGTTATAAACATCTGATTTTTCGGTTGGTTTAGCACTGAGAAAAAATTGGTATTATGTGCAAAAGTTTTTATTATTTCAAAACAGGTTTTTGTTTATTAAACGAAAACCATTGGTTGTAGCGTGTTCTACCAACAAAATCTGCAATTTAGAGTAAATTTAGGGTTGTACAGACACTTTGTTTGCCTTTGTAGCCTCAAAATTAAGGTTTTTATGGCAAAATAAAAATTATTTCATATTCATCTGCTATTAGTTCAGGCATCTATACCAGGGGCCACCACCATCGCTTACCCGCTCCGCTTTTTGCCTACCCTCTAAGGAGTAAACAAATTTCTCAGGCAAAGGGTTTTGTACTGCTCTATGAATGTATCGATATTTCCCCGCTACGCCCCACTTACGCCTCAGTCTTACCCCCCCTTCCAGGGATGCCTATTTAAGCCGATGCGTGACCAGCGCACCTCGCATTTTCTGCCCGGCTCCTATCGAGTCGTTACAATGGCCTCTCGCCATTTGCCTTGCCATTTTGCCTCTACCCTGTAATGTTGTATAGTGTGCCTGGCGCACGCTTTTTCATAGTCAAGAGCCATTATTCATGTTTTTAGAAAGGCCCGATTCCCTCAGAATCGTATTATGTTGTTTTAAATATGTGTATGAGTGCATAATAGCCTGATCTGGACAACAATGGTTTCTATGTTATGGAATTGGATCTTGTATTTGGTATACTTGTATCTTGACGGTTGTTTGAAGTAGCCTTTGTTGTAAAGCAGGTTTACTCTGTTCGTTTTTTGTTTGTAGCTTGCGTTGCGATTCTATGCAGCGTTTTGATGGTTGTTGGCCCCCGAAATTGTTGTGGAGTGCCATTTTTGTACTGTGCATTACTAATTGATATTGTTAATGTTGCCGTTTTTCGCTCCCGCCGTGAGTAAGACTGCATTTGGTCGCATTCGGCAATCTGGAGCTTCGTTGGAAGGCGTCAGCTAGGCTCGTAAGGCATTCGGCTGTGGCCTATAAAAGCTGCGTCAAATTTCGCCCCGTGAGCGATCACTTTGTCGCTCGGGCAAGAAGCCGGCTGGTGTTTAGCTCTGTGAAGCCGACGTGGATAGGCCACCGGTTTTCGTCAGGGTTACGATCACCGTAACGAGGCCAGGGCGTGGGCTCTGACCGCCCGGCTTTCATTCCAGAGTATTCCTGCTCGTTTCGTAATTTGGTAATAAGGCGTAAGTTTTGGTAAAAGATCCATTTCCATATAACTTGGTATTAATGCACTCATACTAAACTTGGTTTTTATATTGAATGGCTCGTTTGTAATAGTTCTGTATGTCACTTCTTTTTGTATTGAAAGATAGCGGAGGTCGGCTTCTTTGTCATTTCGTTTGTTTGTGTATTCGACTTCCTCGTTCTAAAGTGGACATTGTTGAGGGAATGTCTCGAATACTGTAATTCTGTATAAGGTTCAGGCGTATTGTTGGAAGCGCCTTTAAGTTGTGTTCCTGTGTCCTTCACAGAATTTTTGTGAAGAGACGGCATTCTTCCGTCTGTCTACTTGTATTCGTAATTCTGTATTGTTTTTCTTGCAGCAACCTCTGTATCTGTACAGCAAGAAAAATTTGATTCTGTATTCCTTCATAGATTTGTAATAAATGTAACACTTGTAAGTTATTTGGATTGTTGTATCTCCACTTTCCGAGATCCTTTAGAATTTATGTTCCTGTTTTATTCCGAATCTGGAGCGTCCTTTAGAAAGGTTTCGAATGTGACAACAATCTTCTCGATTCCGATAGCTTAGGGGTTCTCTGCGTTAGCCCCGAAAATAATTCATTAGGTAAACGCATGGTCACCTCGCCTTATCTTTGTTTTAAGTCGAGGCTTTGTTTAAAAGTTTAATTTGTGCTGTTTTAAACAGCTGGCGACCGTACTCTACGAACTGTAATTGTTACTTTTCCTAATTCACGAATTTCGCCAAGTTTTAAATTTAACACGAGCTAACCAAAAATAGGAGCATTCAAAGTAGACCTACAATCAATATTCTCAACTAACGAACTGACGAAAGACGTAATGAAGACTAAGAACATGATGATGACCGTGAAGTGTGCTAGGACTGACCTAATACAACCATTGACAGTGAAGGCCCACCATAAAATAAGAGAAAAACTAAACCAAATTAGAACTGACCCCAGTCTCAAAGCACTATATTTTGTAACAATTAACTACCACTACAATAGATGTACTGAAGAAACCCGTGACAAAATTGTAATCAAAGGACTGCCACCTAAGTGTGACATTGACCTGATTAAAGACTCCCTCGACAAACAATATAAAATACTTCCACCTGTCCGAGATGAAAAGACTTGACGAGGACGGACAATTGACGCCACTCGGCATTTATACAATTGAGGTACCTCGACAAGAAATTACAACAACAACAAACCAACAATACATTGACTATTTCAAGGTGAACGTACAAGACTACAAGACAACTGACCGGGTACCTCAATGAAAATATTGCCAAAAACTCTACCACACCAGAAACCACTGTCTACGACCTACAATTTGCGCGTACTGCACTCAATGCCACTTGACTGAAACCTGCCCCAACTCCCAAAAACAAAACTTCCAACCGAAATGCAATAACTGCGGACAAGCCCATCCAGCTTTCCACCCATCCTCTCCCTACATCATGAAAGCCCGTGAATCCCGGAAAAAACAAATTGAAAAATTCAACCCCCCAACCCCCCCAACATTCAACTCCGGATCCTTCCCCCCACCCTCAGTCAACAATCCCAATCCTACTCATCAGCCCTTACCTCCAACCTAAGCAATCTCCAAAACCCAAGCAACTCCCAGACCAACCAAACCCAAAACTCCTCCACGCAAGACATTAAGGGCCTGTTCTCACTCCTCCAATCCTTTAACCTAAAGAAATAATATCTAACATCAAACCTATCCTCGACATCCTACGTGGCCCAGAGGACATCCTTACCAAAATCGTCACCGCAGGAATGAAGATAGTCGAAATCTTCTCCCCCTAAATGGCTCCCAAACCCCGTTTCCTCACCATCTCCTCATGGAACGTACAAGGCGGCATCAACCAGAAGAAACCTCTCCTTTCACAATTCCTTAAAGACTACTCGATCTGAATTCTATTCCTACAAGAAACTTTCCTAAAACCCAATATCCCTTTTTCCATCCAAAATTACATCCCCCACCGTAATGGCAGAAGCCTATCCCCAAACGGAGGCACGGCCATCCTAATCCGTAAATCCCCACGCCCCTTACCAGCTACCCCCGACATCCACCCTCGAGTGCACAGCCATTCAAATAGGCACCCAGCTACCCCAATTATCCTAATTTGTGCTTATAAAAACCTAAAACCCCTCTTCCCACCTCTGATCTTAACATTTTACTTAACCTACCCTATCCTTTTATCCTGGCTGGGGACCTAAACAGCAAGTCAACGTCTTGGGGCTGTAAGACAAATAACACGACAGGACAGAAACTTGACAAATTTATTGACAACCCCACAACCCAACTCAACAGTCCCCCTGAACACACCCACCTCCAAAATGACAATCTACACGACATACTCGACATAATCCTGCACTCCTCCGACATCCACGTTTCCACCCCCTATCCTAAATACGACCTATTTAACTCCTCAGACCACCTCCCCATTGTCTTCTCCTCCACTTCCACCACACCTTACCTAACACCCAAACCCTCTCCCATTCCAGTCACCGAGTGGAAATCCTATTCCCACACTCTCCAAAAAATCCAAACCCCCTCCCACATCAAATCCCCAGAAGACATTGACACCTCCATCCAACGCCTCACCCATCAAATAACAAAAAATTACAAAAAACAAACCACCTACTCCAAAAACCTCCACCCAACCCTTCCTGGCGACATTTTACTAACAATAAGACGGAAAAGAATTAGAAAGACACTACTAAAAATACAGACGAGACGAAGACAAAATCGAATTGAAACGGACCCAACAGACTCTACAGAAATTACTAAAACAACACGAAACGAACAAATATGACAAACTTATAAACGACAAAGGCAAACCCAACGCGCTACATAAAGTCATTAAGGCTGTGCGCGAAAACCCCACCACCACATCCCCACTCCTTACTCAACAAAATATCCTTACCTTCGATCCCCAACAAATTACAAACACCCTTGCCCAATCCCTGGCCGACCGCTTCCGTCCCGCCAGCATCCCACTTCGTACACAAGTAATCCTGAAATACCAAAATACCCCCTCATTACCGCCAACAAAACAAATCTGGACAACGGACGACGAGACGCGACACATAACCACAATAGACAATAGTAAAGCCCCCGGACCCGATGGAGTCCTCCCCTCCCAATTAAAACCTTATCCGCAAACTTCAACATGAACTTTTCATTAAACAAACACCTCATTCTTCCACTATACTTCTAAATCATCTTCTCAAACTTCATTTTATTCCGAAACCGCAACTGCACGGTACGCTGTTACCGCGTCTGAGGAAACGCCACCACCACTACAGGGGCCGCGTCGCCGCGCGCAATCTAGAGCGAAGGGAAGCGCGGTGGTATTGGATTCGCTGCCTAACCGCGGAGGACGGACGCGTCAGGGAAGAGCTCCGGTCGCCGCAAACATCAGTCCTTTTCAGGACTTAGAGAGCAAAGTATTGCGAGGTGAGGCCCTTGCGGCAGTTTTAGTCTTGTCGACCTCAGCCGCCTAGCGGCAGCGACTTCCTTACCTCATCGGAGGAAGTGGCGGGCGCGGGCGCTCGTGGCGTCGTACGGGGACGCCGAAGCGCATGCGCGTCGGCACTCCACTGACGGAGCGCATCTGCGCTATCTTTAATGCTATCTCTGCTCGCAGATCGCCGACGGGAGCAGAGCTTCCTTTCCACGCACAGCCGCCGCAGCTGCGGCCTCAACGTCCGGCGACGGCGATTCCGGATCTGGCGGGAGACGACGGCGTCGCAGAAGAAACGATGCGGGAAGCTTCACGCGCGTCCGTCGCCAACGACGACCTCCCCCCATCCTCGTGTGCGGCAGCGGGGACGTGTTTTCCCGGTCGGAGGCGCTGCGCGGGGTGTGCGGCGAGCCGGTCGCTGCCGAAGCGACCGGTGAAGCCGTGCACCTCTGCACGTCGATGATGGGGGACTACACGGCCTCCGTGACATTACTTCGGAAACGCACGATCGAGTACCACACGTGCTCGGTCGCCAATGCGCGGAAGCTGCGGGTTAGCTGAGATTTTGCCTATTAACAATCTTGTGTTGAACATCTTTGTCTCTTCATCTTTAATATAAAATTATACATTAGTGAAAGAATTAGCAAAAATTTGTATCGATCCGTTCGTAAAATATATTAAACGTACTACACCGCAGGCCACATACGCGTGTGATCTAGGCCTAACCTAAATTTATGCTTATAGAATTTTTTACTTAGTAGTGTAGCATATAATTGTGTGTTAGTGTGATATTTAGTGACAGTGTATATTTAGTGTGTGATTTGATTGTGCATGTAATTCTAGTGTGGATGTAAATAACCTGTGCATGTAAACAAACTTCATTCGTCTAAATAAGTACAACTCATCAAACTACACTTGTCACCACTTTTCAATATGAACAGGGAGCAGGCAATCTTTTCACTTGCAAAACTTCACGCCGACCTCAGGAAAGTCTACGAATATGTAGAGTAGATTACTGGGGAGATCAGTAGGCTGGAAAAGGTTGTTCACAACTCTTATGGCTGGACGGAAGTTACGACAAATGGTAGGCCTAATTATGCGTGCGTTCCCAGTAATCCACCTGTGATAGATCACACCTCTCACCACTTCCCCACTAGCAACAGGTTTTCCACCTTCAACAATCCTAACTCCTTTCCTCCATTGCCAACTATTCCATCCTCTCGTCAACCTAACCACCCACCCCAGAGATCAGCACAAAGAAGGGCCAAACTTAGTCTGCCATCAAAAACTCCAAAACCACAGTAAACAGGGCAGGACTAAAACAACAAAAAAACTTTTTCAAACCAAGTGCTAGAATGGCACAAGTAATTGAAATTGACACACACTGACTAACTCCTTCGGACATCATGACACAGTAATTATAGGTGGGCAGAACGACAAATCACGGCAGTAAATTTAATGAATTAATGAATGACTTATTTTACGTGGCGAGACTCGGGCCATGAGGCCTGTTCTTCCGTCTGACCACGCAAATTTCGTTACGCTCCTTTCACCTTCTAGGGGAGAAAGAAGGTGAAAGGAGCGTACGAAACAGGCAATTTGAATTTAGCTCAGGGGCTTCATTTAGGCTTGAGGATGCAGTAAATCTACTAACATGGGACAGCCGGCTTTACTTCCCCTACGAAGGAAGGCGTACGAAGGATTTTTTCGCCCTTAAAAATTCACGGCTTCGATCGGGTTTGAATCCGCGAACTTGGGATATAACAGCCCGATACGTTAAACGTCACACCATTGCCGCCGCAAACGCAACGCATACAAACGCAAACAAATTTAACGTAGAAGAAAATCTACCAACACTTCTAGAGACTGGCAGTCACACTAATGCCATCATGACTACTCTGCCCCCTGGCACAACATTTACACAAACAACGATATTAAAATGGTAAACAAACTTCTAAAAAATTACTTAAGAGAGACACCAATTACACTACTTGATCTTGACAGCCAAGAAATTTATTTACAAAACATGGTCTCCACCTCAATGAGATGGGCAAACAGAAACTTGGTGCCATGTTAACAAAACAAGTGTTGAGCTCTTTTCCATCCTCGCTGCCACCTACCTCATACTCGCTTATCCCACCATCTACACCTATCTCCACACTACCATCTCCATCTACCTCCCTAATACCACCTCCGTTTCATGATCCTATCTCAATGGCAACACCTGTCTCTCACACCTGCTCCTTCTGCTCGAACCACCTCTCTTAGTCCAAATCCTCATCCCAAGAACAACATTCGTTGTAACCGCAGACCACCTCCTGCCTATTGACCTGTAGCAACTACACTTAACAGGAAAGCCCACAATACATAAAAATAAATATTTGTTTTTTACTACGTTTCAATCTTTAAGAAACAGGCTCACAGATTTAGAAATATCACTAACAAGATCTCCAACACTTCTAGTGGTTGGCTGGGCTGGTTAGGTTGGCTAGCTAGTGGCTAATGTAGACAAATAGGCAAATCACATCACGCTTATGGCAGTACTTGCATATTTGTTAAAAATAATATTAATTATGTGTCAATCACAGAATACTCCTCTCTCTTAAAAGATAAAGACTTTGAAATCTCTATCGTAGATTTACCAAAACAAAGAATATGGATTCTATGTATGTACCACAGCCCCACAGGAAACAAATGTTTTCTTAAAAATTTGAAATTGTTCTTGTTAAACTTAAAAGACGCAAAAATTATAAAATTATATTATGCGATGCTTTGTCAAAATCAAATGACAAGGAACTATTAAAAAATACTTAAATCTTTCAACTTACTATTATCAATCAACCTACCAGATAATAAAAAAAGCTGTACCTACATTGATCAAATAATAATAGATACAAATGATTGCAACTATTCAGTTGCTACATATTACACAGGCTTTAGTGACCACACAGCACCAATTCTCGAACCCACAATGGACACGAAAGTTATTAAAAAGTTTAGAAATTTCTAGAAAAGCTTTTTAATGTTAGACTCACATTTCCTCAATTCAAATAACATATTGACAGAGGCCCAACATGGATTTAGAAATGGTAGATCTACAGACACTGCAATATTCAGCTTTTTAAATACCAGTTGCTCTACATCAGAAAGATATCCCCATCGGCTGATTTCTAGATTTATCAAAAGCATTGGACATTATTGATCATCACATACTGTTATCCAAACTTGAAACTTGGGAATTAAAGGTATTAAACATCAATGGGTAAAGTCTTACCTTTCAAATCTTTGTCAAGTTGTCACAATCAAACATGTTAGAGAAAAATATTTCAAGCCATTTTTCCCGACCTAGAATGTTAAATTATGGAGTGCCACAAGGATCAATCCTAGGGCCACTACTATTTCTCTTGTACATCAACGACATGCCCCTGACTCTACAAAGGAACAAAATGGTCATATTTGCAGATAACACAAACATTATTAAAGCAAAGACCCAACAAACTCTACCAAAAGAAGCACAAACCGTTCTAGAGGCACTAGGTTTCAGGAAAATTAACTCACCATAAACACCAGTAAAACTTGTCTCCCTAAACTTTCGGAATCCACTCTCTAAAGAAAAGCCTCAAACACAATTGATAAAATACATGCCTGTAAAACTAGCCCAAAAAACAACTTTCCTTAGATTGATTATTCAAGATGATCTAAAATGGAACTCCTACATCACAGTTCTAAACAAGCTTACCAAGTTATGCTATGCCATTTATATCCTTAAGTCAATTCCTAACTTGGATACACTACGAACGGTGTAGTTTGCAAATGTTCACTCGCATCTAAAATACGGAATCATATTCTGGAGAAATTCCCCAGAAAGTATTCACACTTATCATCCAAAAAAAGAATTTTCGGTGTCACCCGGCCGACAAGCTCATTCTGAATCCGCTAAGGCGGCGTGTAGACGACGCCCTGACTGAATAAAAAACACTGAGTGTGGAATCCTGCTTAAAAAAGCTGTCGCCGGAGGATCGCTCCTAATGACAACTCGAGCGTCAACGAGGTCATCTGTTACAGTGCCGCCGCCACTGCACAACGCGAACGGCGACAGCGTGGAGGCAACGACGACAAAGCGGAGCTTTTCGCTGACGCACTCTAGTCGCAATTCCGGCCGGTCCAAGAGCACCGCCTGCGGAGCACGCCGAGAGAGTGTATTGCACCTGTGCAGAGGCCCTGCACGCCACCGCAGACGAGCTGGAGCTCGCTGATGCCATCGCCGACCTACGGAGCGGAAAAGCGTCAGGACCATACGGCATTACAAATGACGTCCTTAAAAAGCTCCCGCGAAGTGCCATAAATTACATCGTGTGCTTGTTTAACGCAATTTTCTTGTTCCGGCGCAATGGAAGCATGTACACGTGCTTAACGTTCCTAAACCAGGAAAGGATAAGAGTTTGCCGCAGTCGTATAGGTCTATTAGCCTCAAACACTGTCGGCAAACTCTTTGAGAAAATTCTCTTTGAGAGAATTTAATTTTTCAGAATAGCACGTTTTAATTAATAACGATCAATTTGGTTTCAGGGCGCACTACAGCACCACTCATCAGCTAGTGCACATAGTAGACAATTCGGCGCAATTTTAACGAGCGGCGATTCACAGGCGCGTTTTTCCTAGATGTAACCAGCGCTTTTAACGAGGTTTGGCAGACGGCCTCCTCGCCGAACTCTTCTCCGCCAACTTTCCTTCCTACATAGTTCACGAGATCCACTCCTACCTTGCGAACAGATCGTTTCAAGTGACTATTCTGAACGAAAATCTCGCCGCATAGGGGCGGGAGTGCCTCAGGGGAGTATCCTCTCTCCGATGCTCTACTGACTGCATGTGCAAGATATGCCAACTTCTATTCAGACCGAACTCGCAATGTACGCAGACGATACAGCTGTAATAGCCAATGTCTAACGAGCAGATAAATTCTTTAGCTATTGGCTAAGAATGTATATGCTCGTTCAATATTTGGATCAACACTTACTTCTGATCCAGGAGTGTCTGCGGCGTTGGCGCGTCAAAGCCAACGTGGAAAAGAGCACGGTGGTGCTCTTCACGCGCAGATGTAAATGCTCTACATCCACACCCACAAACATCCACGGAATTTCAACACAAAGGAGGAAGGAATAAAAATAAATCCGATTAAGATCCCCGTAATCCGCCCAGGGTAAGAGTATTTTTCTTCCATTACCCTATAGTGATTTTTGTAACCAAACCTGTTACAACTAAGTCAATCAACGGCCTTACCCGCGGACATTGTACTCTAAGTTACAACAAAAGTAAACGGGGCCTGCCGACGAATCCTTTCATCAGAACGAACCTGGCGGTTTCAGTCGATTAAATGGGGAATGCGAGGACGCTCCCAGTTGCCAGCCAGTCTACACCGAAGCGTGCAATAGTCTGAGCAGCGTACCCGCTGGTAAATTCACCGCATCAGTCATTACTTGCCCTGTCCGTTAGACTTGAAATTACTGGACACAAGGTCCCCGCAAAACATTACCTTTCAGGTACAATTTTTTGCAACTTTATATCCTTTATATCCCGTTATTCAATTTGAATAAATCCGCATCAGTCATCTTTAGTTGCTTTATAAGAAAACCTATGTGTTATATTTTATTAACTAACATTAGCAAAAACCTTGCATCGTCACAGACCCTCAGCTGCTCACCCCTGAGGTTCAATAAAAGTCGACAGTCGCTGTAGTCCAGATCTGGATCGCAGCACGCCGAAAATCAGCGATGCGGACTTCTCTACGTCATAACTCAGATTAACGAGGGCGTTCCATTGCAATATATGCGTCCTATTACATTTGGTGTGCCAACGACCGCGTTCCATTACAATAATAGCCATTTCAATTTGTAGTGGTTACCTATAGGAATCCACCTTTCCAATATCCAACAAACTCAAAAATTTAAATGTTCAGCATTCGCTGTTGTACAGAGAAGACTACGCCCACAAGACAGTAACAGTCTACATATATCTGTACGCTGCTATACTAAGCTGTACTAATATCAATACGAAATCTTGTTATTCATTTTCGGATAGATGCAGAGATCAGCGGACGAGACAAGTTCTCGATCTGCTTGAACGGTGGCAAGTAGACCTCGATATAGTTCGTTGTACCGCCATTATATGCCATGATGTAATATGTGATGTTCTTTAACGATTTAAACTACTTCAATCACTTATGTAAAAGTCCCCACTATTAGTTAGCTAATATATTATTTCTATTTCAATAGGTACTATGCTCTCCACATATCAACATTAATGACCCATCCTAAAATTCGTAATGGCAGATCCATAAATGAATCAAGCCACAATAATACTGGCTTAGGTGGCTCAGCATCAACTCGTTGCAGAGCCTTCGACCCGGAGGTCCTATGGTTCGAGTCCCGACGGCAAGATTTTCGACACTAACTACATACCTATCCCGAATTGAGCCTTTGCAACGGCTCCATTCTCCATCCTCCAGACAACGCGTTGTAGCGGCCGGCTGCACTGCCTGGTAGTTTTCTGTGGTTTATTCCATCAGTTCAAGGCGAATGCCTGAGTTGTACCCTAACAAAGGGCCAAGGAACGCGTGCGACCTTTACTCCTATCCCCTCCCCCTTACACACACAATTTCTATGGACTCCAAGCCGGGAGCTTACAGCGTGTCCTGGGTGGGACGGTGCATCTCCCCATATAGTGGGGGAAGACCATCTCCATTCACTAAATTAACGGGAAAAACATTCACTAATCTAACCGTTCTAATGACCCTAACAGTTGTCAGACTGAAACACGACACTCAATCTAGCCACAATTTAAGATTGTTTCAACAAACAATTAATCCATACCACATTCATAAATATCCATGTATAATAATTGCATGTAATTAATTTGAACATTTACCATTCCTTAGAAACATTACATGCAATACAACTAGATGCTACGGAGATAATTGTAACCTTTGAAGAATGTGCTCGTTGTGCCGATCTCTATATTAAATTTTTAGCCTAACTTATGACAGTTTGACCTTAAACGCAAATATTTAAATTAATTAAAATAAGCAATTCAGTTTTAGTATAATCTTTAGAAATTAAGTGCAAAGAAAAATTTCGATATTATCCATTAATTAAAAAAGGAAATTCTAGATTCTTTCCAGAAACCAGAATTCGTAGAGATAATAAATTGTGCAAAAAATATCCGAGTCTCCTCAACATAGTAAGATTAAGCGGAAAAATTCGTTGAAGCAAAAAAAATACTTTGAGCTATTTCAACAATATAAAACTCTTTGAATACAAATTCTGTCCTCCGACTCGGTAAGCTTGAGATAAAAGTTTATCAACAACAAATACATCGAAGTAACCTTACACCTACAATAAACTCCTAACAAAATAATTAGCACTATTTTAGCCGAGATCGCTAAGGCAGTAGTGTCGTAGTGATCTCGGACCGAAGGGTCGCGGGTTCGAGTCCCGCTTCGGGTATGGTTGTATTAGTGTTCGTCCTTTCACCCCTTATCACCATTTCGTTGCACCCTCATAGCTACCATAACGTTAATGCCAATAGTGGTCGCTAATGACCTAGCTGTTGATGCGACCTTAAATAACAAAAAAAAAGTATAATTACTGTAGCTTGAAAGAGAAATTTATACACTTGTAAAGGCAGAGCAATGTAAGAGAATGACAATTTTTTTATAATTTGGATTACCTATTCAAAAGTAATAGCGAATCTATTTATATTTTGGCCAGATGGTAAAAAAGGGGTTGCGTCACGGTTCAAGAATATGAAAAGCTTTATGCGATTAGTTAGACCAATTCGTCGAATTAGTCTTTAAATTTAATACTACAGTATACAGACAGTAATTGTTTAGTTTATTCAAGTGTGTAATTAAGAAATGTACTTTAGAATACATCACGATTATGATTGGTATTTAACTAGTAGTAACTTTAACATTTAATTTAAAAAATTCTTTGAAAAATTATTTCAATTGAATTAAACCTATTGCTAATTGAAGTTTTGACTAAAGCAAATATACAGTGTTCATGTTACGATAATCAGTAAATTTATTTGCTTACATCAATGTTTGTATATAGATTTGTTTATTCATGCCAGTCTGTTATATTCGCTAAAGGAGTAATCTACAACCGTCGTTCATTTACAGGGATATTAAAAGACTAACCAAGAAATAATATTTCTTCATCAGTGAAGATGACCTGAAAATAGGTGTTCGAAACGAAAATGTGGAAAGTGTTCGAAACGTTTTAGGTAATGTGAACGCTACCTTCTTATACTTCTTTATGTAGATTGTAAATCTATCCTCTAATCAACTAAAAAAATCTTTTTCTTACCAAAGAAACAATATAGGTCATATGAGATGCATACTGGAACTTTTTTGATGGTAATTTCATTCGGGTTTCATTTCGTATCCGAGATACAAATGGGTCTATTACTAATCAGATTTAAGATAGACGTGAAAATTCCTTGTACCCACAATTAACTCTAGAAATACTTTGTATAAGAATATGTCCCTGTGTAGGTAGGCGTTTGGAATCTGACCTTCACTTATCTATAAGATTGAGTAATATTTCTGAATGCTCAGGTATTTATTTAAGTTTATGTTTAACGTCTCCCTGGCCGACCTGGATGGCCGAGGTGGCTAAGAGCGAGTACCGACTCAGCGCTTCGGTCCGAAGGGTCGCGGGTTCGAGTCCCGCCTTGGGCATGGCTGTGTCCCTTGACTGTGTGTGTGTGTGTGTTTGTGTTTTGTCGCGGAGGGCCTCGCGTTCTGCTGACCCCAGATCAGAGGAGCCCGCAAGTGTTTGTCTAGTGTATGGTCGAATATGCGTCCCTTCGGGACGTAAAGGGCAACCGGCTGTCGCCTGGATACAAGCCCTAGGAAAAAAAAAAAACTTCTCCCTGTCTGAATCGGTTTTGTATGTCCCCCCTCCTCAACCGTTATCAGTTTGCAAATTCACTTGGCCGGTGTTCCGCGATGTAACTTCGCCTAAAGAATGTTGCTACACCTCTTAATATCATGACTTACTGCGCATGAGCCATATTAATTTCATCCATAAACTTAACGCCATGTGATCGTTCTGATAACATACAACCGGGAATTCCTAAAAACTAATCAAGGTGCGTTCCATGTAGGGTCTCGTGTATAGGAATGATATGCCTTTTCCTTAATCCTGTTCATTTTTTTCGAGGTGTGATTGTATATTATTGTTTCTAGAAATTTAGTTACAACCTGTAAATGAATATTTCCGAATTCTCGCGATTATGAAAGTTATTAAAATATTATAAAGTTATTATATACTATGTATTATAGTAAATTATAATAAAGTTGTAGATATATTTCATTTTTTACTTTGATTTAAAAGAAAAGTTGGTATCCAAAATTATACGTTTCCGTCTAGAAAAATAATGACCAAGTAGAACATGTGAAATCACTTTTTAAAAGAGAAAAAGCAAGGCAATTTTAGTATTCCAAGCCTAATAAAAGAGTCCAACTTAGATTTTAATTCGAAAACGATTTAGGCATTATTTAATCGTTTCAATATGATCAATAGCATCAGAAAGTCAATTGTGATCAATGGAAGAAAAACCTTATTAGCAAGAGTGCTTTTTTCAAAATATTTTCTTTGAAGTTTCCCCTGTTCAAAATTCTAAAAGATGAAGCTTGCAGAAAGTCAAATGTTTCTGAGAATCTTAAATCCCTGCCTGCGAGTAAGATTACCGAACTGTTTTGGAACATTTCATTGGTTTGGAAACGCCTAAATTTTCCTGACGATACAATGCTAAATCCAAAATTGTTATACACACTGAACTGCTCCAAAGAATATCCCTTCGCCTGTTAACCTCCATTGTACCTATAAGGCCTTCGCCATGGCTATAGCTGAGGAACATAACATAGGATGTTTTTGGTACCTTTACCCTGCTCCTTTGAGTGTTCATCATTCGATACTTTCTAATGATTTACATTGAACGTTACAGGTAGAATTGAGTGAAGAGAGAATAGACTTTCACCGAAAACTAAAGATAGGAGTTATTTTATTTAAATGAATTTTTAGAAAAAAAGCACTTAAGATAAAAAACGTGAAACGTTGAACGTGCCAAAAACTTACTTTTCAGATTTTTTATGGAAATCAGCAAATATAGTAAGGCAAACAATTTTGAGAAAGTTCGAATTCTCAAAGGGTTCCTAGTTTAAAATTACTCATGGATGCAATTTCAGCACTTCCAATTTTCATTCTTCAATAGTTCTCTTTCGGTTTCCAGTTTTCTAAGTTACAATTAAAATCGTACACTACACCGACCTATTCCTACTTTCTACACGTTAATTTTTTTAGGTTACAAAAAAGAACGACTGTAACTGATACAAAGTGTTAAACTCCAGAAAATGTGAAAAGTTAATGGTTTTGTTTTGCTCCAGCCTTGACTTTTGTGCAAACCTCGCCCATTTCATTTCAGTGAAATATACGCACAAAACCTGTAGGGTAATCAACATCACGCAAGTAATATAAAGATAAATACAATAAAAGCATGCAGAATTATGAACTGTTCACTATTTGCAACAAGAAACTATAAAATTTTCAATCGCAAAGCAGAAAACCTTCATTTGCACTGAAAATAATTAGATACACTTTCATGGAAATGTGACCACAAAACCATTGCAAATCACAAATTTATATTTTTTCCGTTTGTTTTTAAATGTTATTTCGAAAATGTCCAACTTCTATCGGATATTGGGTTGTGAAAAACGCAATATACCCGAGTCAAGTGGTTTACTGGAAATACAAAGCCAATCACACCGGTATAGATTTATCAAAGAACAATCGTGGCGTTGCAATTTGAGAATAAGATTTTAGATTAGTGCAATCACATGATGAGAAAACTTTACTAAAAATCGCAGAGGTCAGTTTTTCGAAGTAACAGATAAAATATAATAATGCTCTTCAACAAAGGAAGGTGAAGAGTTTCCTATTTTTTATTTTTCCTACTGCGTGAATCATGTAATGTTCAGACAAAAAATAATTTCTGAAATATAATGTTTCCATTAGTAATTTGCGTGAGTGAGGAAGGTGCGCCTTATCTGCAAGCCGTGGAATTTTCCATTCATTCAACTGGCTACAGCTTTCACCATCTTTGATTTACTAAGTTATACAAGTCTCTAAAATCAACAGACACATACAATGCTCAACGTAATTACTATTTCACAAGAATAGTGCAAACTCCCTTTCATTTGGCAAATAGAGCATCTTGTGACTTGATGCCAGTCAACTTCTCAATACACAATACAACAGTTCTCCGTCTCCAGTACTCTTCGAAAAACAAAACTTGCGTTCTTGTTAAGTTTGAATGCACTGTTCATAATTGTCATTCAATTTGCAATTATGATAGTTACACTACAAATTGTCACGATACAGTCTAGAAAATTTTCCAGAACAATGAAATTAATGCACATCTATTATAATAAAATCTAAGTTTTCAGGATAATTTTGCAATACATTGGGTATTGAATTCAATCCAAGACATTGGATACAAAGATGTCGAAGTTTGCAACTCTTCTCACATGCGTACGAATCTTTATCAGCACGCATTCCCAATTTTCAAGCACGTCGTCACCAATACTTAGTCGTCTGGTCCGCTCTGCACCTAAAATAGTTTTCGAGACAGACCTTTTGGAGGCTCCAGTGCGCAATGAAGTCTACAAAGGTGGAGTTGGTCCTCATGGGTGATCGAGCATTCAGCGCCGACGCTCTGTTGTAGACTGCAACAACATACTGACACTCCAGCTGATTCCACTCCTCCTTCACCTCCTTGCTAGCCCCTCTTGCAACTGCTTCAGGATGATGGAACCGGAAACAAGTTTTAGATATTAAAACCATTACAAAGTATGACTTTATTATAATTTCAAATTTAATTTTAAACGCTAAACATTGCGAAATACCTGTATTGTCACAATGACAGCCAGAAATAATTCCCAAGTGAAAGAATAATGGGATTCAAGCCACATTTTTAAAATGCTTTTTATTATTGCTACCGTGCAAGTCACCGTTAAATCCTTACATAAATACGTTTTCTTAAGGCCTCCTTTCGCTAGATATTTTCGAGGTTATTTTGTAGAATGGAATTTTGCATCAAATTTGTAGGTCCTTTTCTATGTAAAATAGATTCTATTAAACGGGAGCGAACGTTTCTGGTTATCAATTTCTCAACAAAACTCATTGCAATAGTTTATTCTGAATTCAACTTTTATTAGTAAAGATGTGAGTGTAGGTAATCCGGGGCTCAAGAAATAATGCTTATGTAATACCCGGAGTCTTGCGAAAAAAAGTCCAAATCTATACCTGGGCACTGGATACACCCATACACATACACCCATACACATACACCCATACACATACACCCATACACATACACCCATACACATACACCCATACACATACACCCATACACATACACCCATACACATACACCCATACACATACACCCATACACATACACCCATACACATACACCCATACATACACACACTTGATACGTGTGTAATATGGTTTTTGTACACCAGCATTACAAACAACTTTTTTCGTTGCGAGATATCTGTTATAAATTTGCACTGCCTTCGTTCCTATTCGTCCTCCACGCGTGACTTCTTTATACCAATTACGTTGCCAACTGGAAAAAGCTTTGAAATTTTTTTCCAAAATTAGTTTTGGTTATACATTTTTCATGCTGCTATAAAGTATGCAACACGTTTAGAATGTTTCTTTATTGCATTCGTACGAATTTGAGAACTCTCACCTAAATTCACTAGTTTTTGAAAGAATACTTTTGCAATAAAGTGAAAAAAACTTATTAAATGAATTAACAGGACCTAACGCAGCAAAAGACTTGCTGGCGTCTTATTATTTAAAAGATTAAGCGTAACCGAAAACTCCTCGAGCCCAACTTTCAAGTGATTTTCGCTTTTAGAGAATTTACTTCTGTCTTTTTGAGCCTTACTAATCCTAGAAGTTTGGAAATCACTATCAACAATGAATACCTGTCTAAGATAAAGTGTGTTTTCGAAAAATAGGAATATTATGCTAGCCAGAGGAGATCACTAGATTTTAAAAAATTATAAATTTTTGGGGTACGGCAAGAGCATAAATACTTTAAATATTTTTGTATTTGCGGGTCTTGAATACAAGAGACTGCCAAGTCGCCGTTTGGAGTAACTAGATCAACAATTTCTATGTTGCTGGGATAGTACAACATTCTTTACAGCGACAGATACCAAGATTGTAAAAAGACTGCAAGAAATTTATAGACAGGCCTAGTGGTAAGAACGTCAAGTTTCCATAAAGTAATTACGCATCGCGGCGGTTTCGATTCTTTTTTAAACGAAAAGCGTTGAAAGAAAACTCACTTAAAGTGGGTCAGATAGGTTCTAATAATAAAAGTGGTGGTCAAAGTAGAACTGTATACACACAAGTGAGTGGAGAGGGAGGAGGGTGGAGAGGGAGCGGGGGATGGGAGGAGGTAGAAGGACGTCTCCATACGCTATGCCTCTAACATTACGAGAAGCACTCGGAAATTAATAAAACTCACGAAAGTGCGATTTCTTCTCGTTTAGTAAGTTGTAAGCACCCTCAAGGAAAGGAAGTCTTTCCTATTTATTTTGCCTCTCGCGACCAACATCCTCTTCCGCACAGAAAACTTACGGTCATGAATGACCTTTCTTCCAACGCTTCCACTTTAAGCTATCACAATTCCTTCCCCTTGACCAATATTCTAGGACATTTTCCACGTTTTCCACGTAAATCCTGACGCACTCAGTCCTTAGTTTTGAATAATTTAAACGCGGCCAAAAAGCTTTTTGGCACCACGCATAAAGAGACATTTATTCTCAGCATTGGAACGAACATTCGATCACAAATCGCAACGCATCAGAAGAGCGCATGAAACTTAACTGTTCGAGAAACTTAACTAACCACTTTCACCACGATACAACTAACTTCTTTTCTAAACAAAAAAAGGGGAAAAACTTCAATTGGTGACACCTCCCTTTAATTGGTTTGTAACTGGCCTGTTTTCATCAGCCAAATTTGAACGGGGCCTCCGAGCACGCAGCGCCAATGGTTTACGGACTCAACAGGTGGATGTGGTAGGGAGAGAGCGTGCTTCTGGTGGAAAGATCCGCGTCGGGGCGGCCTGAGCAAGGCCACTTCCTCCACAACAGTTAATTGCATGGTATTCGAGAACAGGAGCCAAGCGGGATATTAACACGTTTGGAATAAATACTAATGCGAAGTAGTCACAGATGAATGAAAAATTTCTTCAGAAACATAATTAAGAATTAAATTTATGAATATAAGTTTTATTTTAAAAACTGCATCAAGTTCTATTATTCGTTCATACTCCGTTAACTCTCTAAACTTTATATTATATATAAACAATTAGGTATTTACCATAATCTCTTATTAGTATTACGTGATCTCTTTGCTCATACAAATTCTGCAAATATTTTTTAATTAGAATAATTTCACTGAACTAATCATTTACAGAGTACACGTAGCAGAGCTTCCAAAATTAAAAGTACTAAATATATTACTCTTAAAGGAATTTTCGTCTTTATTAGGCCAAAATACATAACGATTTTTCACTCCACAATGAGTTTACATCATTTCACAGAAGACTTTACAGTTTGCACGCGCCTTAATTACGCATTAGCCCGCACGACTCTCAAAAGGCTAATTACGCATTAACTTTGAAATTTGTAAGTCGCTATCTACTTTTATTTTGTGTTCCCATGCTTGTTGATTCTATTTTAAAATAATCTTCATTTTTTATTATTTTTATTATCTTTTAGCTTTAAATGTATCTGAAGATTGAAGCACGCCTTCCGAAACTTAACACTAAGGAAGAATAAAAATTCTACACCATCTTGTTGAAACGATACACTATCCTTAATTGTTCATCTTGTTATGCATTATTCACTTTTCATCCTGATTGTCCTTTACAAAAGGGAAAATTAGAAAGTTAACAAAATAAGATTTACGTGCACTGAAAAACAGTCAAATTCTTCAAACAAAATTTAGTTACAATCTAATGAAACCAGACAATTTACGGAATTATTGCAATTAATATCTGGGTCGTTATACATGCTTTTCGTACTTGTTTAAGATGAAGATGCAAAGAGTGTTTAGAGTTAAGGTGTTAAGATGTTTAGAAATCTTAGTTTTTTACACGTACTTTTTGCACTAGTTTTAGATTCGACATTTCTCCCCTTCCTGATGAAAACAACTCTGGAAATTCGTTGGATACTTTCGGCTACGATTTCACCATCTTCATTTATCGTATATTTTGGCAGATAGGACGATCGATGAATCTCAAAAGAACACAAAAATACGGGGTTGTCTTAGAGGATAGAACAAAAAATTAAATTCTTGCACTTTTCTACACACGAGTACAAATTGTTTGAAGACATGACAACCTACAACGAAACTTCTTAGTGGTTGTACATGCGCGATCGCTATTCGATACATGCTTCTACAGACACAGACGTAATAATGCTGAAGCAGGTTTTTCCTTTATGGTAATAGTACTACAATGCCAGAATGCGCCAAACAGTGCGAATGTTTGTCAGACGCAGAGGCAGTCAGATGTGCTGCAGTGCTGCCGTTTACATTTCGGGATCGGTATTCGATTACAAACGGGGGGAGGTGTCTTGTAGGACATGTCCTATAACAGTAAAATCTTAAAAATGTATGTCTTAACGGGTCATCTTATCTGCAGAAATCTACGTTACACCAAATTCGAGCCTTTTTAAAGAATGTGCCGAAATGTACAAATTGCGAAACTCAATTTAAGAATGTTACATTTAAATCCTCAATCTTAAATATGCAGATATCACATTCCCACTTTCTTGTAGTGAACCATAGAATTCAATCTTTTACATTTACAAAATTTCCAATAAAATTCCAACTATTAATGTTCTTCACTAACATTTTCAGCTATGCAAGGTTTGTATTCCGACTGGAAACTTAATTCCCAAAATTAATAGTAATTACTATACAATTTTAAAATAACTAATTTCGGAATATCGTATAAAATGCTTTCAAAAATAAAAACTAAGGGTAGAAATGTACTTAGTGATCCAATTCGTTCACTAGCGCCGTGGATTCGGTTCCGATTACGTAATTCCCGACTCTGCCACGGTGCGCGCAGCCGACGCACTTTCCCGCGGAATTGTGACGCTTCGCTACGCGTGTTCAAGTTGAGAGCGAGGCTGGGGCCTTCGGCCCTCACATTAACATAAAACATCCTTGAGTCTGTCCCAACGCATAATTACCAACGCATTTTATGCGAATACTCACCTTAAAAATCGTTTGGGGAGTAGATCTTTGAAATATGAAGAAGAAAAACCTCCATCTTCTTCCCTCCTGTTTCGCCCACCTGTTTCCTTCTCCACATATATTCACACAAATATGAAGAAAAAAAAACTGATCGGAGGCCGCGTGGCAGGGCAGTTTGCGCTTAATGGCACTCCATGTGCCTTCAATTGAGTTGGTATGCGCACCCGTGTCTGGATTCTTAAATTCTATAGAATGATTAACAGTTAGGTGCTTGTAGCCTTCGTCTTTCAGGCAGTCATACGACTTCCAGCAATCCGAAATCACTACACTATTGGGTGCAATGAACTTTTTAATAATGTCTAATAGCACCTCTTTGCTTCTGTTCTCTACCACATGAGAAAAGCAACGGTTTGTGCCCCTCTCCACTCCTCCAAACACCCACTTTCCCGCCACACGCTTTCCTCGCTCGTATTTTCTTTTCCCGAACTTGCTTTCGTCTATTTCTACAATGACGCCGGGTCCCCCTATTTTTTCACTTTCCGCCACAACTGCCTCTACACAGACTTCTCTGCAGAAGCTCTTCCGATCTGTCACAGTGTGGCTGGAAATGCCAACATCACTCATAATATGTTCATTGTTCGCTTCCATTACCCACATGTACGTAGTTAGTAAAATTTGCCATATATGTAGCCTGCTTTCACTAAACCACGAGTTTTTTTCGGACCGACACTACTCGTGTGTTCTTCCCTTCCGTATTTCTTGCATACCCACTCGTATACGTCACTAATAACTTTTCTTTCTTTCAAATCCATTTGCCCATGGCACCTACACACACTTTTCCTGACAAATAATCCTTTGTCCTGACACCACTTAATCACTTCTAACGTATTATCCTTCCGCAAATCCACAAAAAACACACCGTTCAAAGTCTCCACCATCATACTCAAACAAGAGCAACACAAGAACACGCGTTCCGCGCAGGTGAACGAATCGGATCACTAACTACATTTCAGCCAAACTAAGTTTAAACGAAGAATAAGTTTTCAATTTTATATTGTAATTTAGTGCAAGGGCAAATTCTAAACGCAAGCGTTAGTAAAACGAAACTAATACGTTGAACAGTAACAGAGTACAACACTAATACACTAATACAGTGAACAGTACTCACAAAATCTCAGTAGATTAAACGAGAAATCTCGGTAGACTGCTTAAAACCTTACTAAACATTCCGATTAATAAAAAAAAATACTAATATCAAATACAAATCTTATGTACTCTACTAAAAATTTAATATCCAAATCTCTGGAAACACTATTTTACGTTCATTCTATTCTAATTAACAAATAGCCAATCCATATTCTTACCTAAATGTATTCATAGTTGCCAAAATACCACACAGATGAAGCATTGCCCTCGGAAACATGGTAAGTGAAGCACACCATTTGTACGCTAAACACCGAACTGCGCGATATAAAATACTAAACTAGCTTAGTTTCTTGAAGTAAATCGCTAACAAACGTTATTCAGATATACGGGTTGCAGTTACCAACACTAACATGTCGCTCGTCATTACTTCAATGGTCGAGTTTTCGCTTTCGCAGCATTACCTTGCACTTCCACCCCTCCATGCTAGACGTTGCCCCTCCGCTCCTCACTTCAGCAAGGAGGGGAATGTCACAGAGAAAATACTTTCAAGGGAGGCAGAAACGTAACGACTCTCTGAAAGTTTGTAGTATTACAAATGAAAATCAGTGAAAATTGATTCACTGAATTTGAAACGCTATGAATTTGTCACTTACGGTGAATAGACATCAATTTTCAAATCAGGAACCATTTCATACGTGTCATTCCAAGCTTTACGTCAAAATCCAAACTTCGTTCCGATACTACATTCAGTCCTTGTCAATTTCACCTCTTTGTACAGTATATACTCGACAGTGAAGAAGCAACGGGAGTAACTAATTTACCTAAATTTTGACAGAGATAAAAAATAAAGAAAACAGACAGGTTGAAAGGATGGTTAAAATTCATCAATAGCTGTCGTAAAATAAGGAATTATCAAAGTGTTGGATGACATGAAACAATGTTTTCCGACTGAACATATTTTGACAAATTATTTAGTTCATTCCGGTGTTAGTGTAAATATTACAGTATTAAAATGCACACATTACGGTTGAAAACGAATGGCAATACCCGAGGGTTTCCATAATAGATCTTCAGCGTTTTAAAATTATTAGAAAGGAGCAACACGTCTCTTATACGCACACATGTTTTGGAATATTTATAACATATACTACATATGGTTATTCCAATAACTTTCTTTGTCGATATTGTAATAATCCCCCTATTACTCGATAACTCGCTTCAACCTGTATTGGATAGGTATTCCTTATTGGCAGCAATTTCCAACCCACTAGGAATGAAAAGGACCCTAAGAAATGAGTGAATTCGTTTAAAAGTCAAAAGCGCTTTAATTTTTGACTATGCATTATCTTATTAAAAATATACGAAACCAACAAAATAATGTTACTAGATGAAACTATCGTGTTCTATATATTGAACCTTACACACTATTTCATATCTGTAAAATGGAAGTGTTTATATAAGGAATTGTCACGCTCGATTTTGTATCCAAAGTCAAGGCGCCTACTGGGAAATTTGTTTTGGTACCGGCTGACAACGGTCTGGGTTTATCCAAGGTCGCGCTCGGCGTGGGAGGTCGCGTCACTGGTCTCCTCCACCCTTGCTCGTGCCCACCCAACGGCCGACGGGTTGGCCGTCGAGTATATACTGTACATTAAAACATAAATATTTTTGCCTCAGCTAAAAAATGAAAACCTCTTTTCCACCTTTAATTCATCTTTATTTAAATATACTTCGAAAATGCAACAGTTCTGGGCACTTATTTCAGTGTTTATTATATATTTGAATACATTGCTATAGTAACCACTAATATTTTGATTTTGGAATTTAGTTTCAAATTATCTTTTTTTTAACTTTCTAATCCTTTGCATAAGTATATCACACGCTAAGAACTTAACCCAAGTGTTGAAAAAGTCTGAAAAAATCACAATTTGTGTTTTAAGAGAAACGTTTGAAATTTTTTTCGAGTCTGTTCCATGGTTCTAAGCCAATTTTTCTTCAAAAAAAATTTGTGTTTCATTTTGCGTCTGAGAAATTTATGCAAACATATTTTTATGATAATATAAATTGTCTTCTTATTTATCATAATTTTTCAGTCAGATAAAATAGTGTTACGTTGCCGAAAAAATTAAAATACACGTTTTTGGATGTAGAGAGGTGTGGGTGGTGGGTGGGGGATGTTACCTTTCAAAAAAATTATTATTATGTTAGAATTATAATGTTTAGAGGAACTTTCTACCACCTTATGCGACGTTCACTTTGTTTATTTTCTTTATTGAACAGTCAATTTTTTAAAGCAAATTGTAACTATTTTTTGTTTTGATTTGATTCAATGGCAGCAGTGCGGTCGCTGTTATAGTTTTTCAACCTACTACTTTGTACTGTGTAATCGACTGGACCAGAGATAAATATGTAAGTATTGACAATCTCGTGGCGCAGAGCGAAATCGCTCGCCTTTCACCAAGGAGGTCCGGGTTCGATTCCCATCGAATCTCATGTGAAATTTGTTCCAACAAAACGAGTTTGGATGATTCACAAGGACTAATCCAACCTCTGTGAAGTGTCCTAAACCCTAGCCCTATAATTATTCCTTCCCGATTCTGGCCGCTGGGTAGTGACGCAGGAGCGCGTGGTGGGAGGCGCGTACGCGGACATGCTACCTGGTGCTACCTGTTTCTCTTGACAACTGACTGCGACGAGACGTGACGGACATAACATTAACTGAGGATTACTCCAAAATTGAAAGCGCTGTAATTAATGGAGGATTACTCCTAAAGCGTAAAGCGCTCAACACCCCCGAAGGGATTTGGAGACGAGTTGCGTCAATTGTAGACGCAACAAACTTTATAAAAATTGTTAACGCTGACCTCTTTGCCGCCCTCCTGAGGTGATTCACCTGCCCGCGGCCGCTTGGCGGTTGCCGAAGGTCCACCATGTCCTGGAATCGCTCAGCCAGCGGCGCAATCTCACCCGTAATTTCAAGACCAGCTCGAATCGACGCCGGTTTTTATTTCGAGGGCTACTTGTTTTGGAAAATGTAGTGTGAACTTTCCTGGCTTCTGAATAAGAGCATCTAGGCCGGGAGCCAGTAAGAAAAAACACGTATGATAAGCATAAAGCTAAAAATTTTTGGAAAGTTAGCCAGTGTTACGAGGAATAGGGAAACGCAGGTATGGCAACCAGGTCTCCGCGTTGCGCTGCACAATTTTTTGAATGTGTCGAAAAACCTATGCCCTTGGGGGTACACAGGTAATTCTTCTTGAGTATTGTTCGTTAGATAGCGAAAGTGTGAAGGAGTTGTATGCCATGCCGATGAGGCGCCTCAAATTTCGTCGTATGAATTCAAAGGCTTATTTCTTATGTTCTCTTGGATTGCGAATTCAAAGCTAATTTTTTGGTCTAATGGTAGAAAATTCTTTTTCACTGCCGATTATGATCATGCCATACCATTTCGGCTTCTCTAAGTAGCCACCATACTTATTCAAAGATGACCAATAATAATAATAATAATAATAATAATAATAATAATAATAATAAAAGAATGAACACGCAAGTATCAAGCTAATTTCAACTGTCCTTTATGTAATTTGTATGCTGAAATCGAAAATGTAACTGGAAACTTTCCATCAGGCATAGTTTTTTCACAAATTGCCTTGAATTAGACAGGGCACTGGCAGCTTTTTACTTTCTTGTGTACATAGATATATAAGGGAAACGTGGTATACAGAAAGTTATGAAATGCTGCGGAAAATCGGTTTCGAGATTTCAACAGAAATACAAGTTTTGTGGTCCCCTGATAACAAACAAGTGGTTCTTTTCAAAACGTCCGTCCGTGAACACTACTAGCGCCTAAACCACACGTACGATCTTTTCAAAATTGAAGAAAACCTTGTACATCTAGCTCTAGTTGAAGCTTTTAAATTTTGAAAACTATTCTTGAAAATTTGGGGGTACTTTACATGAAGACCCCCGGACATTTTCAAAATTTTCTCAAAAATTACTCCTAATTTTTTCATTAAATTTCTTGTAAGAATAGAGTAAAATTCACCAATAAAGGTTGCATTGGTTCGATTTTCATGGTTAACACTGAATTTTGGAACATTGCAAAACTTTGAATTTTTTCGGTGTCTCTGCAACTAGAAAATTGAAGACATATTTTTTCTTCAAGTGAAATATGTTGCCAATAAATAGTTCTTTCATTAAAGTCATGCAGACGTTTTTGAAAATTTGAAAAGTTTTCGTGCAAAGATTTGTAATTTTAAAAAATTACCAAAACAAGATTTTCTCAAAAACGGCTCCAAATTTTTTCTTTAAATTTTTGGTAGGGGTAGTACCAAATGCACACTATCAAATGACATAAGCGATATATAGCTCTGTTTGTAATTTTTTGACTTGTCTCTCACGCCGCTAATATTTACATTTGAAGCAAATTCTTCACACTATTAGATTTATGACTACATGTGCTTTACATAATGTCCAATAAAGATTCTCGAAAACTCCACAGTTTTCTGTAAAAAATGAGCTCAAAATTCCGCATTTTCTGAAACGCTCGAACCCCATTTTCTCAAAAATGGATCCAAAATTTTTCTTCAAATTTTTCAATCGATATTGCTAATTGCATTGTTTAATATCACGTAAAGATGATTTTGGTGTATCCTTTTGTTTTTTCAAAAATTACACAAATGTCATTTTTATAAAATATCTTTCACGTCGTTCATATGCACATTTCCATCGCTTTGTATACATTATTACATTTGTGAATCGAAGTGTTTGAAAGAACTACAAATGAAATTTCTCGAAAACTCAATAAATTCCTGTGAAGAAATGCTTCAAATTTCGCATTTACAGAAATGCTTAATCGCCATTTTCTTAAAAACGGCTTCAGAATTTTCAGTCGGACGAGGTTTTACTCTTCTTCAGTATTCTTGAAGTCATATTCCGGTTTCACTATTAAGAAACCGAAAAGTTGAAAAAATGTCAAGGAAACGTACATTTAGTCACGATAAATGGGAGCTGGCCAGAGAATGGAGGAAGACCTTAAAGCCAGTCCACACCAAAGAAATTAGAAAAATTTGCTACGAAAATGTCTATGTCATTCTGTAGCACCTCTAGTTGTATTTAGCATACAGTTTAGTGACGCCATCAATGAACCGGTGATAGAATTTGAAGCTTTCCTCCAGGAATCAATACGTGCGTTTCCACTGACGCCATCTGTAATCTTGTGATACAATTTCTGCAGTTTTTCCTCCACATGGCAAAGATGGATGGGCAAAGGACATGGATGACTGGCGACTTTTCATGGATTCATCAAAAAAAGTTAAAAATCAATGCTATTATTGACTGTCTTATTGATACAAAGAGCTACAATCTCAGCATATAAAATTAGGACTCATGAAATAGTTCAGATATAGATCAGAGGTGCATTGAATATCTGTGATAAGTTCCCACACCTCTCAGAAGCCAAGGTAAAGGAAGGAATTTTCGTTGGACCAGACATAAGCAGACTTACGTTAAATGATTTTATCACCACAATTACAATGTTCAAAAAAAGAGCTTCAATTTCCTTTGAAAGAGTGGTTAAGTATTTCCTAGGAAACAAGAAAGACCCGGGTTATGCAATCATTTTTTAATAATATGTTGAAGAAATATAAAGATATGGGATGTTTGATGAGATTGAAGATTCATTTCCTGCATGCACATTTGGATTTCTTTTCTGAAAATTATCTCGCAATAGCGAGGAGAAAGGAGAATCTTTCCACTTAGATATTAAGGAGATGGTTTCTCCGGGTCATGCTGGGTTACCCCGATTAAGGAGATGGAAAAAGATATCTCAAGCTCTAACCCCCCCTACCGCTCTCCCGGCATGTGTGGTAGTAAAGTGCATGTTAGTGTGTGTATGTGTGTAAGGGGTAAGGATAGAACGAGGAAGAGGAAGGAAAAATCGCGCGCGCGCGGTGCGCGGCCCGTTTGTTAGGGTACTGCTCCGGCATTCGCTTGATGTTGATCGGAGAAACCACGGGAACGTACACATCAGAGCAGTCTGCCTCTAGAATTCTCCTCCAAACAGCGACTGAATTCGACGTAGTTGACAAGCTAGTGTCTAAAATCTTGCCATTGTCGGAACTCGAACCTACGACCTCCCGGTCACAAGCACTACAGGGACATGCAGTGCAGTTGATGCACGGAGTCACTTGTTCCCGTTGGTATCGCCGAGCAACACCAAGTAAATGTAAGAACAGTACTCTAACAAAAGGGCCGCGCGCGATCTATCCTTCCTCTTCCTTGTCCTCTCCTCATCCTTTTGTCAGAGGTTTAATTGATTGAGTTTAAGGACGCTTCAGCAGCTAAGGTCATTGGCGCCCGTGTTAAATTATTTTAAGACTAGTACACAATATTGCAGTGCCAAGCTAAAATGAAAATTAAATTTTTAAAATGAAAAGCAAAGTAAAACTGAAAAGAAACGTATCCTAATAAAAGGGTATGACAGAAAAAAGTTACACAGTTACTTTAAAATCACGGACTAAAAGCCAATAATTGGCAATATCATCTTCTCTCAGATAAGGCTGTAGAAGTTAGTTTAGTTACAAAACTAAAAAGCTTGCAGAGAGAAGATTCATCATTTCTAATAATCTCCGCTAGGGAGCTAGCAAGGTGGTGCCTTCGGAACCTCTCTTATCTTACCACAGTGCAAGAGAACATGCTCCACGGTAAGACATATTTTGCAGTATTCGCATGTAGGGGATGGATCCCCGTTGAGGAGATATCCGTGGGAGAAATGGCAGTGGCCGATCTGAAGGCGTGTTCAAATAATCTCCTCGCGCCGAGCATCACGAGATGAGGAAGACCAAGGATTAATGGAGTCCTTAATTCTCGTGAACTTAAAATCTGAGTTCTTCCACTCTGCCATTCACTGAGGATAGAGCGTTTGATAAAGAGCTTTGTGTCTTCCGTGGGGGCTGTAAAAATGTATCTCTTTTCTTCGTGGCGGACTTTGCTGCCTGGTCAGCTATATCATTTCCTCTTTTTCTCACATGCCCAGGAACCCAACAAAAGACTAAAATATAGCGGCGGACCAATAGATGATGGATTTGCTGTTGGATGGTCATTGTCAGTGGGTCACAAGACGAGGAGGATATGGATTCAAGAGAGCTTTTTGAATCACTGCAGATCACCACTTTCCTTAATGACATCGATACAGCAAACTTAAGTGCCTCCAAGAGCGCATACTTCTCTTCAGTATAGACGCTGTACGAAGAGTCTAAGAAAGCTTCGCGTGGCACTACTGCAATAGTAGGCACATCCGACTTCGCCGTTTTGAGAGGAGCAATCGATGTAAATGAATGGCCAGGATACGTAGATTTTATCGCCTGAAATTCCTATAGGAATGAACTGGGGGAGTTAAGGATTTAGGAAGGTTAGACAATTTAAGATCTATCTTGGGCCGATGTAGTTTCCAAGGGGAAAAGAGGTTTCGGGGGGTTTCATATGGTTGGGCAGTTTTATATTAAGCTTATGTAAAAGCATACAGAGACGGATTCCCAGTGGTTGAGGTAACGATAGTCTAAGTGCATACGAAGTCACGTGGATTGGGTGGAGGACTGCTTGGCGTGAGGGAGTGTCCACAATGCATAATTTCGCGCCATATGAGGCAATCAAAATATATCGCCTTCCGCTCAGAGATTGTTCTCCACCCTCAGCCAAGAGGCATTCGATGCGACTTGTACGGTAGGCGCCTGTACTGATCCTTATACCGGCATTGTGTATGGTATTTAATGGCCGGAGGGTTTATGGAGACGCTGAATCATACACTATGAATCCAAGATAGGGCGAATGAGGATTCTATACAAAAGCAAGAGGCACACAGGGTCTGCGCCACAAGGGCTAAGAGTAAGAGTGCGAAGGAGATTTCAAGGTGATACACATCGACCCTGTAATTTACGGATTTGTTTTCGCCAGGTTAAGCTCATATCGAATGTGAGACCAAGGAAGATTGCGGATTCAACAAATGGATGCAGCCGTCCCCCAAGAAAAAGTTCGGGTTGATTATGGAGGTGATGATTTCTGCAGAAGTGCATTCAGTTGGTTTTTTGAGGTGGAGAACTTGAATGCTGTTTCATCACTCCATTTCTGCAGTTTGTTGAGAACAAGTTGTAACTGCTTCTCAATAACCTGCATGCTCTTGGAGGAGCAAAATATGGCAAAGTCGTCAACGAACAGTGTTTCCTTCACAGGCTCCAGGATTACTGATGCAATACTATTGATAGCATTGGCAAACAGAGTGACGCTCAAAATCGATCCCTGGGGAATACCGTTTTCTAACTGGTCACTTGAGGGTAACGTGTCACTAAGGCGGACGCGGAAAGATCTTGACGAAAGAAAACCTACTAGAAACAAAGGGAGCCGTCTAAGGCCCCAAGTGTGCAGAGGGACTGGAACACGTTCCGGACTCCGGTACGTGCCATGTCTACAGACGAGCTCTAATGAATGCAGCCAAACGAAGATAAAAATCATGCAGGCAAATACAAAACAAACTAACAGATAACCAACTACTAAACCAGTTGGCGATGGAACAAGGGGTCAGGGTCATCAGCGAACCATACCGACATCGGGACGACCCAGGATGGTACTCTGACACCCTAGGCTGTGTGGATCATTGACGCCGCCGAGGTCATCGTAGAAAGTCATGTATCCGGTAGTGGCTTTGTTTGGATAAAAAGCGGGTTAATCACTTTTGTGAGCTGCTACATGACACCCAAGGAAGGGATAAACGAGTACCGTAGGAAAATTGACGACCTAGAAGACATGATACGAGACACAGAAAATACCTTAGTGAGCGGTGAACCGGAATGGGGCATGCCGGAGTCAAACATTAGGGGAAGATACTCATTGAATATGGCGGCCAGACAAGAACTGATAGACTTGAACGACGCCTCCATGAACACCTTCAGACGGCCCAGATACGCGGAAACTATTCCGGATATCACGTTCGCAATCGGAGAGCTCACAGCAAGAGTGACGTACTGGCAAGTAATCGAGAACTACACAGATAGTGACCACCAGTAGATCACACCCTCTCTGTGAACGCGAGCGCGCACACACCGCCAGAGACTGGGAGGCAGAAAATCGGGTTGGAATCTCACTAAGTTAGATGAACTCAAACTAACTGAATAACTGCATCACGGAGTAGCAAGGATAATGCAGCGCTCTTCGAATATCCACGCTGAGAGGCTTGTTGGCAAAACGATGCGCGCCCCGCACAAGGCCGGCGACGCATCAATGCCCCGCAGGACAAATCCCGGAACAGCAGACGGGCAGTCTATTGATGGACGGAAGAAAGAGTGGATCTGAGGACAAACTGTCTCAAGCTACGACGACGGGCCCAAAGAGCGAGACTGCGACCTAAATTCGCGCCCAAAACAAAGAGGCCAAGAAGAAATGCAGAAGGGCGATCGACCGAAACAAATCTCAGTGGTGGAAGGCCCTCATCGGCGACGTCGACAGAGACCCATAGGGGCAGGGCTACAAGATAGTGACCCGAACACTCACGAAGCGGACATCCGAAGGAAACCTCGACGCCGATTCCATGCGTCTTATTGTGGACGCATTGTTTCCCAAACACCCGCTCAGACCGCCGGACAAGGAAGTCGAAGATCGTACAGATACACCACTCTTCAGAGAACGAGAACTAAGAGAAGTAACCACAACAGAACAGGAAGGCTAGAACCTGACGGCATATCAACAAAAGTCCTGAAAACAGCGGCGCGAGAATGCCCGAATCTCCTGCATAACAGGTATAACACCTGCCTAAGAGAGGGTATCTGCCCTAAGCGATGGAAGAAGCAGCAGTTGGTCCTAGTGAACAAGGGTAAGGGTGGACACCATCTACCATTGTTTTACAGGCCCCTCTGCTTGCCCCACACGGCTAGGAAGCTACTCGCAAAGTTGCTCAAACCACCCCTACTGATGTCGATCCGCGCTGGAAAAACTTTAAAGTTTTTCTTTTCACTATCTTCTACCATTTTGTTCAGTTGTATTTAGAAAAAGTCTTTGTAATGTTTGTTACTAATGCTAAAATTACTTTAATTTTTAATTAGATATGTGTGCTTATTTTTAGGTTTCTTCATTCACTCAAAAATTCTGAAAGCAATAATCCCCAATACTGCAGAAATATTCTGTTAAAAGAATAAAGTTATATTATAGGAAGAGGATTGATGTCACAATTGCATCTGATAGTGGCATGAAAAATGTGAATTTGATGTAGAACGACAAACATCATAAAGAAATAGTGAAGTTGGAATTACAAAAAGGAAAATTTCCATCATCAGTACTTTCCGGTGTGGTTTAGGGCAGATCAATTAATAGAAAACTTTGCTTACTGCTTGTCAAAATATATTTATTTCAAACAAGTAGCAAAGAATAACTGAAAATTTTTGTTATAATTAACAAAGTATATTTTAAATTAATATTAAACTTTTATTAACATTATTTCAAAGATATATATTTTAATATTAATAATCATGTATAAATTGTCTTCTGAATTTAAAATTGTTGGTAAATAATCTGTTAGATCCAAATTTGTGGTAACTGCCAAGTGTATTTGGAATCTTTCATCATCATTGTCAGGATTTTGTTTTGGCCTAAGCAGTTTGAATTTTAAGTTGGAAGGAACTGAAGGAAAATTTAACATTTCGTTTACGAATATTAAGATCTTTAAATAATGACAGTCCAATTGATATTGTATTTGTACAATCTTTTTGAAGGCTTTTGGGTTTGTAAATTCCAAACTAATAGTAAAGAAACATTTGTTAGATATTACAGTAAACACCTTTATCTGTATTTGGAAGTTGCATGTATTTAAATAAAATGTAAATGTGTTAAATATTAAAATTATATTCTTATTGAATTGGTTGACAACCAGGTACTCATTTTTGAGGTAAGTGTTAGCAGTTATATCGGTTATTTATTTTTCCTGCCTGTTTGAACGTTTCAGAAGAGCTGGAAGAGAAATTCAATGCAATTTTCTAAAAATTTTGTTTTAAGATTAAATACACTAGATTCATTCAGTGATAATGTACTATTGAAATTTTATTTAAAATATGCAATGGATTGATTAAGAGTTGAAGGTTAATGTTCCATTGAACTTATGAGACAAACTACAGTTTGTGTTTGATGAAGGTAATAAGTGACAAAAAAATAATTTGAAATCTCAAACATGTGAATAAAGAGAACTGAGAACATTAGATATATTGGTGAATTAAAATGTCAAATAATTTGATTTGAATAGTTATATATTTTTTCAACAAGAGATTTTCATGCAACTAAATGCTATTCAAAATCTGAATGGAAAATTTTATTAGGTTAAGTAGATGGATGTATAAATGAAATTTAAATAAATACAAATTAATGCATATTTTATATAGATTTTTAAGTATCCTATTTTTTGTTGTCAAGTTTTCTTTACATTTTATAAGCTACATATTTTTGGTGATTTTCAGTGACAAAATTCCTTTTTTGTCAGAATTGGACAAACAGTTTGTACATACTTTTTGCAGAATTAAATTGAATTCACTTGTTTGTTAATATTTCGGCATATAACATGGAATGTACAGTTCTGTAATACAAAGTATTGTTGTAGAAGATGGTTTGTGGTTGAAAGAGAAATTCAAAGTAGAAGAGTTAATGCAATATAATAATAGTATATGCAATTAGAGAGTATACCCAGCATCAAAAGGGACGTAACATTAATTTTAACAGTGATAGTTAATGTATGATAGTGATGTTAATGTAGTGATAGTAATGTTTAACATTTGGACTGTATTATTCTAAACAACCTATAACAAGTAGTGTACCGCAGCTTCTGGGTCAGTGACTCCCATCTCGATCGCATTTTTCGTCCAGTTTCCCTGATCCTTTGAGCAAATGCTGAGATGGCCCATTCTTTTTCCTCTATACGTAAATGTTACTTGATTATCTGTGCACGTCTTCTACAATTCAGCGGGAAATGTAGTTATTCAAATTATCGTTCTCCATGTTGTCGCAGCAGGAAGTATTATTCCGTGACGGAGGTCATGACGAATAAGAGCCCCAATTTATTGCTGATTTACCCTCGAAAAAATATTTTATTACATCAGAGCATATGTTTCGTCAAGAAACCTTGCAAAAAACGCTTATTTTAATCTTGTATTTAAAATTCAAGTAGTATTTGGCTTGGGGTAGGGATCAAAGAATTTTGAAAACATGTTTAAAATTCACTTCTCCCCATAGCACGTCACACATAGTTTTTAACTGTTTTAACGAAAAATAAATAAATAAATAAACTGAATTTTAAGAACTTAAAAGAAGTACTGTGTGTTCATGATAACATACTGTTGCGATTCTAGATGGTGAATTAAAACTCTGATATTATTTTAACAAACACGTTTATTGTGTTTCATAATACAATCACTTAAGACACTTGATTTATACGTCACACTTCTCTTGATTATTTATTACTTCTCTTGATTATTTATTTACACTGTTCATATCTCTAATACTGTCACACAGTCCGTCCTAAGCACTGACCACAGTTCGATGCACTGGCCACAGTCCGATGCACTGATCGCAATCCACTGCACTAACCACAGTTGGATGCTCTGACCACGGTTCGCGTCACTGAGCACAATCAGTGTACTGCTATTCACCGCGATGCACACACTTCACAGCTCAGCTTCCACTTCGGACTTACGACTGACTCGCGGCCGCCGGCCGCCGCGTATTTATACTCGGCGGGTGCCGTCGAGAACTTTCCGGACCCCGCGAACGTTCTGGGACAATCTAGTGCAGGGGCCGCCGGCAGATGACGCAACCCGCGCACACAGGCAGCTCGTGGTGGCGCCGCACAGTGGTGCATTTTGGCGATTTCCTGGCCAAAACCTCTGAGAGCTATAGTATGTTTTCTACGACCGCCAAAATTATTTTGGATTATCTTTATAATGTAAGGGAGCTGGTAACATAATACCAGTATGATGCACTGCTTAAATCTGTGAAATATAAATGTACATTTTTCTATATAAACTTTGTTAAATTTTATCAATTCACAAAATTGACTTTAGAAAACCGTGGGGATTACTTTTAATTAACTTATAACATCTAGCATAAAGAAGCATGGTATTAATGCCATCTCCTGCCCTCTGCAAGAGAAAATTCATATACAGTGCCCGAAGAACCGGAAAGGAAGATCACATTTTTCACTAGGGTACATTTCTTCCTACGGTGATATTGGGATCAGGCAAATGAGACAAAGCATATTTGTTCAAGAATTTTAATTTTCTTTTGGGAAGATCCCTCAAGCTGGAAATGAAAAGAACAGAAGATCTCAACAGGTGATTAAACATCTCCTGAATTGGGTGCAGTCTTGCACATGTTCGCGAGAATCCTTCTCCATACCGTCTTATATCTTTGTGAATAGAGTCTAGTCATGTAATACCATGAATATTTGGAAACATTTCTTGGCAGTTTCCAGTGCCTACTACTATAAAAAGTAATGCTGATGGCGTATCCACGTATTTAATTGCCAATAAAAAAATTTCTTAATTAAACCCTCATCTATCCCCGTTATTTCTGAGGAATCTTTAGACTTCTCAAAAAAGCGTCTTGCTGAATTACTATCTTTGCTATTAACATTATCCTGTTAGGAAAGGTCTACATTCAGACCCATTTTTATTTGATTTGCATTTGAATGCGTTTCTTGTCCATATTTAAACTGTAGTTACAGTATTATTTCATTAAAAACAATATAATACTAGTTTTGTGACAATAACAATGTAATAGAAATAATTGTTGGTATGTAACATACAAGTCAAGTAAACAAATATTACTTTCCAATCAATTGAATTTTTGATTTCATTTTTAAAAATTTAAAAAGTGTTACGATGAGTTTCTTTGATATCACGTATGTATTTAACCTTTCATCGAGCGCACATCCTTCCTGAGAACGAGTTTTGATGCCACATATTATGTAAATATTACTTTATGTACAATTTTTAATTAAATAAAATGTGCGTAATCCAGTTCAGAAGATATAATATGTATGTAAATATCATGTTCATGTAATATTAGTGAATAGTCTTAATCTATTACGAAAATTAAAAATATTCATTTTTTTGTTTATAATATTGAGTAAATTTGTTATTTCAGTAAAAAGAATCAAAATTTTCCTCAAGAAACAGCGTTGTAAAAGCAGTTCCCGTTCTCAGGACGGATCTCGACGAGTCATATTCGGCGGTCACGCGTGCTCGACGAAAAGTTAATTCTTTGTATTTACTAATGGGGCAAGTTGGGGCATGATTTTATAACTGGATTCGAAAGAGGTTAGATTCAGCTAGTAAATGAAATTAGAAACATCGCGGAATTCCGCGAAATTGGTAACTTTCAGCCTACATGAACTTACGAGAATTTAAAATTGTTGTATAAATTTCATGCATTTTAATATTTTATCCCACGTCGGTATTATGGATTAATGCATTATAAAACAAACATGAAAATACTCTACAAAACTTCAGGAAGAGAATTCATACTGCCAGTTTTCTCTGCACAACTGTGTATGGCCACTACTTACAAATGAAGACGGTATCTCTATGTTACTCTCGCACTGCAGGTCTACCGAACGCCGTGAAGGGTAAGTTCGGGTGACTACTGGTGCCAGGGAAATTGACCCAGAGACACTAAGTGGGCAGAAACCGATGCCCCCAAGTATACAGTGTGTCGTAGTATTAGCAAAAGTTCAGTAAACGCGATTTCATTTTTGAGGTTTGGGCCAGGATTTCGGGAAAATGCACCACCGTGCGCCGGCAGATGACGCAATCCACGCATTCAGGTAGATCGTGATGAAGCTGGCAGGTGACGCAATATTCGTTACAATACAATTGGGAGAGAAGAGTGAACTTTCAAATAACGAAGAGGCCTGTACTTAGAAAAACTACCTCTATTGAATGTAAAATACATTAAGAGCTTTCAGGAAATTTCAAAACACGAGGGCGGCGAGGCCGCCTTCCCTAAAGTGTCTTTCCGGTTGTATCTTTCTCTTGGTGTTTCCGAAGCCTCGAATCCGCCCAAGAGTTAAATCTAATGGCGGGTCCTGGCTATTTTTGCCTAGGACAGGTATAACTAAAGTTTTGCGAATGAAATGATGGTCGCAGCTAATTCGGCATTGATTTTGAAATAATTTTGAGAGCCACCAGTGGTAGTGTGCCGATGAGGCGGGCAACTACCGGGTTACCCGAACAAGATACAGCCCATATCAATATCAACTCTACCCAACAACACCTAAGGGTAAACGATGGGGGAAGTGTTGCAGGAGTGTGTACTCCCGAACGCACGACTCTCGTCCCGTCAACAAGAACGTCTAGTCCCATACTATGTGGACAGATGGAATGAACGAATATGTGGTACAGTGCTACTATAGATTGACTAAAATAGAGACATCGAAAGATCCATTCTCTACACAGACTAGTTACAGAGAAGTATCCAAGCTTACGCCGTAAGACAGTGCAAAACGTCATAGATCAACGTAGATCAATATTTACGAACAAAGAATAGCTGCGGACAGAATCAATGCGATTAAGGAGGAAGTAGCAGTAGAACTGGGCATGGCAGACAAGACGGATACCAGAGATGAAAATGAACATCAAGTTCGTGTTGCAGAAGCCCTTACACTTCACAAAAAGAAAGAGGAAGATGTCTTTGAAACCAACTGCATGAAGTATGGAGGAATCTGTTGTACCCTAAGACCTACGCTGCCGAAAATTATCTTTAAACGAGATACAAAAGGCATCATCAGCAACGTCAACCGCATAATAACTGATCAGTTAAAAGATAAAAGCTCACTAGATGACTTGCCAACTCTGACATACATTGGAGCAATGACAGTTCTCATTCTTAATGGGCAACACGTCAGTAGTACAAAGCCAGTACGGAAGAAAAATTCCAACACCCCACCATGGGAGCGAAGACAATGTTCCAAGACTGATCAGATTAGAAGGAATATTGGCATACTGACCCAATACACAAAACCGAATGCTTCAGCTAAAGTTAGGAGAGCTCGAGCAATTATCTTGGAGCGCCTGAAAACGCAGGAGAACACTGGACTGGACACGGTACTGGACACTCAGAAACAAAGGCTTTCTGCACTTGCGAAGAGATTAAACGTTACCGGAAGAGTCAGGCACGTCGAAGAGACAACCAATTTAGAAACAACCAAAAGAACGTCTTCAGAAAACTAGGACCAGTACTGCATCCAGTATAGAAGCAGACGGAGACATCACACTCAAAGCTGAGGACGCTTTCAGTTTCTGGCAAAACGTGTGGGGTGAATCTGTTGAACACTAAAAGGCAAAATGGCAGAGGACTGAAAAGCAACGTATCGCCAGATTGAAAACAATGTTAAACTGGAAAATCAATGAAGAAGATGTGAAAATAGCCCTGGCAAAAACATTGAACTGGAAGGCACCTGGACCCGACGGATTGCAAAATTTCTGGATAAAGAAATTCACCGGAATCCACAAACATCTTTCCAAGTGTTACACTGGTGTATTGGAAAATCCGCAGACGATGCTTCCGTTCTTGACAGAAGGGATCACCTATCTATTCCCCAAAGAGAACACAGACAGAGCTGATCCAGCTAAATACCGCCCTATCACATGTCTCCCAACACTGTACAAGCTGCTTACATTCATAATAAGCAGCAAAATATACCAACATCTAGACAACAACAAAATATTGGATGAACAAAAGAGATGCCATAAGGGATCACGAGGATGCAAGGAACAACTGATAATAGATTCCATCATTACCAATTCTGTAAAACAGAGAATGGGATCATTGTATACCACATACATAGACTATCAGAAAGCATTTGACAGTGTCCCACACACGTGGCTGAATGAAGTGTTGGAAATCTATGTTGTGGAGAATCATGTGAAGGGATTCCTGAGATATGCAATGGATCACTGGAGTACTAATTTGCAACTGAGTACTGGCAAAAAGGATGTTCAAGCTGGATATATATAAATAAAGAGAGGTATCTTTCAAGGTGGCGCTCTCAGTCCTTTGTGGTTTTGTCTGGCTGTGAAACCACTAACATCAATGCTAAATAGGCAGAAGATGGGATTTAAGCTGGAACAATCAGGAGCACAAGTAAGTCACCCTTTTTATATGGATGACTTGAAAGTGTATGCTGAAAACCAAAGTCATCTTCACAGCCTTCTAAATTGTGTAGAAAAATTCAGTAATGACGTGAACATGAAACTTGTCCTCGACAAGTGCAGAATTAGCTGTATGAGTAAAGGAGAATGGGTTGAACATTCTGGATATGAAGTAAATAAAGTGCAAGGCACCATCAAAGGAATGGCCGAGGAAGAGAATTACAAATATCTCGGATATTTGCCGTCTAAAGGCATAGAAGACAAACTTGCCAAGGAAATGGTGGGTAATAACTACATCCAGAGGGTGCGCGTCATCTTGAAGATAGAGTTGAGTGCACGTAACACAGCGAAAGCAATCAACATATATGCAGCCTCAGTACTCGCTTATTCCTTTGGAATACTAAAACCGAACTGAAGAACCTTGACAAAAACAAGGAAAGAATTTTATAAAGCAAGAGCACACCATCCACACAGTTCAATTGAAAGGTTCCAAATGCCCCGGACAGATGGCGGCAGAGGTATTCCTAGTGCCACGACCAGGTATTATAAGCAAGTAAAAAATCGTAGAGACTACTTCCTCCAGAAGGCAGAATCCAGTGAGTGGATGACTGTAATTATAAAGGCAGATCACAGCGCCACACCTCTTAAACTCTCCGACTTAATGTACGATCCTTCCTCGAAGATCCCTACCAACGAGCAACAACTAGAAAGATGGAGGAGTAAAGCCCTCCACGGCCGTTACAGAAACACATTAGAAAACACTGAAATAAATCTGCAAGCTTCTTTGGCTTACCTGCAAACTGGCAACCTGTTTGCGGAAACAGAAGGCTTCATAATTGCGATTGACAGGTAATCGCAACTAGAGCTTACTGCAAGTACATCATGCGTGAAAACATTAAAAATGCCAACTGCAGAATGTTTGGCCAAAAGGAGGAAGGGATCGATCACATTATTTCTGGATGCTCAGTTTTAGCGCCATAACAATATCTTGACAGGCATAGATAATACGTGTGGCCAAGATAATACACCAGGCTCTCAGGCTAAAGTATTTTGGAGATGAGAAGCAGGCGCCATACTACTTTTATGAACCGCCGCCCATAAGAGAGGATGAGAACTGCTAACTTGACTGGAAACACCCAATACTAACAGATAAACAAATTCCGAACAACATCCCGGATATTGTACTGGTTTTAAAGAATGAAAGGAAAACCTTTATCATTGATATTGCAGTCCCTCTACCAGCCGATCTGAACAAAACACGGAAAAAATTAATAAATACGTGCCATTGGCAGATGAAATCAAATCTATGTGGGGTATGGCAAAAGCCATAGTGATACCAGTTGTTATTGGCTCTACAGGTGAAATCCCTAACACACTGAACAGCAGTATTGACATCTTAAATTTGCACCGTGATGTGTACATTTCCATTCAGAAGTCCGCGATCTTGGACACCTGCAGTATTGTCCGAAGAATACCGGGAGAGTAGATGGGCAAGATGTCAAACAGAAATCTTACGTCCTTTGGCTACACAGTCCCGGAGTAAGATGTTGGTCTCCATTGAAGTGAAATAAGAGAAATAATAATAATAATAATAATAATAATAATAATAATAATAATAATAATAATAATAATAATAATAATTCCAAGACATTTGGAAAATATTGAAAGACAAATCAGAGTTAAGATAACCAAGCACAGAATAAGGCATCCCAAGTCAGCACTTGAAAGGGTAACTTTACTTCCATGCAAGGGAGGAATAGGTTTCACGAGTGTCCTTCAATTACACTGCAAGCAAATACAAGACCTAAGGGAATACTTCCATTCTAAGCAGGATAAACACATGTATGAGATATTGTGCTCCGCAGACGTAAATATAACACCATTAAAACTGCAAAACCAAAACCAAGATCTGGAAAATACCTGGCAATCTATGGAAGAAAATATACTGTCATGGAAGCAGAAATCTTTACACGGTTCGTATCCCCATCAGCTTGAGGATACAAATTTGACAGCATATTTTCGCATCTTTGATTAACTGCAGGTAACTTGTATGTAGAAACCGCTGGATTCATGATGGCCATTTAGGACAGAGTCATTTGCACACGAAACTACAGAAAATATATATTAAAAGAAACACTGAACGATAAATGTAGGTTATGCTCAACGGAGACGGAAACAATTGAGCACATAACTGGGGAATGTAAAATTCTTGCTGGAACGGAATACCTGCGACGACATAACAACTTTGCAAAAATCGTTCACCAATCTCTGGCTGTTAAAGAACATCTTAGTGTGGTAAACGTACCATACTATCAGTACCAACGTCCCGCCGTCTTGGAAAATGAATCCATGAGGATGTATTGGGATAGGGAAATTAGAACAGATAAGACCATCACTGCAAATAGAGCAAACATTATAGTGCTAAATAAAATCAAGAAGGACGTCATCATCATCGATATTACGGTACCACAGTCACATAATCTCCACTCCGCATACACGAACAAAGTCACAAAATACAAAGAGCTAGCAGATGAGATAAAGAAGATTTGGAAAGTAAAAAAGGTTCAGATCCGTCCCTGACAATTTCTACAACCGGAATAATACCAAAATCCCTCATCAAACATCTGCAAGAATTGAATATAAAGCATATACTAGCAACAGTACAAAAAGCAGTCATTCTATACACCTGTCACATTGTCAGAAAAACTGTCAGTGATGTGTCTGATATGTGTTAGAGGTCCTGGAAGTAAATGATCTTGCTCGTTACTTGCTCTGAGCCGTACCAGTGAGCCTAGCCACAATGACATCTGTGGCAGGTAAATGTTTCCCCCCGCGTGGGAGAAGTGCATAAGTCATAATAATAATAATAATAATAATAATAATAATAATAATAATAATAATAATAATAATAATAATAATACATTTAGTAAACAGCCCACCGCCCAATTAATACACGTATTAACGTATTCCACGTGACTCGGGAGCTAATTTCTGGGAATTACATCCTTTTGTTGGGACATGATTTACCTGCAAGAAAAGTAGTTATAATTGTGGAATTGTGTTGATATTTGCTTGAAAATATTTAGTTTTTGCATCAAATTTTCTACGATTTGCAACGAGTTTTACAAAAAATGATGACTGAGATGTGTTTATTCGGAGAGAAATTGTTTTAAATAGTATTATTTAACTATGATTAAGGGCGAGAAGTACGTGCTGTTTAATCACCACCAATGTGAAAAATCATTTTGGGTAGTTTTCTTTAGAATCAGTTTTGTTGTGGCAAACCAATAGTATAATATAATTTAGTGTTATGTATTTGGTATTAGCATTTCGTCAAGAAGTGATTGAAAGAGATTTGATGTTACTGAATAAATGAAATAAAATTGGCATTAATTCTGGTTATTTCCCTTTGAGTATTTTTATACTCCAATCTTCGCAGTCCGTCTAGGAAACGAAAGTCTTGGAGGGCGCTCGGCTCGCTTCGGGTCACTTCGATCTGATTCGATACATTCGATAGGCGGTACATGTACTTTCCTGTTTGTCGTTGCAAGTCTGTAGTCTTCAGCTCTTCGTGGCTCGCAGACCTGTGTAAAAGTGGTGATATCTTCGCGAGAACCGTATCATGGCGAATCGGGAAGAACAACCCATAGATTCAGCGTCATCTGATGAAAATGAGGACGGGGAAAATAACCCCTCAGAACCGGTGTGCCCAGTTTGTCTGGGTAAGGTAAAAGAAAAAGCATTTGTTAATGCTTGCCTTCACCAGTTTTGTTTTGGTTGTTTATGGGAGTGGATTAAGGTAAGACACTTTTCTTAAATTGGTCATATTGTTGAAACACGTTTGTTGATTAGTACTTAATACATATAATGTTATGGTTCGTAGATAAAACTTGAATGCCCCCTGTGCAAACAGAAGATTGTGTCAGTTTTCCACAATATTAGAGCAGACGATGACTATAGTGAAATACGAATTGAAGAAGTAGTGAATCCTGAACAAAATTATCCAAGGTATGTTTAAAAAATGTAACATGACAGTGTAAAATGTTCATTATTTTCCAGGGAATGTTTTGTAGTGAATGTTTTTACTGGTTATTTAAAAATGTTCAAGTAGAATAATTTTGGGATCTTTAATTTTGACCACAGGTTTATTGCATTGAACCATGAACTGTCATTGGAGATATTGTCATTACTCATAGTTTTTTTTTTTTTAATTTTATCACTGAGCATCTTGGAATAGCTAGTCTGTTTGCTTAATTGATTTTCCAATAACATTAGGTTTTTAAACTTTCCTTCTTAAAATAACAGTTTGCCCTGTAATTTCAGTTTCATGTTTAATGTAAACTAACATGGTCAATTAATTGCATGTACTTTGCTTAAGTTTGGGATGTAATTAAGTATTGCTGAAAAGAGGAAATGAGATGCTATTCTATGGAATATGTTCATCTTTCTCTAATGATTAATAATTTCATAATATTGTTGCAGATTTATTTCATTGATGTATTTTATGTCACATGATCTTGTGAGAAAACATATTTATTGTTTACTTTATCTTTGTGCTCGAATTTGTCAGTTAATTTTTTAAAGCAAATTCAAAGAGGATATGTTAAGGTTTTACCGACTTCTATGGTATAATTCTAAGTGTGCAGTAGTTTTTATTGACTTTGTTCAACGAATTATCGTGGCTGTCGGGGTGATGCCACCTGAATAGCTGTGATGTGGACGACTGTGATGGCAGTGACCTGGACAGCCAAGATCATTCATAAGATTCGGGCCATGGAAGCCTTCAATGTTACTGTTCAATGTTTACATTTGCTAATGCTAAATCAGTACTATTTACAAAGAAGTAATTTTTCAAGAAATGTGCCAGACATACTCCAAAATTTTCTTCCAAAAAAGGACAATTTACAAATGTAGCATGTACCACCAAATCTTAAAAGTATTAAAATTGTGTTCATTGTAAAATGTGGTTTGCAGACCTTATGTAATGTACAAACTTATTATTAATTAATAAATTTATTTTTCAACATTATGAGCATTCAATGCTCTTTTCATCCAAAGTGTTTAAAATAGAAATATAATAAAACATAATGAAATAAAATAAATTGACAAGACAAGATACAATGCTAGAACAATTTTATTCAAAGTTTTTAAAATCATTCAGTTCTCAAAAATTGAGTCGACACAAAAACAAAATAAAAATCATAATAGATAAACAAATTTCAAATGCTCTAAAGGTCTAACAAGTGGAGTGGGCAGTCGCACACCTCACATTCTATTTAAATATGATATAATGATGTCGCGGGTGGAGTCGGAAATATTTGCGAGCGTTGTAAAACACTCTTTAAACAGTGTAAATAAGTGTGATAAGTGCATATGTGATACAAAAAAGTTAAATGAGACAATTTTAAGTTTACAACAAGTAATAAGTATGCTAAAAAAGGACCTGGATACCACAAAAGAAGAAAACCAACGTCTACGATCGGGAGCATCCCTGCCCAAACACGTGGATCATAGAGCACATGGTGATTTCAGTAAGAAAACAAATGGAGTACTACACGGAATGCCAGGTAAAATACAGAATGCATACAAGAATAAAAGTATTCGATCTAGTCAACACTCAACAGAAACTGTAGTGAGTAATCGGTTTGAAGTACTGAACGAAATTAATGAAAGTGAAAACAGTGAAGTCGAGGTGACTGAATGGAAATCACCTTGTAGAAAAAAAGCAGAAAGAAAGAAAAGAAAAACATAAAAACTTTAGGGTGGCAGTTTATGGAGATAGTCATGGGAAAGGACTGGCAGTGAAACTAAATGAAAAACTGTGTGATAGGGATATTGAAGTGATGGGAAATGTAAAACCGGGAGCAAAATTCACAAATGCTATTGAAGGAATCACAAGTGATGCAGACGTCAATATAATAATAGCGGGTTCAAATGATGTGTTGTGCAATGAAGCAAGAAATGTGCTTAGTGGGTTAGAAGCATTACTGAAGACAAACAGTGACAGTGAAATAGTAGTTCTAAAACTTCCACACAGGTATGATCTTATAAATAGTTCTTGTGTTTACATAGAAGTTTAAAAAACAAACAAAAAACTAAAACTAATATGTGCCTCTTAGCCTCTTATGCAAATGCTACATATGTTGATGTAAACCTACATAGAAGCCAACACACACAACATGGACTGCATGTGAATAATAATAATAATAATAATAATAATAATATATTTGTCACATAAATACAGCATAAGCCATGTATGACAAGTCAGGACATTATATGATCATACAATGTACAATGCAAATATTTCAAATATTAAATACAATACAGGTATAAAATTGAATTCTGTTTTCATGCTAAATACAAATTAATTTTATAAATAGAAGGGTAAAGCTAAAGTTGAGAGCAAAAATAAATAAAAAGGAGAAGAAGGAGAATCTTCATGAGATGGATGCTTGGGCTGGATCTATCCTTTTATATCCATCAATAGAGGAAAGAACATTTTAAGCTCTATCCTAGCTGACACAATAAAACTTGCTATTCACAAAAAGAAAAATATATTTTGTTTTGACTCGATGGGTAAATATAGAAATATGGATTTAAAATTGTCGGGAAACTAGATGCCTGTGGTCATTCTAAAGTAGGAAATTCACTAAGTATCCTCCATCAAAACGTTATTAATAATATAACTGAATTATTGGAAATAGCACTAGACGAAGAACGCCCACACATATTTGTAGTAACTGAACATGGCCTCAAACAAAATGAAATACCAAACTATGCTCTTAAAAATTATATTCTGAATACTAGTTATTGCCGAACGGCACATAAAGGTGGTGGTGTAGCGTTATACACTTTACAAGGGGGTATTCACAGCCAACCAGAATGTGTGCAAAATTTTGTTGTAGAAAAGGAATTTGAACTAGTTGCAGCAAGGATCTTCCCAGATACTAACCACAAGATTCTAGTGGTAGGGGTATATAGACCACCAAACTCAGACATAAAAGTTTTTATTATAAATTTAGAAAAATTGTTAAATCATCTTTTCAGGAATACAGAACCAAAACTTATCATAATTGGAGACTTTAACATTAACATAAAAGAAAATTGCCAAGCTACACGTTCCTTTCTAGATACCATTAAATCTTACGGCTTAAGGTGTACTGTAAAAGAAGCCACAAGGGTTACATCACATTCCTCAACCACAATAGATAACATAATCACTAACATCAAGGAAGAAATCTGTACAGTAAATGTTATAAACAAACATATATCAGATCACTATGCTCAAAGTATCAAAATTACGGGAACATCATTGAACACAAATACTAATAGAAAACAACTAATAAGAATGATTTCAAAATCTAATATAGAAAACTTAAACAATGATTTACTGGCCCAGGATTGGTCATCTCTTTTTGAATTTCATGACTGTAATGAAAAATGGAATTGGTTTATCAATTTATTCATAACAATATTTCACAAAAATTGTCCTTCAAAGAATAAGACATACAACAATAAAAATAAAGTAAAAATAAAGCTATCGCATAACAAACAAGAAAAGAAAAATGAAATGATAACATGTTATAAATTCTACAAAGAAACTAACCAAGAAATATTCCATACTAAATACAAAGAGCATTACCAAAAACTACTGCTCATAGATAAGAGAGAAGCCTTACGTACTAAACTAAATAACACAAACAACATTAGCAAAGATATATGGAAAATAGTGAACAATAATAAAACAGCAAATACAAACTCTAACATCAAGCTAACTGATGGTAACAAACAAATAACTGATCCTTTAGAAGTGAGTGAACTGTTCAACACATATTTTCCAACAATATCAAAACCAAGCAATGCTACAAATAACAGGGTAACAAATAAAATAATTACCGTAGATGACCCAAACATAATTAGTTCAATATATATGTATCCAACAGATGCCAAAGAACGCCACAGACATAGTAAGGAAGCTCAAAAATAAAAAATCATCAGGGTGGGATGAAATATCATCTGAATTATTTAAAAAATGTATCCACACAATTATCACGCCATTAACACATTTAATCAATGAGTCACTTAATAATGGAATCTTTCCAGAAATACTTAAACTATCAATAATCAAACCTCTGTACAAAAAAGGTGAAAAAAAACCTAGTTTCAAATTACAGGCCAATAGCTCTAACTCCCACATTCAGTAAAGTAATAGAAAAAGTTATGTTGAATAGAATTGTAAAATTTTTTGAGGCAAACAATATTCTCACAAGCCAACAACATGGTTTTAGAAAAGGTCTGTCAACTTTAACGGCACTTACAGAATTCAGCAACACAACAACCAGCCTACTAGATGAAGGGCACAAAGTAGCAGCTCTATTTATTGATATGTCCAAAGCTTTTGATAGTGTTAATCACATCATACTATTAGACAAACTAGAAAGATACGGGATCAGGGGGGTGGCTCTAGAACTGATGACTTCTTTTGTAGTTGGGCGTAAACAAAGTAGAGACAACATTCACTACTGAGGGAAGAACAAAAAAAGTCAGATCAAATACCATCACAATGCAAGGAGGGGTACCACAGGGATCAATACTTGGTCCTCTTCTTTACATTGTTTATGTTAATAGTGTAAGACCACAGGAAGACACCAAATTAATTAAGTACGCAGATGATACCATGATAATATGTTGGCATAAATCAATGAATGAACTGAATAAAATCACTGGTAGCAGCCTACAACACAATATCAGGATTTAGAACTAAACACAAATTTAAGCAAAACAAATTTCATTACACTAACAAATAACACATGAGATAAATCAATACAAACTTTAAAAATGGAGAATATAGAAGTACAAAGCGTAGAGCAAGTAAAGTTCTTAGGCATCCAAATAGATAGATATTTAACATGGGACAAACAGATCGACAAAGTTTGTAATAGACTCTGTTCCGGAATATTTATATTGAGATCACTCAATGGATTGCTACATGTACACGACCTCAAAACCATTTATTATGGAATGATACATCCACATCTTACCTATGGGATACACATTTGGGGAAGCACACTTACAACGCACATGTCCGGGTTATTTACTCTGCAGAAACAAGCAATTAGAGCAATATTCAAAATGAAGAGAACAGATAGTTGTAAAATAACATTCCAAAACGAAAATCTTCTTACTTTACGTATACAGTACAGTTCTGCACATAAAATATAATAAGGATGCAATAGAGAATAAAGATATACACAATTACAACACCCGCAATCACATGAACAAACATGTAATGGCCACAAAACTGAAAAAAACTAGTAGAAATCCATACAATGCAGGAATAAAACTGTACAACAAGATACCAAGCGCAATAAAACAGTTGACAGGTAACAAATTCAAAAAATATCTTAAAGAATACCTAATCAAAAAAGTTCTGTATTCCTTGGAAGAATTATAAAACAGTAAGTTTTCTATGTTGATATCTAATTGATGTTGTATAGAAAATAATGAAAATAGATTGTAATTGTAATTTGACATTAACGGGGTATTTTTAAAATGTTATTAAAAGTGTAATTATTTGTTTATGTATTAAGTTTGTAAATTGTAATATATGTATTAACTTTGTTAATTAATATTATTAACTTTGTAAATGTTAGAAACTGCTATTGTAACTATTAAATTAATGCATTTTATAACTTAATGATTTATAGATTATATGTTTTGTATTATATCTAATTAATTAGTATGTAAATAATAATATAAAGTCTGTTACTGTTATACACAATATTAATTTGTGCAACATTGACTATGGTTCCAAATTGTAATGACAATCAAATGTCCAGCAAATAAAATTGAATTGAATTGAAATATTAATAACTAATAATCATTTCTAGGTTACTTTCTCATGTTCAGCCTCGGATACATTGAGTGTACAACCATTGGTCAATCTGCTATTCTTCCCTTTGGAATCTACAATTTTCTAATAGATCTGTCAATTCCACATGCTACGTCAATATTGTGAAAAATTTTTGGATTGTTTTTATACAATCAATGTTTAAGTTGAAGTAGAACAACTGTATGTTGTGTATATATTAGAGACCTACTAAAAGATGAATAAACCAGCCTCAACACATGAGTGGATTACATATCTTCATTGTTAATAAAACCCACCATTGCATTGATTTATTGATAATCGAGTCGGTATAGTTATTAAAATTTATTACAGTACTACAAAAATTTACTCCAAGCATTAAAATTTTCAAAATTAAGGCCATTTAAGATTTAATCAAGTCTTTAGAATGAAGTTTAAGATTTAATCAAGTCTTAAGAATGAAGATTAAGATTTAATTAGTTTTTAATGAAACTTATTTCCTTAATACACCGATTAAATAAAATACTGAAGTCTTGTGAATCGTGAACATAGTTCAAAGTGGTTATGGGTTTATAAAGTTTGTTGCCTGCAAATAATAATATTCAACTTGCTTCAGATACAATCATCAGATTGTATAAAAAAGAATTGGCAGATGGAACTCATAATTTTCAAAAGTCCTTAGAAAGTAAGTGATCAGTTTTAACAGTGTTCTATTTTTCTAACATGTAATACCCGTAATATTGTAACAAGTATATTGTATTTTGTAAAAGTTAAGTACAATATATGCTATTTACCTAAATTTTATTGTGATGATGAGAAAGAAAAGGGTTTCATGCACATTTACATATTTATACTAATGTTTATACTGGTTATACTATTAAAAACATTCATGAAGCATTCCTAACCTTGCCAAAAGACTCATTCAGTGATAAAAGCAGGGGAAAAACGTTCTCTAAAAATAAGTTTTGCTACCAAAGAAAAAGAACATTCATTGCAAATTCCCTGATTTTATCTGTAAACACTTGCGAGTGCTGTTCAACTTGCAGTTGCTTTGTTAAGCACACACTTTGTTAACCACCTTCTTCTTGACAGAAATGCTGAAATTCAACTTCAGGACCAGCATGAGGTTCAGCATGGTCCTATGCTGCTTGGAGTGCCTGACAACGAGGTGCTTCCGATGCCTGACAACGAGGTGCTTCCGATGCCTGACAACGAGGTGCTTCCGATGCCTGACAACGAGGGGCACTCGATGTCTGACAACGAGGGGCACCCGATGCCTGACAACGAGGGGCACCCGATGCCTGGCAACGAGGGGCACCCGATGCCTGGCAACGAGGGGCAACTTGTTCAAGAGGTCAGGGGACAACTTGTTCAAGAGGTCAGGGGACAACTTGTTCAAGAGGTCAGGGGACAACTTGTTCAAGAGGTCAGGGGACAACTTGTTCAAGAGGTCAGGGGACAACTTGTTCAAGAGGTCAGGGGACAACTTGTTCAAGAGGTCAGGGGACAACTTGTTCAAGAGGTCAGGGGACAACTTGTTCAAGAGGTCAGGGGACAACTTGTTCAAGAGGTCAGGGGACAACTTGTTCAAGAGGTCAGGGGACAACTTGTTCAAGAGGTCAGGGGACAACTTGTTCAAGAGGTCAGGGGACAACTTGTTCAAGAGGAGGGGACAACTTGTTCAAGAGGTCAGGGGACAACTTGTTCAAGAGGACAGGGGACAACTTGTTCAAGAGGTCAGGGGACAACTTGTTCAAGAGGACAGGGGACAACTTGTTCAAGAGGACAGGGGACAACTTGTTCAAGAGGACAGGGGACAACTTGTTCAAGAGGACAGGGGACAACTTGTTCAAGAGGACAGGGGACAACTTGTTCAAGAGGACAGGGGACAACTTGACCAGGGCGGTGAGGGAGGCCCGTTACCAGATGAACAAGAAGTTGAACAACAGGAGTTGCCACCCCAATGGGAAGAGAGGGCTGGATCACAGTCTCAGGCTCCGGCAGATATTTTGTCATTTCAAGTACGCTTGCGGTCTACTTCTCAACATTTAGAAATCCTGCCTCACTCATGTCAACATCGTGCTTGTCAAGCAGAACATGTGCTAGTACAGAACCAGCAGTCACCACACTCAAATGTTCAAAGGCACCATGAACGTCACCCACAATGTACATGTCATTCCCACCGTGCTGCACACCACCACACTCACCACTCTGTGCATCGTACCCATGACCCCACGCATACCCATCACTCCACTCACCACTCTGTGCATCGTACCCATGACCCCACACATACCCATCACTCCACTCACCAAGCGCACCGTACCCATCATCCAACTTCCCATGAACTCCATACCCATCACCCCACTCACCATGCACGCCACATCCATCTCTCATTTTTTCCTGTACCACACACAGGAATACAATCTTCACATACTCAAGGTGTGCCAATTGAGATGCAACCACTACCACATCCTCTTGGACAGCAGATATTTACATCCCTCCTAAATCTATCTCCTCCTACTCTCATTACACCTTCTCATCAATATGACCAACCACAGATTCCTTTACAATCACAGATACGCCCCCATCGATCCCAACATGTACAGAGCTTCCCACCAATTAATCGATTACCAGACCCACCCCCTTCCTCACATGCACAGTTCAATCAACAGCAATCACGCCAGACATTGCATACAAATGATCAGCATACACAAGCTCATCTGCAAACACAATCACTGCCACCACAACATTCAGACAGTGCAGCACAAATATTTCCACCTCCATTAATGAGACTGTCAGTAACTGTGCAATCACAATTCCAATCACCACCACCATTATTAAGATTACCGGAATCAATGTCACCACCATCATACCCACCACCACTATTATTAAGATTACCAGAATCAATGTCACCAACATCACACCCACCACAATTGTTAAGAATGGATGATTCATATTCTCCTACATTGCATTTTGAACTGCCACCTTCTCAACACAGTCAGTCTTGTCCACCACCATTGATACCATTTTTAGATCCTATACAAAGCCCTTCATCGTGGCCACCACAGTCCCAGTACACACAGCAACCTCCAACACAGATTCAAGGTCAGCATAGATACACATTGCCCACTGAAAATCTCAGCATGGCCCACACCTCTCATTCAGAATCTCAGAGTGGTATCCATGAACCTGAGCCATTAATTCTTACAAGACCTTCTTGTGTCACACCACCTCAGTATGCAATTCAAGCTGCATTAAATTCTGTGTCAATTCCCAGAGAATCGCATCATGAAATGTATTCTCAAAGAATAGGAAGTTGGAGAGTAGAAGACACTGATGACTGCATTGTAGTAAAACACATAAAGACTCACCGTAGGGAAATACAAGGAAAATTGTCTTCTGATGCAAATACAGAAGCACAGGCAAATGAGGGAAGATTTCCATCCATGAATTCAAATTCATATCTTTCTACTCCATCAACTTCACGAAGTGTCCCAAATTACAATCAAGCACCTCCAAGGAGAGAGTATCATTGGCGGGGACCATTAAAGCGCAGGGGTGAATATCACTCTTCTGATAGTGATTCTGATTAGAATGTTTTAAATTTAAAACTTGCAGGGCTCGCAGGCTTCTTTTAATATTTGTTGTGTGTGCACTATTAGATATTTGTAGTAGTTAAATGAACCAAAATTTGTTCAGAAGATTTAAATGTTTAATGTGTTTTAATGAGACAGTTTAGTGATATAATTGATTTCTACTGCATAGGAAATGATCAGTTTTGGTGCATAGGTCATCAATTTTGGATGTTATCCTGTTTTTGTGTGTTTTGGAAACACTTGTGGCTTTAAATAATTTTTTGACATAAATTGTCATGGTGAAACAGAAAGCTACGAGTGTCCCAACAGTTGTAGTATAATTTTATCAATCTTATCAAAGTATTAGAAAAAAGATAACAATGCTATAAGAAGAATAAATCCTATTTGATGATGTTTGTTGTGATCAATGAATGATTGCTTGTATTGAAATAAACAGATGTTAAAATTATTCAGTGCTTAACTGTTGGCCAAAGCCAATCCTATTTATCACTCCTTCCTTTTTTAACGATAAATACAAATGTATGATCTGTCTAAACCGGAACTTGTAAAAGCCGGAAACCTGCCTTAACCAGAAACTTTTTCTGGCCCATGGAGTTAAATGGCATTTTACACAGTATAAAACAAAACCTCTCCAATGGTTTTTCATGTCCTGCAGGAAAAAATCTGTATTAAATGGAAACACGGTGAATTTAATGAAATTGGCAGAGAGATGCAAGATTTTTTTATGATATGAATCCTTCTGCAAGCTTGTTTTAAATTATCTATCCCTGTGACATGCAATTTAGTCTAGACAATACAATACAGCCAGTAAGGTGTGTATTTTCAAACTCAGAAGCTGTCAATGAGTGTTTAATATTCATTTATTGGTGACTTCCATAAAAATAATAATATAATATATTCCATAATATGTTAATCTATTTTGATAATTATAATAGTCATGTAATGTATTACTTGCTGGGCAGAAATATTAATAACACAAGTGTCATAAAATGGACTTCCTTGCCTAAAACAGAAACCTCCCTTAACTGGAATTTTTTTTGTGCCCAATCGATTCCGGCTTAGACAGATTTTACTGTATTAAAATGCTCCATAGTTAATCGGTCTAGATAATGTAGCAATTGGAAAAAGATATAATATTTTGTATTTTTCCATTAGATATACAATTCTGATTTTAGAAAACGGAATGTTGGTGTGTGTCTGTGAAGTAGAGTTGTTGATGTCAGTGACAGGATTTCAGATCAGAGGGAGGCATTAGATTTTACTCAGCACAAATTTTAAAATGTTTTATATTATAAAAACGAAATTAATACAATTATTAAAACAAATTTGAAATTTTAATTGAAAATATTTATAATTTGTTTCTTAATCTTTTGATTGTTATACCAGTATTGATATTAAATTTCAATATATAATCTGTCATTTCTTGACAAACAGGCAAATCAAAGCATTCAGTTAATTATAATCAAAATATTGATTTCATATATGTAAAAATTAGGGATCGGTCCTCGATACTTTCGATACCTTGATACCCTCGATACTCAAGTGGTATCGATAGTGATCGATACTTTCGGAAAATGACTCGCAGTAATGAATTGAACTTGTTAGTCCCCAGAAGTTCACTATAACCTGAGTCAATTGTACCTGTATATAATTACATTTAATTTGCCATTTTTCCCTAACACATAATTGTCAAGGTGTGAATGGGATCATATATTACAATGTATATTTATAATTCTGAGATAGAATCATAGTATTATAAATTTGAATTTATTTAAAAATATATAGTAAATTGAAAACGTTTCTTAGATTACCCTACATTGGGTGGTAGTAATTGGCTCCCCCACCACCACCGAATCCTGCTACTGGTAGCTGCTAAAGATTTTTTGCCGAAAAATAGTATTCCATACAAATGTGAAGTGATGTATCTTTCTGCCTTGAAATGTATAATGTATATTTCGGTGATCAATTTTGGTGAGGAATAGAATTTGTTCATATTGTGAAGGTATTTTAAGTGTAGAATTTCAATCATATTGATCATTCCTATGGAACTGGATTGTTTTTTATTTGTTTGTTTGTTTGTGTTTGTTTGTTTTTTAAATTTATTTTTCAACTAAGTGATTAATGTTTGTGTTTGACCATCTTCTGATGGCCATGAGTAGGGAGCGGATTTTGATGACTTAAAACATCACAAAAATGATCAATAAAATGCTCTTAAATTGTTTTAAAAATGCTATAAAAGCAAAGTAAAACAACATAAAAAATGTGATCAAATCTAGTTCAGAGGAACAACATAAACTATTGGGTATATAATCAATGCTTCTTCCTTTCTTTCAAGTGAACTCAACTTGCAAACCTTTTCTGTTCATTACCAGGAAATCTGTCATTAGTTATCGCGAACTTGACTGAACTGACAATTGCAGTAATAAGCATCACAGGAACTGTAGATTACATACTCACAACAGTTGACATTACAATTTCTGACTGAAGAAACCGAATAGGCTACTCAAAAATGTTGTGGAGAATTTGTTGCTTCTTGTAAATTTTATGCCATTAAAATGATATTAAAATCAATGAAATCAGCAAAAAATGCTTTAGAAATGGGATCACTTCCTTTTGTTATAACATAAAATGAATGGGTGGACTAAAAGGTGTTGTTCTACAGTGAAGAGGGAAAAAATGAGATTTCATTAGAATCCACCCCCTACCCATGAGGTATACTTTTGTACTTTAACTCAATTCATGTAATAAAACTACCACCAAGATAGTTACATAATCTGCAAAGACAATTTTTAGGTTGCAGTAGAATGCAGAATCTCTCTTGCATTCCAGAATTTATTGTTGAATGAAATATACCATTTAGGAGAAAAATATTGTAGATGGTACATGTTACCATAATTTGTATCCTGAATGTTATTACTGCAGTACTTAATAAAGGAGATTAATCCCTTAAATTCAATTTTAATTTTATTTAAATAAAGGAGTGAATATGAGATTCAGTCCAACAGTGATCCCAACCCACATTGTAATTTGTATTTTGAGTAAGGTGACCAGATATCCTCTATTATCCAGACATGTCCTCGTTTTTGTAACTTCCAGCACACTATTTTAAAATGATTTGTTTTAACTTCTGTGTACACTAATATCCCTGAAGATGGCAGCATTATCACTGGAATATTGTCTCTTCTGTCCTCAAATTGAGACTCATTCTGTACAAACTTGCTCTTAGAATTTTTGTGTAGTATTGGTGATTTTGTCAAGGAAGGAAACATGCTATTTTTGTTTTCTTAGACATATATTTGCTAAAGAAATATTGTGATAGTTTAAAATGCCAAAGCATAAATGCAAGTTTAACTATTCCCTTGCCAGCACATATCCAGCATTCAAAATGGGAAGGAAGGAATCTGCAGGTGAAAGCAACATTGTGTAACTGGAACCTATGTCTCTGTTTCAAATGAAGGTTTGTTGATTATTGCATGTATCAGTACTTTACATCCATCAAAATACTTCCATAAATATGAAATGTAACATGTACAGACACAATGTGTCACATATTACATTATTATTTTAAATATTATGGACTGTCCTCTGTTTTTTCATGAAATGTCTTCCTTTTTTTTAAATCCTTGTCCTCCTTTTCATTTATGAGTATCTGGTCATCCTAGTTTTGAGTTTAATGTTTTAATTGCATATTCTTCTTCAAAAATACTCATCTCTAATGATTGTAGTGTTTCTAGAAATAATTGCTGTGGAATTCCAAAAAGAGACATTTTAGGACACGCATGTTTTTGTTATAGTCTGTGCATTACTGCTCTATAATTCTACATACTTTGTATCCTTGCAGCATAAGCCACTACTAGACTTGGAAATACTTCTACTCTTTGTGGAAATTTATTAAGACTATTTGCTGAACAGAATATTTCAACTCTCAGATGGATTGGAGTTTATCTGTTAAGTGCCATCGCACAGTAAACTCAGCAGAGGCATGTGCTATTATTATTATTACATTTATTTCTTTCATTGTAAAGGGAAAGAAATTCTGCCCATAAATATATTTTTTAAGGAGGATGACCCTCCGACTATAATTCTGAAAAAGTTTCTTTCAATAATGGCCTGTCTCAAGTGTCACTTTTAACTTTTTCAATTGAAAAGTAACCTAACCCTCGAAGAACAAATGTTTAATCTGTCATGTTTGCCATTATGAATTATAGGAAGCAACATGAGAATTAAGTTATTAAAAACCATATATTTATGTCACAAATAACTTCGAAAAGAATATTCTGAAATTTAAAAATGTCTTTCGGACATTTTGTCTAAACACAGAATTGCAAAATAAGGCACAGTGGTGCTTATTGCCTCATTTCACCTATGTAATTTTAAACATTTTCACATTTTAAGCACAGGCCTAATTATGAGAAAACTTCCCTGCTATGAGTGTGAAGTTATTTGTTTAGTGGATTTTATGGATCTATAAAACCATCATTATCTCACACCAAAGGAAGTAAATTCTATGGTTTTCTCGTTTCTTTATTTCATATGTATTAGCACATTCCTTTCCCTCAAAATATGTTTTGAATATGGGGTATCTCTTCTATCAACAACAGTGAGGGTAATAAAAATTACAAGTTGAACAAAAAATAGTTCATCTGAAGGAAGAATTTATGAAATCATTTTAATCTCATAATTAAAAACATTAAAGTTTGGCAAAATGCCTGTTTTCTTAACAACTTTCAACAACAGGAATCACTTAATTGTACTTCTGAAGTTGCTTTATGGAATCTGGAGTGGATTTTCATTTTGCCTATTTGAGATTTTGATGCCTATTTTTGGTATTTTGCCTTTTCATTTTCTCATATCAGTATGTGTTATGGAGTAATATACGCACTATACAGAAAAGTTATGTAATGCTGTGAAAAATTGATTTCCAGATTTCAACGAAAATTAAAGGATGTGGAGTCACCTGATATCGATTTTTTTTCTTCAAAATGTACATCTGTGAACACCAGTAGCCCTTAAACCATATGTAGGATTTATTTCCAAAATTGATATTCCCCGTTCGATCTGGCTCAACTCGAAGCTCTGCAATTTTGAAAACCGTTCATTTAAATTTGGAGGTACCTCAAAGTCAAGATATTTTACATGAAGCCCCTGCGACATTTTCAGAATTTTCTCAAAAACGGCTCCAAATTTTTTGAAATAATGGAGTAAAATACACTTATAAAGATGGCGTAGGTCCATTTTTCACTATGAACTCTGAATTTTTGATAATCCAAAAGTTTGAAATTTTTTCAGCTTATTCCTACTACTACAAAATTGAAGAGACGACATAATGACTGTGACATAATGGGCATGACTGATTGAGATGACATAAACGACATTCTGTTCTATTCTTTTATTTTTTTCAAAAAATACAAAAATGTAATTTTTTTAGATCTCTATCACGTCGTTCTATCACAATATTTACAGTAACAGTAGTTTGTATATATTATTAAATTTACTGAAACTAGAGCTTCAGATGTCATAAAGTTCCTCGAAAACTCAAAATTTTTCTGTAAAAATGAGCTAATGGAACTTGGTAATATGACAAAATTAATTTTGGTGAATTCTTTTGTTGTTTTTCTTCAAAAATTACATCAATATAATATTTTTGAAAAATCTCTCAAGCCGCTCCCAGACAAAAATCCGTGTTGTGGTCAGTATCGCTTTAACGCATGAGCGAACCTGGTGACCGCCGGGGCCTTGGTCTCTTAGGGGGTCTCAAAATATTAAAAACACGCCGTTCAAGAATTGTATATAATTTTTATTTATTGGTAAAAATATCAAGTTCACTGCTTCATTGTAATAAGTTAAAATATCGGAGTCAAGTTAATCTTTATCTTATTGCTCAATGCGTTAACCTGCGGCTCGCTCTGCCATATAATGCCCGACTGCCTCCAGACAAGCTGGAGTGCTCGGATATCCGCTCCTAACTGCTACGGGAGATATCACTTGTGGTGGGAAGGGAAGGTGTAAAGTGAATACTGTGCAGGCAGCGCCTTTAGCGAAAGTACAAGCGAATAACTCAGAACGATTTTTGAGGAACGCATCATGTATCGCGGACTCCATGACAAATTCCCAGTGAGGGGAAATGCGAATTGGGCGTAATAATAATAATAATAATAATCTGTGATCTATCATGTCAAAGTCTTTCGAAAGGTCAAGAAAGAGACCAACAGGAATTTCTTTTTGTTCTAATACCATGATGATTTCATTTACAAAGGTGAATAAAGCAGTTTCAGATGATCGATTTTCCCTGAATTCATGTTGTGAGTCAGTGATAATGTTACAGTGTATCAAGTAGCTTTTTAACCTTTCATAGAAGAATTTTTCTAATATTTTTGAAAAACCTGACAAGAGTGAAATTGGTCTATAATTCATTACATCTTGTTTGTTACCTTTTTTGTATATTGGTTTAATTACTGCAGTTTTAAATATGTTTGGGAAGGAGCCATGTGGTAGTGATTGGTTGTTTGAAAATGTTAATGGTTTGATGATATGTGGAGCAATCTTGTTTATTAAGAAGTCTGGAATGGTGAGATTGTTTATTTTGCATTTTGTATATAATTTGAAGTATTTCGTTCTCTGTTGTTTCTGTGATGTACATGCTAGAAAGCATGTTTTTAAAGGAAGGTGGTGGCTGTAGAGGTGTAGTGTTTGGATTTCTTGTTTGTAGTAGTCTACCAGCAATTTCAGGGAAGTGTTTGTTGAATATACTGGCTGTTTCGTTAGGGTTTGTTTTTCTTCTGTGTTCATGGACTAGTTCAATATTTTGTTTTGTTATTTGCTGGTAATGTTTTTTTTTCAATATTCCACATAGCTTTTGTTTTATTTTTGGATTTTTTTATGTACTCATCATTTGACAATTTTTTGGCCTTTATTATAACTTTTTTAAGTATGTCTGAATATCGCTTATAGTAGTTGACTATTTGATGATAGCAAGAGTGTTCTTTTGTGAGTATAAAAGCTCTCTCTTTCCTTCACAGAAAATTTTAATTTCTCTTAATTTCACAGAAAATCCGCAGACGATGCCTCCGTTCATGACAGAAGGGATCACCTACCTACTCCCCAAAGAGAACACAGACAGAGCTGATCCAGAAAAATACCGCCCTATCACATGTCTCCCAATACTGTACAAGTTGCTTACATCCATAATAAGCAGAAAAATATACCAACATCTAGACAACAACAAAATATTGGATGAACAAAAGAGATGCCATAAGGGATCACGAGGATGCAAGGAACAACTGATAATAGATTCCATCATTACCAATTCTGTAAAACAGAGAAAGGGATCATTGTATACTGCATACATAGACTATCAGAAAGCATTTGACAGTGTCCCACACACGTGGCTGAGTGAAGTGTTGGAGATCTATGTTGTGGAGAATCATGTGAAGGGATTCCTGAGATATGCAATGGATCACTGGAGTACTAATTTGCAACTGAGTACTGGCAAAAAGGACGTTCAAGCTGGGAATATTAAAATCAAGGGAGGTATCTTTCAAGGTGACGCTCTCAGTCCTTTGTGGTTTTGTCTGGCTGTGAAACTACAAACATCAATGCTAAATAGGCAGAAGAATGGATTTAAACTGGAACAATCAGGAGCACAAGTAAGTCACCTTTTATGTGGATGACTTGAAAGTGTATGCTGAAAACCAAAGTCATCTTCACAGCCACCTAGATTGTATAGGAAAATTCAGTAATGACGTGAACATGAAACTTGTCCTCGACAAGTGCAGAATTAGCTGTATGAGTAAAGGAGAATGGGTTGAACATCGTGGATATGAAGTAAATAAAGTGCAAGGCACCATCAAAGGAATGGCCGAGGAAGAGAATTACAAATATCTCGGATATTTGCCGTCTAAAGGCATAGAAGACAAACTTGCCAAGGAAATGGTGGGTAATAACTACATCCAGAGGGTGCGCACCATCTTGAAGACAGAGTTGAGTGCACGCAACACAGCGAAAGCAATCAACATATATGCAGCCTCAGTACTCGCTTATTCCTTTGGAATACTAAAACCGAACTGAAGAACCTTGACAAAAACAAGGAAAGAATTTTATAAAGCAAGAGCACACCATCCACACAGTTCAATTGAAAGGTTCCATATGACCCGGACAGATCGCGGTAAATCCCACTTTTAAAGGCTGGCAAAGACCCGTGGAAACCTGAAAACTATCGGCCAGTATCACTGACATGCTGTCTAGGAAAAATTCTAGAAAAAAAGTCAACACTCGACTAACACGGTGTCTCGAAAGAAACAACCTCCTGAATAAACATCAGTGTGGTTACCGACAGCGTCACTCTATTACCGATCAGTTAGTATATCTAGAAAACGCAATACAGAAAACCTTTATTGAAAGACAACATATGGTGGCTGTATTCTTCGACCTAGAAAAAGCGTTTGATAAGGCGTTACAAGCGTTTGAAAAGGCGTTACAACATTTTGAGACAACTGCATAATTGGCAAATCAGAGGAAACCTTCCAAAATTCATATCCAGCTTCCTTAGTACCAGATCCTTCCAAGTTCGTGTTGGGCAGTCTATCTCAGAAAGTTACGTACTTGAGAACGGTGTACCACAAGGTTCTCCATTAAGTGGTACGCTTTTTATCATAGCAATCAATGTTTGATGGCATAGAATCATCAGTTGGAAAATGTATGTATATTGATGATATTGCTATATTTTATTCCGCCAAATCGCCAGCAATGATTAAATTGAAAATGCAAAATGCCATCAATACACTAGTACAGAACGCGAAAAATATCGGATTCTCATTTGCAGCAGCTAAAACCAAATGCGTCCACTTCTGTAGAAAACGGAAAAGATACAGAGATCCAGATCTAACGTTACATGGTGTTCAACTGGTGTACAATGAAACGGCAAAATTCCTCGGTTTGATTTTTGATAGACATTTAACCTGGAAACACCATCTAGAGAATATCTTGTCTAGATGCAAAACGGCTCTGAACGTGATCCGATGAATTTCGCATATAAATTGGGGAGCAGATAGAGACGTCTTGCTCCGTCTCTACAAATCCCTGGTCATGTCCAAAATCGATTATGGATGTGCAGTGTATTCCTCAGCCAGGAAGTCAAGCTTAGGAAAATTAGAACCTATTCACAACGCAGGCCTCCGTTATGCATCTAGAGCGTTCCGCACTAGTCCCTCCTTAAGTGTCTATTGTGAAACTAGTACCATGTCGCTACACCATAGACGACAAACACTACTACTCAGATATCGAGCAAAAATGCTGTGACTATCAGAGCACCTAAACTATCCATTGATGATTAGTCCCAACCTGACAAATATTTACAATCGAAGATCTACGGCTACTCGTCCAGCCAACATCCGTGCAGTAGAAATAATCAGATGCTACAACATCATTCTACCACCGGTTTTCAAACATAAACCATATGAAGTCCCACCTTGAACGCTTAAAATGCCAGAAATTCGACTCGACACCACCAGTGTAAAGAAAAAAGAAAGCCTTCCTACGGAATTAAAAATCAGATTTAGATCACTTCTTGAGTACATGGCAGATCACACAGTTATCTACACCGATGGATCAAAAAATAAATATGGAGTGGAAGCGCATTTGTAACTGACGACACATCAGAAACCTGGACACTTCCACCAGAAGCGAGTGTGTACACAGCTGAATCGTTTGCAATATTACAAGCTTTGCGATACTTTGAAACTCTCGGTGCAAGAAAATTTGTGATCTGCACAGACTCGCTCAGCTTTCTCACCGCCATAGACAGACGCCTACCTGTAGACCCACTACTACAGATGATTCTCCTATTATGTCACAAGTTAATACAGCGAGAAGCGTCATTTACGTTCATCTGGTGCCCTGGACACACAGGTATCTCAGGCAATGAAGAGGCCGATTCTGCAGCAAGAAATGCCGCAAACAAACAATCAGGAATCGAAATAGAAGTACGTCCTCAAGATATAAGAAATGCTGCTTTAAAGCGCATCCTCAGAGCATGGCAGACTACGTGGAATAGCCTTCAAACAAAATTAAACCCAATCAAACAGAGCGTCAATGAATGATCACCGTATGTCAGCTACACTCGTCGAGAACAAGTGTGCCTTACAAGACTACGAATAGGCCATACAAGGATAACCTCTTCATACCTGCTGAAAAATGAAGAGCAACCTATCTGCGGCTGCGGCGGTGGAATTCTCACAGTAAAACATCTTCTGACAGACTGTGCAAAGCTCTCAAGACTCAGAGACAGATGTGTGAAAGGGAACTTGAAAGACCTCGGAACAGACAAAACGGCAACAGACAAAACATTACAATTCCTGAAAGAGGCGAATCTTTTTTATAAAATTTAAATTGTACAGGTTGAGTTTTTATCACTAATCAGTAAAAGGCTAAAGGTCGCAGCTGCCAAGCCTCCAAATAATAATTATAATAATAATAATACAAATGAGGAATATTGAGGAATATTACAAATATCTTGGATATTTACAAAGATCTAATGTTGACAAAAAATTACAAAATATAACATTACCCAGGAATTTTATATACGTCTGAGTAAAATTCTGAAAACTAAACTCAGTGCTGGCAGGAATATTATGGCTATAAATACCTATGTAATTCCAGTGATGACATACAGCTTTGGTATTGTCAGATGGACACAAACCGAACTAGATGCATTTAATACAAACTGCAAAGTACTTTGCACCAGATTTAAATGTCACCATCCTAAAAGCGCAGTTGAGAGATTCCACCTACCTAGATCTTTAGGAGGAAGAGGTGTCATAGATATTGTTAATCTCCATCACCAACAACTGGAGAGACTGCGTCAGTACTTCCACGAAAAAGCTAATGGAAGCAAGATACATCGGATTGTAACATACATTGACCGGAAAATTACACCATTGAATTTGTCTGATAAAAAAATGAACCTACAAAAGCAAATACAGACCAATGAGATGAAAATCAGCAACTGGAAAGAGAAGCAACTTCATGGACGCTACCCATATCAGATAGAGGGAGAACTGATGCACCGTAAGTCGTCAATTAAATGGCTGTGCTTGGGAGAACTTTTTGCGGAAACAGGGTTTCATGGTAGCTATTCAGGACTAATTAGTATCAACTAAAAACTACCGTAAATTTATCCTGAAAGACACTAACGTTCGTGATGATAAATGTCGGCTATGTGGAGAACATAAAGAAAATTTAGACCACATTATCAGTGGGTGCAGCTCTCTAGCATCCTCAGAATATACAAAACGACATGACGTTTGTTAAGTGGTTTATCAGCAACTATGCCACAATAATAACCTTTTGACGGGTAACCGAACATCATACTATAAGTACACACCCGAACCAGTCATTGACACAAATAATCACAAAATGTACTGGAACAGGTCCATAATAACAGATAGGTCTGTATCGTCTAATAAACCGGACATTGTATGGCATGACAAGAAAAACAAAAAGGTGTATCTGATTGATGTCGCAGTCCCGCTAGCTCACAACATCCAAAGAAAAGAAGTGAAAAAATTCTAAAATATCAACCTCTGGCAAATGAGATAAAGAAAATGTGGAGCGACGTGGAAATGCAAATGCCTCGATTTTTTATTCTAGCTTATCGTGGATTTCAAGTTGTTTTAGTAATAGACAACCGGTCATAGTTGTAGAAAATACTTTCTCGTCACTCAGACCAGTTTTATGTGGAGTGCTACAGGACTCCGTATTAGGGGCACTTTTCTTCTTTTTTCTTCTTTGCTTCTTTTTCTCCTTTTTCTTTTCTTCTTTTCTTTTCTTTCATCTTTTTTCCTTCTCTTTCTTCTTTTCTTTTCTTTCATCTTCTTTCCTTCTCTTTCTTTTCTTCTCCTTCTTCTTTATTATTTGATGCGTCGTTGTTGACGCAGCGCGTCTCTTAACCTTTGGTGAGCGTTGAGTGCTTTTGTTGGAGTAATCCTCCGTTACCAAGTAATTACTATCATTACTGTTGCGTAATTACCGTATTTGTCGAGTCTCATCACGTCGCAGACAGTCAGTGCCTTTTATCCCTTCGGCCAGGGGCTCGATGCCGTTTGATCCTGGGGTTCCTAGCCGGTCACTCAACCAGGAACCCGCGAGTCTCGAAGTCGCTTAATCTTCGTGACTTCACGGAGCGTAGTAAACGAATTCGGCTAGCGCCGCCGCCGGTTTCCTGATCTATGTGAATGATATCCTGTCTATGCTATCAATGTGCAGTCATCATATGTATGCAGACGACTTACAGATCTAGGACAGCGGGAAACTTTCTTAAGTGTCTCATTTAGTTTGTAAAACAAATCACGATTTGACCAATTTAGTTAAACGGTCAGCGAGAAACGGCCTTAAGCTGAACATATTAAAATCTCAATCAATTATAATGGTACCTGTCGGTACCATAAAACACTTCAAAATCTAAATATTCCTCATATCATACTGGACAACACTACTGTTCCTCTCTGCTCTTAAATTAAAAATCTCGGTCCGTTCATCGATTAATTCCTAAATTGGGAAGCTTGTGCTCCGGACACTTGCCGCAAAGTGTATGCCTCAATGTACCCGCTCGAATGCGCTTACAAATGCCTTCCAACCAAAACTAAAGAACTACTAGTAAAATCCCTCTTGCTTTCCCTGCATGATTACTGTGATATTGTGTTCGGTAACGTAAAGAAATCAACCACTGATGCCCTTCAAGTGTTCAAAATGCATGTGTTAGGTTTCAATAGAATATCAGTAAGTATGATCACATATCGGGATACTACAAAGCAGATCACATTTATTAAACTTGAAAGGTCAATGAAGGTTTCATAGTTTATGCCTTTCTACAAAATATTAAATACTGGTGTACCTACTTACCTCTCTTATAAAATTTCTTATCTCAAAAAAAGATTCCAGAAATCCTTGCTATACAACATTGCGAAGAGCAACACAAAATATTACAATAAATCTTACTTAGTAGCAATGACCAGAGTGGAATAGTCTTCTAGTAAATATAAAACATTGTGATAATTCAAAAAACATTTAAAAACTCTTTTTTTGAGCTGATATTGTATGATGTGAAAGTGTGTACTAAATTGTTCAAAATTAATATATGTAAGTAATTAAATATATGTAATTACTTAATTATTACAAACTTAGTATATGTAAATGTAATATTTTATATCACATTTTTTAACAGTTTTTCTTTTCCTGGATATTTTAAGTTAGTTTTTAATTTTAATTGACAATAGTATAATTATTTATATACATAAATAGATGGTCCCTTTCTTGGTTGGCTTACGTTTCAAAACAATATACAAAATTTTCACATTATTCATTTTTATTTAATTCTTCACAAAATCGTTTCAACAATGTTCATATATTGTCATCATCAGGCTGTGAAAATGATGTAACAAAACAATTAAACTAAAACAAGACCACCAATTACAATGTTTAAATATTAAAAATGAATTCCTTACTAACCTTCTATAATGAATATAAACATTTCAAAATTTTTACTCAGACGGTGTAAAAATGTTCAATTTAACCACCACAACTGTGGACACCATTGATACAAATTTACCACTTCTTAGATGAATGACATTTATTTAATAATCTACAAAAACATGACTATTAATTACAAATGTTAATAATACTTCTAATTACAATTAACCACTCACAATAAACCAAGTTGAAACTCACATTTAAACTCAAACATTTCTTTCATATACGGACCAACTTTGTTTCAACAAACGGTTACTTAACCTCTGAGCCACAAACAATTGATCGACCAAATGAGTCATTTCATTAGATATGAAAACAAAGGAAGGGGAAATAGAGCAGGGGTGATTTCAAATTTTTGTTGAGGAGGAGGTCACAAGTAAAACAAGCACATCAATTTGTTTATAAAATAAATTTGTTTTTAAGTTGTTAAGATGATGCAGAAAATTTGTGTAATTATAAATTTGTTGCTAAATATCACTGGTTCTATTTGTCTTTTATTCTAGAAAGAAAACCATCGTACACCTTAGTGAATTGATTGGTTTCTGTTTGTGCATTGCATACATCATTGAGTTTGATATTCAGAGTTTCCATTAACAACCTATCAAAATAATTGGGTTCTAAATTTAGTATCTTTGGATTGTCCAAATCTATGCTGTGATCCTCATCTATCCTGTGCTAAGTTAATGAATTTTGTTGGGATGTACGATCTTTAATATTTCTCTTATGTTCTGATATTCTATTTTTCAAATAACCTTTTGTTTGACCTATATACTTCACCAAGCATTCAGAATATTTTAGTAGATAAACTGAATTTTGTTTTTCTAATAATGGAGTAGCGTCTGATGAGGTTTTTCTTATTTATTTCACTATTTCTCATTTTCATATTAAATTTAGTTTCTAATAATTTTATGACCTTATGATTAATGGAAAATATGTATGGAAGATTAAAAAATATTTGATTGAAATTGTTATTTGCAGTTCTGGAGTCAGAATTAACTTTTGATGAATTTCTATCTTGTAAACTTACTCTTTAATCTCTTGCAAATATGTTTCTCTATTCATTAACAAACTAAATATTTTTCTAAATTGGTTGAATAAAATTGTCTGTCTGATAATATAAGAACTTTGTCAATTAAATTTTTAATGTCAGATTTTTCATATAAATATATATATATATATATATATATATATATATATATATATATATATATATATATATATATAGAGAGAGAGAGAGAGAGAGAGAGAGATGATTTGATTTGAAATTAAGTACATGTCATGAATATATACTTTTATAGTACCAGTCAATGATAAAACATGATTCTGTCCTAATTGCAGCAGAATCTAAAAAGTTCACATTGTTATCTTTCTCTGTTTGTAATGTAAATTTCATAGAAGGAAAATAATTATTGAAACAAGAAAAAACTTTTCCTATTTCAGCTTCTTCTAGTATCAAAATTGTATCATCAGTGTAGCAATGATAAAATAAAACTTGTACTTCTGATAGAAGAGTTTTTTTTCAATTTCCTTATAACTAGCACTTTATATAGTTTGTTCCTATCAGTTATGAAAACACAACAATAAATAGATCAGATACTGTTCGATAGATTGCAAAATTGAAGTTAAATGAAAAACCAGAGATAGTATCAGCCACAGTATCAGTCATCAAAAACACAAATTAGTCTGCGTTTGGACGTTGTAGCGAGCGGACGTGTCTGGGGGATCGCTCTCGCTCAGGTAAAGGGATAATGGGCTGCGACTTGCAGGCGTACCGGGCCCGCATCGGCGGCTGAGCCGTCCGCGTGGCGTGCCTGCTGACAAAGGGTAGCGTTCCTGCTCCTTCTCTGGACGCCTTTGCGTTGCTTATTATAGTGGCGTCGAGATGAATCCTGGCACCGGAAGCGGTATCAACTGATGTGACCGGGAGGTCCTAGGTTCGAGTCCTGACGGCGGCAGGATTTTCGACACTAGCTTTTCAGCTAGGTCGAATTCAGTCGCTGTCTGGAGGATAATTCTAGCGGTCGGCTGCTCTGATCGGTAGTTTTCCGTGGTTTCTCCGATCAACACCAGGGGAATGCCGGAGTAGTACCCTACCAAACGGGCCACGGACCGTGCGCGACCTTTCCTTCCTCTTCCTTGTCCTCTCCTCTCCCCTTACACATGCACTACACTACCACATATTCTGGGAGACCGGTCGGGAGCTTAGAGCTTGTCGCGGCTGGGGCGGTGCGCTGCTGGTGGGAGAGTCCTGATTAGGGGGAAACACCACTAGCCGACGGTAGGTCGGCGCCGGATCTCGCCATCCATTGAGGGAAGATCACTGCCATCTCCGGAGAACAAGCATGCACTACACTTACGGGACTAATTACCGAAGCAGTTGACGCGCCCGGAAACACGAAAAAAACCAACCAACCAACCAATGAATCCTGGCCCGGTGTCCACGCTACGTGGCGCACTAGTAGATGTTCCGTGGAGATGCGTCGAGTGCGTACGTGCAACGGCGTAGGTGGTCTGCGCGATGAACTGGCGCATCTTCGACCGGAGTTCCTAAAGGTGACGACAAATTTTTCTGCGACTCAACAGGAGCTTCAGAATCTGAAGGCAGCAACAAGAGTGACAGAGGTGGAGGTGACAGCAGCGGCCGCAACGGAAGAGGCAGTGATGATGGCACAGCCGGCCACAGCGGCCCTGCGAGCTGAGGTGACCTTGCCTGTCCCGGCTGTGTCTACGGCGGCGGCAACAACATCATATGCTTCTGTTGTGAGGGGTCTAGCAGCAAAGAAAAATCGACAAGGATCGTGTCCCAAGAAGTGTGTTGTGTTCGGTGACTATTGTGCGTCACGCGGGTCACGCAAACCTTCAAGTAAAATGCTTCCCGGGAATCGGTGTTGAACAATTGAAATCACAAATAGAAGCCAGCGATGTGGAAGCCCCGAAAACTTATCATTCACGGGGGCTCAAACAACCTACGAGGATGTCGCTCCTTCTGCTCCTTCTCGGAGATGTGGATCTACGAACGGATACCAGCGAAAAAGCGCTTTCCATCCGCCCACATAGTTCGCATAGCCCCCATAGCCCGCATAGTTGGTGTCATTCGCCGCCGGGATATTTAGCCCCGTAAAGTCGCTAGAGTGAATCGCGACATGGACTATGTGGCAACAACACTCGGATTCACCTTTGTGGACCCAAACGGGTGGATCTCGGAGAGTGCCCTAGGTCGGGACGGCGTCTACCTAAACCAAAGGGGCGTTGCGGCGCTCAGTGGCCTCTACACCAGAGTTGCTGAGTTCTGTACACGCCCTCCTGTGGCCCGTTGAAGCTGTGAATGTCCGCCGATCTTGCGCTCTACAGTCGAATGGCAGGCAGTGGCGATAGGAGCGGAGGCTGAGGGTTTCGCTCTGGTGACGGCGCAGACGGCGACCAAATATGTTCAGGTGAGGAATGGCTTTCTAAGATTGTTGCAGGTAAACTGTCGAAGTATAATTAATAAAACCATTGATTTTTGGAACCAAGTTGATACACGCGATCCAGATATAGTGATAGGGACAGAATCGTGAAACAGATGAGGTAGCTAATTCTATAATTTTACGTTACGGCTATAAATTATATCGAAGAGGTAGAAAAACAAAAGGCGGTGGCGTTTTTCTCTACGTCAAGACCTCTTTAATAGTTAGGAATAGTTGGTTTAGTTACAACTTTGTCAATTTCCATTCCTAAAATTTCATACTAGATAATTCCGTGGAAATTATGGCTTGTTACAAGCCGCCTAACGACGGTTATGACATTTTAGATGAACTCGGTGACAGGCTGGAAAACAGAAACGGTCGTCCTACTCTTGTCACGGGCGACTTAAACCTTCCCGACGCTAACTGGAAAGGAGAGGTATGCGACAGAAAAATTCAAAAGCGCGTCAATCGACTGGTATGGGAGTAGGGATTAACGCAAGTGGTCGATCAACCCACGCAGCAGAGCGCAATTTTGGACATTATCTTTGTTTACCCTGCAGAAATGTTCCTTTCTTGCGTCGTCTTTCATGGAATTAGCGACCACATAGCAGTGATGGTAGAAGTACAGGCAAATGTAATTACGCGACCTAAGGTGAAAGGAACGATAGTCAGGCAATATAGAAAAGCAAACGTCGAAGGATTACGTAGTTTCTTACGACAAAAATACGACCATTTTCTAAGAACAGAAGATGGTATGGAGGAACAATGGGGAGTTTTTAAAAGACTTGTAGAAGCTGCTTTAGATACGTTCGTTCCTTGCAAAACACTGAAAAGTAATCCTGATCCTAAATATTTTAACGGGCCGATACGACGTTTAAAGAGAAAAGTTAGACTAGCATTTAATAGGAGACATCGCAGCATTGCTGACATGATAACTTTTAAAAACTACTACAGGGAATTAGAAAAAGAAAAGAAAATTGCGCATGAATTATTTTAAAAAATAGTTTGGAGACAGGAAGAAATAATTGGTCAGGCTTTTACAAGTATGTCTGCAGACGCTGGGGAATAAGAAAGAATTTCAGGAAATTTGAGACGCAGGTAACGCGCCACTGCACGACGACAAAGCGAAAGCAAATGCGTTCAACGCGTATTTTGTATCGGCATTCAAACCAAAACGGCCCAGGAAAAAGTTCATTATTTTCCAATAGAAAACCAGTTCAAGCTTCATGCATGGGAACTCCGCAAACGTATAAAATCACTCGAAAACTGTAAATCACGCGGGCCAGACGGCATCTCGACAGATTCATTTAAACTCGATGGGGAGGCAGTATTGCCATATTTGTTAAGATTATTAAGTGTTTTTATCAATAATGCAAGTTTACCAGACGATTGGATAACAGCTATAGTGGTCCCAATTTTCAAAAATGGTGATAAAACGAAAGTATGTAATTATAGACCAGTATCTCTCACATCAGTAGTATGCAAAATAATGGAGCATTTAATAGCCGGGTACATTCGCCGCGAATGGGAAAAAGCGAACTGGACTTTTCACGGACAGCATGAGCTTAGAAGTAAATATTCGTGCGAAAGCCAAATTGTTTCTCTTTTTCAAGATCTAGCTGACGAAGTTGACGCGGGTGGGAGGGTGGATGCGATAGTAAATCGACTTTGCGAAAGCATTCGACGTAGTACCGCATAATCTACTTATCAGGAAATTATTAACTTCAGGAGTTGATGCTATAGTTGTGAAGTGGATAAGCTAATTTCTTAGAGACAGGAAACAAAAAGTTCGAATTGGCACGCAGTTTTCGACTGCGGGTGTTGTTACGTCAGGGGTTCCACAGGGAAGTGTTTTAGGACCATTACTTTTCTTAGCATACGTAAAGGATATCCATGTTAACATAAATCAAAGGTGCGTTTATTTGCAGACGATTGTTTTATATACCGTAAAATCAAAGATAGCGCTGACGAACAAATATTACAGTGGGATTTAGAACATTTACGTGATTGGGCTGAAAAAAATGACATGGGAATTAACGGATCGAAAAGCAAAACAATAACGTTCGGGCGGGGACGAAATTATGAGGAACCAGACTATCGTTTAGTTATCGTTAGATCATCCCAAGAGTATCAACATGCAAGTATTTAGGCATTCATCTAGATAGTAAATTACGGTGGGAGAAGCATATAAATCAGCTAGTGAGAAAAACGTGGAAGTCCTTACATTTTGTAATGCGAATTCTAAAGAAAAGTTCTGCAAACGCCAAAGAATTAGCATATCTTTCGCTGGTTCACCCTCTCATGGAATACGGAGTAGCATGTTGGGATCCATACAGAAAGTCGCACCGGAAAATCTAGATAGAATACAGAGGAAAGCGAATAAGTTTACTTTTTATTTATTTATTTATTTATTTAGTCAAAAAAACAGTTAAAAACTGCGTATGACGGGCTATGGGGAAAAGTGAATTGTGTGCACATTTTCAAAATTCTGTGATCCCTACACTAAATCATATACTACTTAAATTTTGAATTTTGAAGGGAGAAAAAAAAACAAAAAAACTCCCATGTAATAAAATCGATTTTCAAGGATAAATAAGCAATAAATTTTGAATTTTGAAAGGGAGAAAAAAAATAAAAAAACTCCCATGTAATAAAATCGATTTTCAAGGATAAATAAGCAATAAATTTTGAATTTTGAAAGGAAAAAAAAAACAAAAAAACTCCTCCCATGTAATAAAATCTATTTTCAAAAATAAATAAGCAATAAATTTTGGCTCTTATTACTTCCTGCCGCGACAACATGGAAACGATAATTTGAATAAATGTATTTCCCACTGAATTCTAGAAGATGTGCACAGAAAATGAAGTTACATTTATGTCCAGAAGCAAAACAAGGGGCCATCTCAGCATTTGCTCAATGGATCAGGGAAACTGGACGAAAAACCTGATCGAGATGGTGGTCATTGACCCGGAGGCTGTAGTACAATAGTTGTTTATACACATTTATACAGTCCAAATGGTAAATAATGCATTATGTATCATTGTTAAAATTAATGTTACTTTTCTTGTGATGCTCATTATAGTCTCTAATTGTATAGAAACAGTTATGCAGCAGAAACGATTTCACTTGGGATTTAAACTTTTCTATCGAATTTAATCGTTTAATGTCGTCTGGCAAAGTGTTGTAAAATAATGTACATGTATTTTATGTGAATTTTTTGTATTGAGCTGTTGATACTGTCACCTGATGAATATGATTTCTACATCGAGTGTTATAGTAATAGACATCGGCATTTTCTGAAAATATATTTCCGCCCTTAAGCAAGTCATTTTTGACAAAAACAGCTGATTCGTAAATAAACATACAAGGTAATGGTAAAATTCCTAGATTAATGAAGACAGGCTTACATGAATCACGTGGGTGGGATTTGGTTATTATTCGTACGATTCGGTTTTGTAATCTAAACGTCCGGGAGCTATAAGATGTATTTCCCCAGAATATTATGCCATATCTCAGGCGAGAATGAACATTCGCGAAATATACACAACGAGCAGTATGAAGGCTGACTGAATTTGCAAGAATTCTGAACGCGTAGCACAATGAACTTAATTTTGTGTTCAATTCCTTTAATTGGACGTTCCATTTAAGGTTTGACTGAATTGAGAGACCTAAAAATGCCAAAACCAAACGCGTGTCTTGCTGATGCTAGGAATGTTGAAAGTTTAGTTCAAAAGTTTACAGTACCTTACAAATTCCAAATGTGCACTATCAGATTTTGTATATACAACCGGTTTTGTAGTGCGTAACTTTGCATAACGTCACCAACTGTAGAGTTTTGAAGAATGATGTTCGCTCGGCACCATGATCTTGCACGGCGAAAAGAAATCACACTTTGATATGAATTTAAAGCACTTCCACGTGAAGGAAAGTTTTAATGTGTAAATTGAATTGCATTGATTCTTGTTTACTTTGAATTGTGAGACGTGGCGTAGCTAATTACGACAGTGAAGAGAAAAACAAGACTAATGTTGCTTGAATTTGTGCGTTTATGCAAACGCGTGTCAGCGCATGCGCCCAACCGTCGTCAACTGCCTGGCGACGGCGACTGACAGACCGGCCGAGCGTGGGAACTCTCTCAAAGGCCATCTGCCGCGATGCCTCACGGAGCCGCCCGATCTGTGCCACCTGCCAGCTCGAAAATCCTTGGCAAATTGAGGGAGCGTTTTGTAACAATTACATTTCCGTTAGGATAAAGCAATTCTAAATTGCTGATGCATGTGGATATTCTTTTGGCCACATAAATTTCCTGAAATGACTCTTGGCTTTGATTAGACTATTTATAAAATATTTTGAATCGAATGCTTACTTCAAAACGAAGCCATTGTATTCTCAAGCATTGTACTTTACAATTGCCAGAAGACAATTTTCTGTTAGTGATGTTTCTTCCGTGTTTTTCTTCAAAAGAAACATTCTGCATTCATATTGATTACCTTACCACATCGTTCCAATACTCTTAATTTTCTGGACCACGCCAAAATCCTGATCACAGGGCAGATAAGTCTTCGCTTACTCAAAATTTCTTTTATATGGTACCCCGAGCTGCTTGCAAGGTTTGGGCATAGTACAGCAACCTTTATGTTTCTATTTGTCCTCCACACTGAGTTTGTCCTCCACACTGATCATTAGTTTTTTAGTCCCGACAAAATTGAGTATGAAATGAGCAGACGACCAATTTCTTCCAGCCCTCTGGACGCAGTGGATTTATTCGAAAGAAAAGAGTTTTCAACGTCATTTTGCATACTGTGGATACCAAGGCAATACGTCCACAACTGACGTTTGTAATAGCAAACTAAAACTCCAGTTCAGATTACCGGTGTAGGCAAAGTTTTCATCAAATCAAAAGTTATGACTATAACGTTGCCATTTGATTTATTATGCAAAGAATCACTCCGCAAACCAGCCTCTGCATACGCAGCTTTTTGCTGATGGAATTCTCGTTCTGGATTTATCACAGTTTTTTTTCGTTATCATTATGTGAAGCAATTATTTATACCTGCCGTGCAGCACATTTTTGAGAAGAGTCGAACACTATTGGATTAAACGACAGATGTTGCGCAAAATGAAATGAGAAACTGACATTTGATCCTCTTTACAATACAGTGAAGTATACATAATGGATAAATTATTCAAAAACTGCAGGAAGTGTTAAAGTTACGTGACTCACCTGAATATATTTTCTCCTTTGGAACAACTACAAAACCAGTTATGATAAACATTAAAAACACTCAAAAAATCGTATAATAATGTAAATGTTTCAAAATGTGTACGTAACAAATTCGTAACTTCCACCTTTAAGCGAGAAGAATGTTTAATTCCAAGTCCACATCTCGTAATCATTTTTATTACGTTGAGATGCGTTCATGGTCATCTATGAAATAAAATAAAGAACATTTATATGTATTGAAATTGTTATTATTTGTTGAATTATAGTAATTATCAATGTATTGTTATATAAATATATTAACAATGTTTACATAAACGTCTGTGCAAATATATTACATATTTTTTTCATGTTTAATACATAAATAATGTTTAAATGTACATATTCCATATTAACATGTCCATATTCATGTATAATGTGAATGCCAGTTTAAGAAAGAAAGTACCCTCTTCTCTAATCTAAGCGGCTTGCGGCCGGCGCCGCTAACCGAATTCGTTACTACTTCGTTTATTTTACTGAAGTCATGGAGGTTACGTGAATTAGAGACTTCTCGGACCACTAGTTGAGTGACCCTATAGAAACCCTGGGATCCAACAGTGCCGAGCCCCTGGCCGATCGGATAAAAGACACTGGCTGACTGACATGACTATACAGGGTGACGAGACCTACCAATGAAAATAACGGAGGATTACTCCGTCCGGTGCTGAACACTCAAAAACGGGTTCAGAGACGCTTTGCGTCAAACTGACGCAACAAATAAAAAAAAAACTTCAAGTGTTCGACCGATACCAGAAAGAGTGTAGGAGAGACTGCTCTTTAGAGAGGACGGTAGTTGAGAGGAAACTGCCTTAAGTAAGAGAAGTGAAGGGACAGGAGAGGTGGGGAGACATCAGACTCTGGGATTACATCTGTTAAAAAATAACCAACACATTGTCATACATTGGTAAATGCATTTATTTCTGTTATCGTGTTCATAGCCGCATTGGTCTTAATGTATCGGTATTAGTAGGTGGCCCTCATAGTCTCATCATGCGTCTTGCGATTAATCCGACCCTGGATAATGGCCACAAATATACATGGTAGATATTAGGATATTCTGTTGAAAATGAAGATGTAGGTATCAGATGCCCTGCTCATTAAATTGCTGCCAAAATGAGAGTTCGTGGCGTTATAAAATCCTTTCTATTTAGAGATAAATTTACTGAGTGATAACCTATATAATTTTTCGCCAAATATAGTCAAAAATATTTGTAACAAGGACGGAACTTAGAATGAAAGTTTCTCTTTGTGTAGAATGTTAGTCATTGCCATTAACTTTTTAGATTAAATACTTTTTCTGCAGATGTAAAAATTGTGTTTATGAGAATTTGGTTATACGTATAATTCAATTCATTAGTTTCATGATATTTAATTCCATCAAATTAATTTAATTTGGTATTTTTGTCATGTGCTGCAACACTGAAATCAAGAGCAGGTCCAAATGTGTAAATTGGATGCCTACATTAAAATTATTCACAAAAGCTTTTTAAGTGTAAACTTTGGTTCATATCCAACCTCTTGATTTTATTTTATTGATGTTTATTGCACTGAAATGTTACTGTTCATTGCAACGTATTTAATAGATGTTGCTTGTGTAAAATTCTTTATTTATATAATAATTATATAATAAGTTTGGGAAAACTTCACGGTGCTGAATATGTTTATTACATTCATGGAATATTTTGTATAAATATTTATTTTTGTGAAGTTAAAATATATTTTATAATTAATAGTTGTTTGCAGAGCATATAATATAAAATACGCTAAAGAACGTTGTATTTTTACCCATGTATTTTTTGTTGTAATAATAGTGAAGTAGTAACAGAAATAAAGTAACAATAGTAATTTAGTTCTTTTATTGTATTATCTTAAAAGCATAATCACTTTTTATACATATAATTAAAAGATAATTATATACATATAACTATATTATAATTTATATATTATATTATTAATAATATTTTATACATTCATATTACACAATAAATATGGGAAGAAACTATTAAGATAATTACCTACAATACAATGAACATAATAGAAGTATAGAAGTATAGAATAGTATAGTAAGTTATTTGATTGTATAATTTATACTCAACATGTTAATAACGTTCATCTTGTCATATCACGTCCTTTTTCATTAGTATGTAATTAGATGTTTATTTTATGTACAATTATTTATGTTATTTTCACGTTTTAGCGTTTTTTTAACAGTTAATAACTGGGTTTGACTATGGAATATGTATTCTTTGCACATTTTCTTAAATTCTGTCATCCCCTATACAGGATTGGGCAATATACTGTAAATTTAGTTTTTAAATACTTTGCAAAAATACTTTATAAAAATATATTTAAATAATACACGAAATACATTAGGACTTGGGTGTGCTAATTACGTACGTATTTAAAATTCTTCAAATACTCAAAATAATGTAAATATATAATAATTTGATATTCCATATATTTATTGCAACAATATATTGTAATTGTCAAGTACAGTAAATTAGTAATTGACAGTAACAAATTTCTGAACAATAAATATTGTAATGTATTGTAACACTATGTATATATAAAATATAAAGTGCAATGCAAATATAAAGTGATATCAAAAATATGTCTAACACAAAGAAATGGATTTTTTTAAAACAGTCTAATTTTTCAAAATAATCATCAGACAATAAACCCCTAGTTGGCGAATCTATAAATCCTGCAAAGGAAAACGGTCATTCATCTACCATGGATGAACATAAACTAGTGTTAAAACGAATAAACGCTTTTTTGTCTGATAATTGACCAGCATTTTTAATGATTTAGATTTATTATTAAAATAAAGACAATCCTAATTCAAAAGCTGAAAGGAGTTTTTATTTCCGTTTCAATGAGGTGCATTCATTAGCGGAATCAAACAAAAAGAAACTATCCTCGTTCTAAAATACCTTCGTCTGCATTTAAATGCAGCTACTTTATGAATTTAAGTTCATAATAAGAATGATGATAATGGCGATGCTTTTGTTGATACGAGGCTCGGTCCATCAGGCCCGCTCTTCCGCCTAACCAGAGGTCAGATACATACAAAAGAGTCCAAAATTGTAATATAACCCACACATGTAAATGTAGTATAGTAAAGTGATAAGTAGTTAGTGGAAAAACAAATATGTTTAACCCCTGATCTCTTTTCATAAGTTGTTTTTTAATTAGACACAAACAGATTACAAATTTTGGTTGAAAGAATTATAAATTCATAGACAGCAATTGAAAACTATTTAAAACAAATAACATTAAGTGATACAAATTGTTATATTTCAAGACATAAAGTACTATGTTTCATCGCATTCCAGCTCCAAGAGACTAGTTTCATATTTATATATGCATGTTCTTTCCATCTCGAGGCTTGTATGTAATTAATTCGCCGCAAAATACTTGGTTTATCATACTCCCTATTTAAAAATGTATAAACATTGTAAATTTATTGTATTCATAGTACAGGTACACAGCATTACATAAGCTTAATTGCATGGCCATGCAAATATCAATTGTACCTACATATGATAACAACCTGCTGTACTTTTGTTGTTCATCACTGTGTATCATCAATGTTGTTGTTATTGTTATTATTTAATTTTTATATTCAATTTAACTATTTACCTTGTTTTCATGTATTTTACATTATATTTCATTGATAATACTCGGTGATAATTTCTAACTTGTTATTCAGTGTAAAACCAAGGTTCATACTTTGTAATAATTTAATATCATGCGAAATGGGTAAATATATTTTGTTATGCCAAACAATGTTGTAGTTCTACCATTTCCTGCTAGACGGCAGAGAAGTCGATGTACAGACACTGTCAACTGTCTTATCAGCAGCTGTCACTTGTCTGATAACCAAGTTCAGCGTCCGACCGTTAGGAGCGCTACCTATCATTTAAAAACTTATTGTTTGTAAATTTTAATTAATGCCGCGCCAAAAAAGTTTTGGCGGCTTGATATCTTCGATACAAATCTATAAAAGGGCTCTGCGCCCTCATTATTTTGCTAATTCATACCACTAGCTAGATCATGGCACGCTAACCTTCTGTTAAGCTTTCATACTTTTTTGAATATTCTATTCTTCTTGTGGCTTTGCCCGGTCCCTCTGGAACATTAAATATTTTATTGATTTTATGTAAGCGTATGGTTTTCTCAAGTTATGCCCAAGTGGGCCTCTGATGTGACTAAAGTCAATTTTTGTTAAACATGACAATGGTTTTTGTGTTGTATTTGGTGGATTGCAATTTGTATGTTGAATGCTTATGTAAATATTGATTAATTGTTTTCTTGCAGTGAGCGTTTTGTAAGCCTAGTAGGCTATTTTTGTGTGGCACATGCTACGTCGTATGGCGAGGCTCTGCTTCGGGCTGTGTATATATGTAGGAAGGTTGAGCTCCGATGTGCTTTGTGGTAGCCAATCCTGTTCTAATGTATTATAATTATTGCAGATATTTGTTTGGCAGCGTCTTGGTCCGTGCTGGTGATAAGGAGCCAATGACTTATTTGAATGCGACTGCCCGTGGCCCCGTGAGAGACGTCTTTTTCGTCTACCGGGTCGTTGCGTCGGCTGCAAGGTCATATTTGGTAAAAGGAAATACCCACTCCTACGTTCTATTTTTGCAATCCTTTAAGCCATTGTTATGTCTGTTTATATATTGATATGGAGATGAGAGGACCATACTCTTAACATTATAGCATCTAATTCTTTCTTTTTTGTAATTGTCATTTTTGATAAAAACTGTCAAGTTTCTCGTGTTTCCTAAATTGAAAAGTTCTCACGCAAACAACGACGTTGTAGTTCTGTGTTGCCGATTCATAGGAACGGTCATTTATTTGTGAAAGTATTTTTTTACGAGGCTCTGTTTTCCAGCCTCACAATTTTGTGAGTAATTCTGTACAATTTTGTGTGTAATTCTGTATAATCTTGCATTTTTGATTAATGTATCTTCAGCTGATGTTATTTTATGTTTTCAGTCCACGATTCAGCTAACAGCTGAAATCAATTTTGTAATTTTGTAATACTATGTTAAGTACTTTTTACTGCATTATGTTAAATTATACTACTAAATGTTAGTGTTTTTTGAAATCCTGTGGAATAAGAGCTTATCTTCTTGGAGTGATACCTATCCCTTGACTTTACGTCGTGCATTACCCGTGCCTATAGTGAGCTACAACAAGCTTCAATTTTTATTTGTTGATGAAGACTGACGCCCTAAGGATTTTATGTTAGTCCCGAACCTTTCCCTTAGGAACACGCATCATATTGATTTTCCTTTACTTTCCATTCTGTTTGTGTTTTGGGATTTAGGAAAAGAAATAAAAACTCTATTTTGCCATATCAGTGGCTGGCGACCGTGACTATTTATTTTTAATTTATTTATAACTCAAATGTCTGCGCGCTACGCGGCAGCCTTATATTCACCCCGAGCGACTGTAATCTTTTAATACACAAACACACCACCTCACTCGCTGCTCGACCCTGGAGGAAAACCCGCTGCACTGTCAGAAACTTCTGCTTTACTTTTAATGTAAAAGTACATGAAAGTAATTATCATGTAGTCCTGACGGGGGGATACAGAGAGGGCTCTCAAGTATTCCTTTCCTTCACAAGTCGCTTTTCTTCTCCCCATTGTACATGCTCATTCTTCTATACTATCCTGTCTTTTCTTCTCCCTCTTATATTTCACTGGCCCCCTCTGTATGCGGAACGCCCACCCATGTTTGCCGTGCATGGCGACCCGTGTCGGAGGGAATGTATGTCCTGGCGGTTTAGGGGCCTGTCTGTTTCCCAATTACTCTCCTCGTGCTCTTTTTTTCTTGGCACCCAGGGATACGTGCTCTTACGTATTTTGGGGAACATTCCTTGTAGGTCTCGATACACTTGCTTTGGCTACGGACTCTAGACGGGCGGTCGGGAGCTAACCCACTCCCGATCAACCGGCTTGGACTAGGTCTTGTACTGAACTCCAGGGTGAGCGGGGGGATTCACGGCGGTGCAGCGCTGTGGTAACCCCCCACTATATCCCCGTGGCAACCCTGGCACTCCGATGGAGTGTCCCCTTGTTGGGCTCCGTGGTGGGTGGGGACCACGGGGATGAATCTGATATCTTCTTAATGGATAAAAAACCTACCCCCCCGCCCTCTTCCAAAAGGAAGAGATTTGTTGGTGAAACAGTAAATCTTGAGTTTTTTCTGTAATGAGTCAGACAGACCTACTAAGCCCCGCTTTCTCGTCATGTCAAGTAAAAGAGAAAATGAAACTATGAAGAGTGTCAGCCCTATAAAACTTGCCAGGGAAATTGAAAAGTTTGGTATATTTCAGTCGGTGGTCAATCAGACAAATGGCACAATTGTTTTCGAATGTCGCTCTGACGAACAGATCAGCAAGATCATTGACCTCAAAGAAATAGCCGGCCTCCAGGTGCATGTGTCCGCCCACCCGACTTAAAACCTCTGCAAGGGTGTGGTAAACCACGAAGACTTCGCTACCGAATCGGAAGAAAATTTGAAAGCCTTCTTTGAGCCATATGGTGTGTCAGAGATCTACAGGATTCAGCGGAGAGTAAATGGGGTACCCACTCCTACCTCAACTCTAATACTGACCTTCGACCGTCCATCGCTACCAGAGAAGATATCGTGTAGCTTCTACAGTCTCCGTGTCAGGCAGTATGTTCCAAACCCTCTGCGCTGCTTTAAATGCCAGAGGTTTGGCCATACGCAACCTCGTTGCATGAGCGCCGCAGTCTGCGTGCACTGTGGAAGGGAGGTTTGTAATGACTCTAACTGCTCCGCCGAGGCGAAGTGCGATAACTGTTGTGCAAAACATCCATCTAATTCCAACCAGTGCCCGATTTTCTTAAGAGAAAGAGAGATCCAGAAGATCAGGGTCTCTGAGAAAGTCTCCTTTCCGGAGGCAGGACGCCGTTACCAGACGCGAAACCCCGTGGACATGGCCCGAAGTTTTGCTGACACCGTGGGTCAACATAAGAAAATCAATTCGGAAACCCAAACGCCTAAAGCCTCCACTTTGCGCGATGCTGCCTGCCAGGTGTCCTTTGATGACATCGGCGGAGATGCAAATCCCAAATCTCTTGTCCAGCCTGAAACAAAATCGGAAACAAAAACCATAAATATGTCAACCAACACCCAAACACATCAAGACAAGCTGAGGCCGACAGGCCCTATTGCTAGATCTAGGTCGCCTGTCTCAAGGGACCGTGGTGTCTCAATACATGCGACCCTCTCCAGCAGTAGTCAAGATGACTCTGCTGGGAATGAGGAACCTCGCATGAACCAAGCCATTACTTTTCAACAAAGAAGGAAAAAGAAGAAAAAGAAACCTGATACATAACCTACCCTTGAACCAAAAACTTAACTAGAAACTATGGCTCTCCTCTCATGTAACATAAATGGCCTTCGAACCCGTTTGGATGAATTGAAGTTAATAATGTCTATACATAGACCCGTGGTTATCTGCCTGCAGGAAACACATCTCCTTTCTGAGCACTCCATCTCTCTACGCGGGTTTTGTTGCTACAGGCAAGACGTAGACGATGGCCTCCGCGCCCATGGCGGAGTCGCCACGTTTATCACAAACTCTTTGGTATCGAAAGAAATAGACATACGAACCACTCTGCAGATATCTTGCGTTCGTGTAAATTTCCGAACTATTTGTTACCATTTTCAACATTTATATCCCGCCTGGACAAGTCGTGTCACAAAAAGAACTGGAAGATGTGCTCTCTCAGGTGCCTACACCTTTTCTCATTGTGGGGGACTTAAAGGCCCACAACCCTGCCTGGGGTGGCACAAGGTCGTGCACGAGAGGCAGGTTACTTGAAAATATCATAGATAACCAAAACTTAATTCTCCTAAATTCTGGCGAAAAAACACACTTTTCCGTAGCTTCTAACACATTCTCGTCCGTGGACCTAGCTCTCTGTAGTCCCTCCGTTTCTACAATCTTCGAGTGGACTATCCTTGGCGACCTGCATGGCAGTGACAATTTTCCCATTCGGGTCAACCTCGATATTCCCGATCTGAACGTTGCTCGCCCTCCTCGCTGGCTAATCCACCGAGCTGAGTGGGAAACATTCATGAAAGAATTAAGAATATCGGGAAACTGCCCAAACGACATCGATGCTATGGTTGCCCATTTTAATAACGCTGTCCTTCATGCGGCCTCATCTGCCATCCCGAAGTCGTCGGGCCATGCACGATACCCCCTGTGCCATGGTGGAACGATGATTGTGCCACCACGGTCCGGAATCGGAAGAGGGCATTGTCAAAACTTAGTAGGTTCCCAACCAAGGAAAACCTAATAAACTATAAAAGATCCCGAGCCAGAGCTAGATTAACGATACGGGAAAGTAAGGCTGCGTCCTGGAGAGCCTACATCTCGTCACTCTCTTGCCGTTCATCCCCTAAACTTGTGTGGACAAAGGTCCGACAGATCGGTGGAAGACTCCCTTCGCCGTCTATTTCAGGGCTTATGGTAAATGGCAATCTCCGAACCTGTCCACAAGAAATTGCTGAAGAAATGGCCTCTCATTACGAACAAATCTCCAGCTTCGTACACTATACTTCTGGCTTTCAAAACACGAAAAGAAAAATGGAAAACTGTAAATTAGACTTCTCGAGTCGCGTGGAGGAAGATTACAATGCCTTTTTCTCCATGGACGAACTCTCCGGTGCCCTCGCTTGTGCGAAAAATTCTTCTCCAGGATCAGACCAGATACATAACCAAATGTTGACACACCTACCTGAAAACGCTCGTTCGTTTCTCCTCGGCATTTTCAACAAGATTTGGGCTGAACATGCTAAACCAAGGATTTGGCGTGAGGCCATCGTCCTCCCAATCCCTAAAGAAGGAAAGGACAGAACAACCCCCTGAAGTTACCACCCAATCTCGCTCACAAGCTGTGTGTGCAAGCTTTTAGAGCGAATGGTAAATACACGTCTGGTCTGGCTCCTGGAACAAAAGCACCTCTTTACACCTCTCCGATGTGGCTTCAGGAAGCACAGGTCAACCATGGACCACTTAGTCACCCTCGCTACGCAGATTTCCACTTCTTTCGTGCTACGTCAGCACCTGGTAGCAATTTTCTTCGATATAGAGAAAGCGTATGACACCACCTGGAGGTACGGTATTCTTCGCACCTTGCATACTTGGGGCCTTAGGGGACGGCTCCCTTTGTTTCTAGTAGGTTTTCTTTCATCAAGATCTTTCCGCGTCCGCCTAGGCGACGTGTTATCCTCTAGTCACCAGTTAGAAAACGGTGTTCCCCAGGGATCAATTTTGAGCGTCACTCTATTTGCCATTGCTATTAATAGTATTGCATCAGTTATCCGGGAGGCTGTGAAAGCATCACTGTTCGTTGACGATTTTGCAATTTTTTGCTCCTCCAAGAGCGTGCACGTTATTGAGAGGCAACTACAACTTGTGCTCAACAAACTGCAGGAATGGAGCGAAGAAACAGAATTCAAGTTCTCTACCTCAAAAACCACTTGCATGCACTTTTGCAGAATCCGTCACCTCCATAATCACCCCGAACTTTTTCTTGGAGGACAGCAGCTTCCATTCGTTGAATCCGCAACCTTCCTTGGACTCACATTCGACAAGAGCCTAACCTGGCGAAAACATCTGTAAACTACAGGGCCGATGTGTATCACCTATGAATCTCCTTCGCACTCTTACTGGTAGCTCTTGGGGTGCAGACCGTGTTTATCTTCTGCGTTTGTATAGAACTCTCATCCGCCCTATCTTGGATTACGGATGGAGAGTGTATGGGTCAGCGTCTCCATCAACCCTCCGGCCATTAAATACCATACACAATGCTGGCATAAGGATTAGTACAGGCGCCTACCGCACGAGTCGCATCGAATGCCTCTTGGCCGAGGCTGGAGAACCATCCCTGAGCCGAAGGCGGGATATTCTGATTGCCTCCTATGGCGCGAAATTATCCAATGTTGATACTTCCTCGCGTCAAGCAGTCTTCCATCCAACCCACCTGACTTCATATGCGCTTAGACCGTCATTACCCCATCCCCTGGGTGTCCGTCTCCGTATGCTCTTAAAGAAGCTTCATATAAAACTACCCAACCCTGTGAAACCCCCCCCGAAACCTTGTTTCCACTTGGAAACTACACCGGCCGATAATGGATCTTAGATTGGCTAACCTTCCTAAATCCTTAACTCCCCCAGTACATTCTTATCGGAATTTGAGGCGATAAAATCTACGTATTCTGGCCATTACTTAATTTACACCTATGGCTCCTCTCAAAACGGCAAAGTCAGCTGGGCCTTCTACTGCAGTAGATTCACGCAGGGTTTTCGATTAGACTCTTCGTGCAGCGTCTATACCGCAGAGTAGTATGCGCTCTCGGAGGCACTTAAATTTGCTGAATCGATGTCACTAAAGAAAGTAAGTGATCTGCAGTGATTCAAAAAGCTCTCTTGAATTCATCTCCTCGTTCTCGTCTTGTGACCCACTGACAATGACCATCCAACAGCAAATCCACCATCTCTTGGTCCGCCACTATATTTTAGTCTTTTGTTGGGTCCCTGGACACGTGGGAATAAGAGGAAATGAAATAGCTGACCAGGCAGCAAAGTCCGCTTTGAAGAAAAGAGAATTAGACATCTTCACAGTCTCCACGGAAGACACTAAGCTGTTTATAAAACGCTCTATCACTGCGGAATGGCAAACAGAGTGGCATAACTCAGATTATAAGCTCACGAGAATCAAGGATTCCATAAATCCTTGGTCTTCATCTCGTGATGCTCGGTGAGAGGAGATAATTTTAACATGCCTCCGAATCGGTCACTGCCATTTCTCCCACGGTTATCTCCTCCACGGGGACCCACCCCCTATATGTGAATACTGCAAAATAGATCTTACCGTGGAGCATGTTCTCTTACACTGTGTTAAGATGAGAGAGAGCCGTCGAAGGCATGACCTTGCTAGCTCCCTTGCGGAGATTCTTAGTAATGACGAATCTTCTCTCTGCAAGCTTTTTGGCTTTTTGCGAGAGACTGGCTTGTACAGCCTTATCTGAGAGAAGATGATAATGTCAATTATTGGCTTTTAGCACGAGATTTTAAACAAAGAAAAAAAACCTATCTGGCAATTTTTTGCCAAACCCTCTTATTAGGATATGTCCCTTCTCAGTTTTACTTTGCTTTCTATTAAAGATTTTAATTTTCTTTATTAACTTGGAACTGCAATATTATGCACTGGTCTTAAAATAATTTGACACGGGCGCAAATGATCTTAGCCGTTGAAGCGCCCTTAAACCCAACCAATCAATCAATTATCATGTACGTACATTAAATTTAATGTAGTGTACATTAAATTTAATTTACACAGGTACCTTAAATTTAATTTACGTACATGATAATTACTTTCTGGTACTTTTATATTAAAAGTAATGCAGAAATTTCTGACAATGTGCTTTCTTCTTCACCTTAAAGTGCTAATTCTTCTACTCCTGAAACGACGTTGCAACTAGTACAGATGACTGATGTTACATATTTACAAATTTTCGTATCTTTGCTATGGAATAATGAAATGATGAATTGTAATGCAGAGGACAAATGGAGTCAAGTTAACATGTAGTTAATTAGTACAGTAGTAATCCTGAATCATTAAAATTTGTTAAAAATGAAATCTAGGTGCCACAGGCGTTAAGTTGTTGTAAAGATCATGGATGACAAAAATCCTTCTTATTGATAGTATTATTAGAACCCTTGGCGCATAAATAACAATGAACTTGTATACCAAATATTATCGAATTAATTTTACCAAGAATTTATTTAAGGAATATGGTAGAATTAATAAATATTTAACTTTTATTAATAAACAAAAATTTATTTTATTCAAAAATACAAAACTATCAGCACTTGAGAAATAAAAAATTCACAACTTATTACAATATATCCTTCACTATATTTTATCCATATTTTATGCCAATTTAAAAACTGCAGAATAAAATTTTTTCCACCTTTTTTATGGCCTTTTGTCTCCTATTGCATTTATTTTCATAATTTCCCTGAAAGTAATAATTTTATTGTTAATAAATAATATTTATTCAGCATTACCTTTTAACAATGAAACAAATAACAATAAAAAGAACTGACAAAGGCAATGGATTTGCTTGTACATTGGCACTGAGTACAAAAATAGAAAGATACAGGCACAATAAAAGAACAAACTGAGAAAGAAAATTGATTTAATGTGAAATAAAACCATTAGTAATATTATTACTAGATGGTAATATAATTACATAACGTTGTCTATCTTTCTTCTTTGGTCATTCTAGAAATTAATAAATCAGAAAAAACTATTTTGTTCGTAAGAATACAATCCATTCTCTAATTAGCAATATCCATTTTGGCAATGTTTTCTTTAATGCAATTTTTCTGTTACTTAAAACTGAGACGAATTGCCAGTTTATTAAAAATTCTCAAGGTTGTAATATAACTAATTTTTCTCAAATGTTTTTTCGATCGTAATAATTTATTTAATGAAACATTATTTTTAATTTAATGCATGATAATAATACAACTCCAACTTACCTTCGTATGAACTCGACGGTTGGTTGTAATTTTGCAGAATATGTATATCTAAAAACGTAATAGCTGGCAAATAATATTCTCACACCTTCAATATCGTGTTTACAAAATACTGAAACATTTTTGTTCCAAAATCACAGTTATTTACTTTGAACTTACTATGTAACACTGATTTCCTGAACTTCAGTTTTTTGTCTTAATGTTTTTGGTACATTGTTATATTTAAACCGTTACTTGCAATCTGCTGCTATACATCGATAGATAGAAATTAATCAATTTCACATTTCATGAAAATAATATTATATAATGTTAATAATGAAAATAATATTAAAAAATAATACTAATTAATAATCAGACTTTACCTTCACAAATCCAATGTTCCTGAGTTGCTTCTGCTTCTCTCGATGTTAACCGCCTACCACTTTAGGAAAAGGCTGTGATGAGAACAGGAAGTGAGGAATAACATTTATACGTTTCACACGATTTCATATAGGAAAGTTATGAGGGTTTTTTATTTTTTTATTTTACACACGTTTTAGAAAATACTTCTCTTGCTCTACCACGTAAGAACACGACTGCAACGCTTCAGAATACGAATGAATGCGAAACACTTTGAGTACCTGAAATAGGCAGGCGGGGAAACCAGTTACCCTTTGTCTTGCCTGCAAGGGACAGGAAGCGTTCGGAATTCCCTAAGCCAAGGGCGGCTTAGCCAAGCCGACCAGACCAGACACCTGGCAAACGTTGCAAAAGCACAGCAGGACTGTGAATATTGTATGTTCAAATACAATTTTAAACTAAATGGTTTTGTAGAAAAATAATATATATTTAACTATGTACAATAATTTATCTCAAACAAAAAGTATATTTTAAATTATATATTATATGTAATTATATATTATATTATACGTTAGTTTAAATAGTGGAAGAAAATATTTTTAAGTTTTTAAACAGTATCGATGTTCCGTATGTTCTGTAATTATTTATGAAATCTGGGTAAGTTCTAATTTAAACATTAAATTTAAAGACGAATTATATTAATCTCTCTTTAACTTAAAAGTACTAAGTTTCATGTACTGATGTATATTGATTTTAATTTAAACATTAAATTTAATGTACAAGTACGTTAATATCCCCTCAATGTATAAGGTATATTTATTTTCATGTGCCATCGTATATTAAATCTATATTGATTTTAATTTACACATTAAGTTTAATGTACAAGTACATTAATCACCCTTTAATGTACAAGGTACATTACTATTAATGTACAGTCGTACATTAAATCTACATTAAATTTAATGTAATTTCTGACAGTGTAGTCAGGGAAAACGTTACCGGTGCAGTCCGCGTTGCGATGAAGGGAGGCACGTCCTCGGCAGGATGAGTCTCGTTCCCTTGTCACAGATGCCTGAAAGATCGGCCCGCGAGCATTCTCGTGACGACGATTGATGATTCTCGTTGAACTTGGCAAGGCCGTCAAACGCCATTTCGCCGCGTGCCTGCAGCCAAAATGACAAGCTACGCCCCTCTGGGGTTGTCTTTCGGGTGTCGGTCAGACTGTTCAGACCGGCGGGCACTGGCCAGTCTCTTGTAGCGTCATAGACTTGACTCCCTGCTCCAGAGAGACAAGTTGCAAGGTATGGGGATGAGGGAGCCAAAAATAGGCTTCCAAACAAAGGCCAACCCTTCAGGGAAAGTCCAAAAGGGGAGAAGGCTTGTAGGTGCCGGATGCAAATTGCAACGGCGAAAGCAGACGCCTCAAGACGAGTGCGTGGGGGGAAAGATGACGCAGGAAGTCATGTGACTCGAGCATATAAAAGGGCTCTCGCAGAAGCCCTGGGTTGGGTAGCGATTCTGGTTTCCCCGCGGCAAAAACCGCAAAAACTTGTCCGCCAAGTCTGGCGCGGAAGTGCTGTAGGCACGTGTGGGTGTTCGAGTCTCGAACACTGTGAAGTATGCTTGATACTTCGGGACAGATTGTCTGCCGAGGCACACCAGGTGCCAAGTTGCGAATCGGCCGAGTTGGCTGATCGCAGGCGCGGCCGCAAGGCGCGTGTTAGGAGAGGGGGGGCTGCGGCAGGTAGCCGACAAACACCTTAGAGTGAGGTTTGTAAACAGTGTACATAAATTAATGTAAATAAATTGTATATACCCACTCGTGTCTGTTTCCTTGTGGAGTAGATCCCTACCCACAACGTTACACTCTCATTGGCGAATGGTTGATTCCGCCACTCAGTTACTATGTCTCAGATGACTAGGAAAGTCGAGCGACTTCTCTCAAGTTTTCTCGATAAGCGAAGTTTCTCTTCTCTCGTTCAGATGACTAGTCTCGTATACCTCTCACATGCTGTCTTATGCGAAGTTGTGATCACCAGTGTTCCTTTGTCCTCTCTGTTGCTTTTTCGCCCTGCTATCCCCACCCTTTCAGAAAGTCTTAGCTCGGTCACGTGCGTGATTCTTGGAAACTGATAGTTTGTACTTCCGACTCATTGAACTTTCTACTGGGGTTTGCCAGTGATTGGACCAAGGTGATCCCTTCCCTAATGACCTATGGGGCATAGTTTTGATGTTATTAGTTCTGCTTATGCTGGCTGAAATCTTTTAGAAATCTCCAAAAGACCATGGGCTGTCAAAACACCGCCGCGCGAGCTCAATCGTTATAAAAAATGGCGCGCGGTGCAGGCTTCAAATCAATTATCTCCACACTGCTTTATGCATTTTTTTTAATTTCAAAAACAAGCGATCAATTTTCTAATTTCTTCAATTCAAATATTCGCCTCTTTTGCGAAAGGCAATATTGACTGCTTGATGCATAACATTGTCAAGACAAATGTAAGATATTGTAATTTGGTAGATTTTATGGCAATGTAGAATGGATGGGAATCGCAGGCTGGGAATCAAAACCGCTGCTTTCGGAGTTCTGGAAAAAAAGCTTTGCCACTTAGCCATTCATTTGCTCTTCTCGTGTTACTCCTCTTATAACAATACATTTTACGTCCACACTTCCAGATTTCCTTTTACCATTTTTTGAATTGCTAGTTCGCATTTCTTATTCGCAATCGCGAATTTTTGCCTACATTATGCATAACATTGATAAGACTAATGTAGAATTTTGCAATTTAGTGGATTTTTTTGTAATGTAGAATGGTTAAAAAAGTCTACGAAAACTAAAAATCCCACCACTTCTCCCCGAGTTCTAGAACAACACTTTGACACTCAGCCCTTCACTCGTTCTTGTGAACACAAACCTCCTTTAAAACACATTTTATATTAACGAAACTTGAAAGCAACATTACGTTTACAAAAATTAATGTCAATGCAGTTTCATGGACAGGAATCACGAAAGTCTAGTATTAAGCTCTCAATGGACGTTAAAGTTTTTTATAATAATAATAATATTAATAATATTAATAATAATAATAATAATAATAATAATAATAATAATTATTATTATTATTATTATTATTATTATTATTATTATTATTATTATTATTATTATTATTATTAAGTCTTTATTTGTGGCGAGGCTCAGGCCTTAAGGCCTACTTTTCCGACTAACCACTTTAATTAATTTACAATTTTAAAATTACAGTTGAGGCGTTCGGATGTAATTAATATTAACTGACATTTTATGTCGCAGAGGAAAAAAACAATCAATTTGTGACTACCATCTACATTAATTTATCAGTATGAGCCAAATGAATTGGTTATTTTTTGTTTATTCTTGAAGTTTTGCAAAATGGAAAGACATGATGTAAGAAACATTCTTAAAAAATGAGATAAAAAGAGCTCCCACGTATTCCACTTAGAATCAATAATTCAAAATTCGCCCGAACTGTCAGTTGTCATTACCCGACAGCCTTAACTGTGAACAATAAACAAAATAGGGGGTTTATTTTACATTTACGTCTGGGATGCAATACTAGGGATCATCCTGGCATACGCCTTAAGCAATTGAGTGAACCCAGAAAAAGCCTCAATCAGGATGGCAGCTTAAAGCCGAAACATTGAGAGGAAGAAATATCAGGGTTGAGAGTAAAAAACAAAAGAAAAGAAGAAAAGAAAATGGAAGTGGACTAGAGGAAAGAATAAAGAATTGATAATGAATAGGATACGGGGTAATCAGAAGGGAAAATATAGTACATATAATTTTACAATTTCATAACTGGTAGTACTTGATGATATATACAATACATAATCTCAATCAAAAACATGGAAAATTACCACCTTAATCGTTAGGTAAAGGCATTTACAAAAGGGTATCTTACAGTATAAAATACAGAAAGTGTCAGTAAAATAATGGTGTGACAGTACTGATTTTCTTTGCAACAATAATAGCAAGAAATAATAATAAAAGTGACATACATCATAATTTCAGAAAGATTTCTGAGCTGTAGTTTTACATAATCGTTTTCTTATTTTACATTGCGACGTACTGGAAATAAATAACTCAGACGACTGTTTCTAAAAGAAATATAGAACTACATTTACACAATAATTTACAAAATAAAAATCTCCGGCAACCTTTCCAATCCCTAAGCTGCGAAACCCCCGCGACCGTCCCTAGGCCCAGCCCTGTACCACTGCTTTAAAGCAGGCTAGCAACGCGTGGTGCGAAGATGTCGGACACAGTCCCTTAACTATCGTTACAACATGGCCTGACACCAAACTGGTCTTCGCCTCGAAGACCTCGTGTGCTAGGATAGCACCCGAGATATTACTCGGCCTTTCGACCCTCTACATATCCCGCGTGGGCGCAGTTGATGCAGCCTTAAGTACCCGGAGGCTCGCCCCCTCCCCTCGGCGCTCCCATGCCGGCGGGCGTCAGGAAGGCTCGACGGCCAGCCTCCTCTAGGAGTCTTGCGACTCGCACTAACCTTTTTCTATAGTTTTTTTGGAGAGTTTCCTGCCCCATCCCCCTGGCCTATTCAGCGCGTCTTCAGCTCGGCGCGCGTCAGCGTGCACAGCGCATGCCAACCGCCCCCAACCCCGCATCCGGCTTAAGCATGGGGGAGGACGGTTTTCCCGGCACGGGAAAGGAAGCGATGCGTGACGCCACAACATTTAGAAATCTAATACATTACAGTAACAAAGTTGTATTTTAGATATTGCTATGTAATTTCTCTAATTTTAAACATTGTATCAGCAGTAATAGGATTATCTTTTACTACATCCTGAAGTAGGAAAGGAGGAAGATGGCCAGGAGGTAATGAGTGGGAAGAAATACTTTCGAAAAAGTGACTTTAAAAAAAAGATCTAACATGGAGGATGATACGTAATAAAGAGATCATGGTCATTGTTTCAGAAAATAATTAAGATAAAATTGCGGAATGGAACGGATAGCGTGTGTAAACATCATTTCATTGTTTTTTATCCAGATACCAAGTTGAGTTTTGAATTTTCGAAAGTCGCTAATTCTCTTAAGATGTGTAGGTAGTGAGTTCCAGTTTCGAATTACACTGACAGTGTAAGATTTACCGTATGACACAGTGTTGTGTCAAGGTACGCACAGCAATAATGCCGAACGCGATCGCTCTAGTGTTAGCATTTTGAAGTTCTTAGACATGTGTGTCTGAAGGCCGTTGTACAATATTTTATGGAGAAGCAAGAGGCTATGCAATATTCTTCTTTTTTCAATGGAGCTAATTTTTGTCTGTCTGTAGTACGCAGATACGTGATCGTACTTACGAAGATCGAATATGAAACGAATGCATGCGTTTTATGCTGTTTGCAACTTCCGTTGTTTCTTAGTTTTTACGTCCGTGAGCAAGAAATCACAGTAATCGAAATGAGGCATAATTGGTGAATTAATCAGGTTCACACGTGTGTTTATAGGAAGTAGTTCTCGTACGCGTTTTAGGGAATGGAGGTCTTCGAAGACTTTTTGACCAATCTTACTTGCTTGGGTAGTCCAGATGGGAGTGCTGTCAATATGAATTCCTAGTTTTTTTACGTCGTTACACCAGGGTAAAGGGGAGCCTACTAATGGACGGAAGGGTTTTATCTAATTTGTTGATGGCTTTGCGGGAGCCAATCAGTAAACTTTGTGACTTACTTGGGTTTAATAAAATTCCTAGGGCTGCGGTCCATTTATTGAGAACATTTAGGTTCTCATTTATTTTCTGAACTAAAGAGTTAAGCTCCGTTGGATGTCCGCTGACATATAGTTTAAGGTCATCTGCGTACATTTTATAGCGACAGTATTTAAGACATTGTCCTATGTCGTTTACGTAAATTAAGAATGCTAAGGGTCCTAGAACTTTTCCCTGTGCAATACCCCGGGTGGTTCTAATGACACTGGATCGGTTTTCACCTGATACTATGACTTGTTGACGATCTGAAAGATATTGTGAGAACCACCGTATCGTGGGTTTAGCAAAGCCTAATGCTTCATTTTCTCTAGCAGGATATCATGATCGACCGAGGAATTTATTATATGTGTTACAATGGGATATATTATTTCGGCATAAAGTTTCAGTAATTTGGCATTAATATTGTCTACTCCGGAGGCGCTTGATTTTAGGCTCTGAATAGTTTTAAGGACGTCAATATTATTTGTACACACGAAGAAAAATTCTTCTGGAGTATTTCTTGAATGGAACTGTGTGATAGTCTTTTTAATGAACTTTCGAAATAGGGAGCCATATTAGCGAATCATTGGTTTAGGGAGTCTAGGGGTACATCAATTTGCAGCGGTATTCGTGATTTGCCTATGCCAAGAGTTCATAGATATTCGTTTCCATATTTGTTTCGAGTCGCCATTTGTGCTCAAAACATTGTGGTAATATTTACATTTCGCGTTTCTCAATTTCTGTGTACCATTTCTTAATTTTTTCTATTTAATTCTGTCGTTTTCGCATTTTGAATTTCGACAAATTTTGAAGCAAGCGTCCCTTTGTTTCATTAAGCAACGTATTTCATATATTATCCAAGGTGCCGGCGGACGTATTTCATGATCTTTCCTTACTGGTATGTGCTGATTAATCAGTTCCGTCAATTGATGAGTAAAAGTATTTACTTTTTATTTATTTTATTTACGCCAAAAACATTTAAAAACTGTGTATGACGTGCTATGGGGAGAAGTGAATACTGTTCAGGTTTTCAATATTCTGTGATCCCTAAACTTAGCCATATACTACATAAATTTTGAATACAGGAAAGAAAAAGAAAAATAGAAGAAAAAACCGCTCCAATGTAATAAAATCTCTTTCCAAGGAAAAATCAGCAATAAATTTTGGACTCTTATCCATCATGTCCTACGTCAAGAAATACTTCCGGCCACGACAACATGGAACGATAATTTGAATTACTATATTCCCCACTGAATTCTAGAAGACGTGCAAAGATAATGAAGTTACATTTATGCCCAGAATGAAAAGAGGTCATCTCAGCATTTGCTCAATGTATCAGGGAAACTGGACGAAACCTGATAGAGATGGGGGTCATTGACCCGGAAGCTGCTGTACAATACTTGTTACAGATTGTTTACATTCATACAGTACAAATGCATTAAATATCACTGTTAAAATTAATATTACTTTCCTTGTAATGCTCAGTATAATCTCTAATAGTTTAGAAACAGTTATGCAGCAGAAACGATTTCACTTGGGATTTAAACTTGTGTATCGAATTTAATAGTTTAATGTCATCTGGCAAAGTTTTGTAAAATAATGTACATGTATAGTACGTGAATTTCTTGTAATGAGCTCTTGGTACTGTCACCTGATGAATATGATTTCTACGTCGAGTGTTATAGTAACAAAACAAAAACGAAAGCAATGTGGAATGAAATATAATAAAAAATACGACCGAATCAACTAGAAACCCTGTAGAGAATGTTGTTTCAAAATATAACGATATAAATGTGAACGATCCGGCAACAGTGGCTAGTCTCTTTAACCAATACTTTTCGAGATTTGCTGCCGATCTCACTTAGGGGCTTCAGGCACAAAATTCAAAAACAGACAGTTCACCCAAAATTTTAGACACGATGTTCGTTTCCGAAACTTCTTCCTATGAAATTCTTAAAATAATCGGTAAACTTAAAAATTAATATTCGTCCGGTTTAGATGAATTCCCGGATGCTTTGTTAAAGACCTGTGCGTATGCCATTATACACCCGTTAACTCACATGTTTAATTCATCGTTATGCACCGGAACGTTTCCAGATATTTTCAAAACAGCTCAAATTAAGCCGCTCTTCAAAAAAGGCAACAAAAATGAAATTCAAAATTATCGACCAATTTCTCTTTTATCCGTTTTTTCAAAAATATTAGAGAGACTTTTTTACGTACGAATGGAAACCTTTCTCAGTAATCACGACGCGCTTTCAGATTGCCAACATGGATTTAGAAAATCAAAATCAACGGAAACAGCTATATTTTCTTTTCTTAAAGATGTCGCCTCATCATTGGATCAAAACGAGGCACCTATTGGATTATTTTTAGATCTCTCAAAAGCTTTTGACGTCATTGATCATGACATTTTACTTTCAAAATTACCTACATATGGAATCCGTGATATTGCTTTACATTGGTTTTGTTCGTACCTTAAACAACGATCTCAGAGAGTGGAAATACCTTACTGGAATGATGAAGCATTACGTACGCACCTTTTCGACTCTTTGTCCATTGCACGTGGAGTTCGTCAAGGATCGATTTTAGGCCCTATTCTGTTCCTACTTTACGTAAACGATATGCCCTCGACGATTCGAAACGGAAGAACGGTTCTCTTTGCGGATGATACGAACATCCTTTGCAATAAAGAAATCGTAAATAGTACAAGATCACATGTTTCAAATTGGTTCCGAAATAACAAATTAATAGTAAACGAAAAGAAAACGGTTTTAATGCAGTTTTCCATTTCAAATAAACAATTGTGTGCTCCATTGAAAATGAAGTGTACAATTGACTGATGTTAAGGCAGCAACATTTTTAGGTCTCTCAATTCAGTCAAACCTTAAATGGATCGTCCAATTAAAGGAATTGAACACAAAATTAAGTTCATTATGCTACGCGTTCCGAATTCTTGCAAATTCAGTCAGCCTTCACACTGCTCGTTGTGTATATTTCGCGAATGTTCATTCCCGCATGTCGTGTTTTTCCTGGGATCTTGGGTCCTACACTATGACATCGACAATGTCGTTCAGGCTCAAATCGACACTTACCTGTTTTGCCACATCAAGCGCAAGTTGATCTGGATTTTCATTATCTTTATCCTTGACTCCGAAGATCCGCAAGGAATTCCGCCGCATATACATCTCAAGTTGATCTGTTCTCGCGTCGAACTCTGCTTTCAGATTTTTAATTTCTCTGTCTCGGTCTTCAATTTCCCTGCGCAAATTATTAATTAAATCGGTGTTAAAATTCATGCTTTCCTCTAACTGCTTGGCGACCATTCCAGTGAGGACTGCCGCCAAGGAGGGGAGGAAGGCAGCGCATTTAACAACTTCCTGCACAATTGAATTGATTTCAATTTGTTAATTGTTTTGGTTACTCTTAGCAGTTCCTCCAGTTCGATGCCATGCTGACAAGTGAAGAAGAAAGAGAGAAAAAAATATCAGAATTAAATAAAATAATTATAAGTAGAGTTTAATAGGTGAAATTCACAAAATGTTAGAGGAAAATTCTAAGTCACGTTAGAGGAAATAATTTTGAAAGAATTACTAAATTTGTTAAACTAAGGGATAGGTTTAAAAGTTTTACGTGCAGCAAGGAGCAGATTCAGACGGAATTGCTATATGAAATGGAGAGTAAAGAGAGAATAGTGGAAAGAAAACTAGTAATTTGAAAATACGAGTTACTATTAAGAAAACGATCGAAAAGAGAATACCAGGAAAGCGATAGTATGAAATACAATACTTATCTTTGAGTTTTTACATTCCGACGACTAGGCCCGTGCTGTACACTGTGCCGTTGACCACCTGCGGAAAACTACCTGCGCCTAAGCTCGGAGCGCTCCGGGACGTTGTTCACTCGACGAGGGACATCCACGGACTCAAGACTTTATACGCTGTGCAATAAAATAAATTTAATATTCATAGTTCGATCTAGAAAACGTTGATTTGAAACAAATCGTTTGATAGCTCTGTCGGCAAGCAGGGATGTTCATCGCCATCAGTCTCTGGAGCAAAGTCATTTTCGACGCGAAATTTATTGTTTCCACGGATGAAGGCCCTACATATGTACAATTCTTTAAGATTCTTACTTGCTCTTTTGTCATCACAAAATATGGCAAAAGCTTGTTTTATTTTTCCATTTCTTGTAATTTAAAATTGTATTATTTGTAGTTGCATTAGATTGCCTTACCAAAATAGTTAATTAAATGCAGTGGCGTGCATTCTATGGAATGAAGGGAATGAGTCATTCCCCTAAGCAAAGTAGAGAAAAAAAATTTTCCACATTTAAAATATTCGTTGCTTATGGCCAGAGCAAAACGTTTACTCAATCTTAGATTCTGAGCTAAGTACCAGTGGTTGAACCGTAACAATCGATGTTTTTCAAAACGGTGTGTAGTTTCATCTTGTGACGACAGCGAAGCTTCGTTCTTGGAGGGGGGTAGGCGTTCGACTTCCGTCATGTCTCGGGGCAAGTCGGTTTCGGTTTGTGAGTGCGCGAGTATGAATTTTCTAATACATTCCGTTGAGATCGGCTGGTAGCTATTTCAAGTTCGAAAGATTTTGAGAGTGTTTAATACACGCGAGAACTTGCATCATAATACAATGTAAGTACAAAGTACATAATAAAATCGAGAACGTTTATCTTAAGGTAAAGAAAGTGTTTAAAAAAAAACAACTAATTCTTTGTGTTCCGTTCTGCAGTTCTCCCTTGCGGGAAGGGAATGCATTGGCAAACTCATTCCTCGCAGTAGTCGTGGCACCTAGCGAGGAAAGTGGAAACTAGGCAGGGAACCAGAGGGAAGGCACGATGGGGGGGGGCCTTCCGGTCCCTCTCCTGTCAACTTTTGTACGCTTTGCGACTTCCAGTTGCTGGTCAGTGTCGAGAAGCGACACTGAAGGAAAAATTCTCTTATGCTTTCGGCCTTTTTGTTGTTTTGAGCAATGGTATCGTGAGTAGTGCTGTCACTTTAATGTCATCGAGAAAATTTGGACGCAAATAAAAGTTACATGGCAGGGAAGAAAGAAAAATGTACGTTATCTAAGGGGCAAAAACTCATGAATGAGGCTGTGGAGAGGACAACAGCAGAACAATGGTGCAATGAGGTAGATCATACAAAAAAGGTAATTTCGAAGGCATGGGAAGACGAAGAAATTGTAGAACAAAATTTTGAAGAAATTATTTTTCTTCAATATTAGAGTTCCATCCCTTCCAAACAATCATCAGAGGGAAGTGACTGAAATAAATCGAGTATTTCCTTTATAACGGTAATTTGTTTGACAATTAAAACTGTATAAATAGTGTAAATCTAGTAGAAATTATTGTGTGTCAATCAATGTTAGAGAACATCGTCGCTCACAGGTAGTCGGTCGCTCACAGGTAGTCGTCGCGTGCGGACGTCTTTCTCTTCGCTCCGAGAAGTGAAAGGCCATGGGTGTGGACCTCGCTTTGTACCGGGCGCGTGTTGGCGCGTGGGCTGCGCGCATCCGCCCCGGCCCGGCGGTTTCAACGCATGCGGAATCTTCTTGTTTGATAGGCGGTGGTGTTACCCTACTATGTGCAGCTGTTTTGGCCACCCTCCTTGTGATAGGAGGTGTGGAGCAAAACCCTGGTCCCGCTGTACAGGCTGCTGCAACGACATGCTCCAAGTGCGAAAGGAGTGACCGGAGAATACGCAGATTGGAAGCAGATCTTGCTCAGGCGCATGCATACATTGGAGAACTGACTCTTAAGATCAAGGAGTTGGAATATGTTGTTGAAGGTAAGGAAGAGCGGGATGCCCCGCGCGAGGAAGAGGCGAGAAATGTGCAGCCGAATGTAAGTGTATCTTCTCAGTCAGTTCTCCGTATACCGGGAAAGTGAAGGTGATAGGCGACTCGATGTTGCGGCACAGCGGCGGGGTGTTAAAGAAAAAGGGAGCAGATGTTTCTTTTTTCCCTGGAATTGACATAGAGAAAATGACCTCCGTAGTGAAAAAAGCCAATGAAAACGAGGAAATAGAAGTGGTACTCGTTCATGTAGGCACAAACGCGCGGAAACGGCAACCCGTGTTCGTCACAATTAATCAATGTGTTGAACTTGGACAGGCCATCAAGGCTAAATACAAAAATGCCAAGGTGATCGTTTCGGGGATTATGCGCCGAAATGATGTGCACATAAGCAAAACACGGGACCTAAATCGCGGTTTACTGTGGGCATGTGACGTTTTTAATGGCCTTTTCGTGGACCCTAACTATTGGCTCGGGCAGGATGACTTAGGCCGGGACGGGCTTCATTTGAACTCGAAAGGTGCGTGGAAGTTGGGGTGTTTGCATGACCGGGTATTGAACAAATACCTGCATAAAAAGTGACAACCGAGCGGAGATGTGTTCGTGGCGCTACGGGCAGAATTGATTGCGGAAGAGGATGTGAAGCGTGTGGTGGCTGCTATGCGGGAGGAGATGGCGGCTGAGCGTGAGGAGTCGACTGCTACGCGGGGAGGACTGCTGCGCGGGAGGAGACGACTGCTGCGCGGGAGGAGACGACTGCTGCGCGGGAGGAGACGACTGCTGCGCGGGAGGAGACGACTGCTGCGCGGGAGGAGACGACTGCTGCGCGGGAGGAGACGACTGCTGCGCGGGAGGAGACGACTGCTGCGCGGGAGGAGACGACTGCTGCGCGGGAGGAGACGACTGCTGCGCGGGAGGAGACGACTGCTGCGCGGGAGGAGACGACTGCTGCGCGGGAGGAGACGACTGCTGCGCGGGAGGAGACGACTGCTGCGCGGGAGGAGACGACTTCTGCGCGGGCGCAGGCACCTGAACAGGACGCACGGGTCCCAAACTCGGACTTGCAGGTGAGGAGAGGTTTCATTAGATTGTTGCAGGTGAACTGTCGTAGCATCGTAAATAAGGTAACGGAATTTTGGAATTTAATTGAGGCTTGTGATCCTGATATCGTGATAGGTACAGAGTCTTGGCTCTCGGATGCGGTAGTAAATGCGGAAATTTTTCGGTCTGATTATTTTACGTTTAGGAGAGATCGTGGAACTAGAGGCGGCGGAGTATTCATTTGTGTGAAAAACACTTTAAATGTCGTATCAAATTGGGTCGATAATGTTTCTGAAATGACGGGGTTGGAAATTTACTGTTCAGGAAATAACTTAGAAATAATTTCTTGCTATCGGCCACCGGCTAGTAATTACGAAATCTTAGACGCGATACACGAAAGAACAAAAAATATACGTAGCCATCCCGTAGTTATTGCCGGAGATTTAAATCTTCCAGACACAATTTGGAAAGGGTGCGTATGCGATGGACACGTGCAGCAACTTGTCAATAGACTGGTCTGGGACAACGGATTAGCGCAGGTAGTAGACCAGCCGACTCGCCAGGACGCGCTTCTAGATATTTGCCTTGTTAGTCCGAAAGACTTATTCTTATCGTGCGACGTTATAGAAGGTATAAGTGACCATAAAGCAGTTCTTGTCGACCTAGACTTAAGTAGTTTAAGGAAAAGTATTAACACCGGGATTCTAGTGAGGCAATACAGGAAAACCAATGTAGAAGGGCTTCAAAATTACTTAAGGGAACAGTACAATGAGTTTCTTAGAACGGGAGGGGGGATAGAAGAAGTATGGCAAAAATTTAAAAACATTCTTGAAAATGCCGTGCAGACATTTGTTCCATGTAAATTGTTAAAAAGAAATCACGACCCAGAATATTATAATGCAAAGATTAGACGTATGAAAAGAAAAACCAGAAAGGCGTTTAGTAACAGGCACATTAGTGGCAACCACATGGCATTATTTCGAAGTTATTCAAAAGCCTTAGAGAAAGAAAAGAAAATCGCGGAGGAACGTCATTTAAAATATATTCTTAATGCGGATGGCAATAATTGGTCGGAATTTTTTAAGTATGTTCGTAGAAGGAAGGGAAACAAAGACGAAATTCCAGTTCTTCGTATTAATAATTTGCCAATAACTGACGACAGAGAAAAAGCAAACGCTTTTAATGCATATTTCGCTTCGGTTTTTAAGCAGAAAACTGACTGTACACAGATACCAACGTTATCAGATAGAAATATATTTCAGGTCGATGTATGTACTCTACGGAAAAGAATAAAATTAATGAAAAGCGGAAAATCTCGAGGCCCAGATTCTATTTCCACGGACATTATTAAATTAGGTGGAGAGGCTATTTTACCGTACCTAATTAGGTTATTTAATATTTCTATCAATAACGCCTGCGTACCGGAAGATTGGAAGTTAGCACTCGTAGTACCTGTTTTTAAAAGTGGCGATAAAACGGCACTTAGTAACTATAGGCCGATAAGTCTCACGTCAGTCGTATGCAAACTCATGGAACAACTAATTACTAACTACATCCGGAAAGAATGGGAGGGCAAGGAATGGCTTTGTCAAGGTCAGCACGGCTTCCGAAACGGGTTTTCCTGCGAGAGTCAGCTTGTCTCACTTCTACAAGATCTAACCGACGAAATTGATAAAGGTGGAAGGGTAGACGCAATAGTAATAGATTCATCTGTGTGCTTTGCGGTGATAGGGAAGACTGGATCCACATCCTTTTAATTTGCAATGCGACCGAAACTTGGAGAGGAAAATGGATGGGAATGGGAAATTACTACTTCCAACATAGGAACGTAACGCTCGCCCAAAACATTCTAGGTGATAAAAGATCTAACTTCATGAAAGAATTAGGAACATTTCTAGGAAAGGTTCGGACCATTAGAGAAACTGAAATTAGGGAGTGGGAAAACAGCACTGGTTAGTACGAGCAGAGCCTAGACTGGAGAGAAATAAATAATAAATCAATAAACTAACAATAATTAAGTTAGTCAGTAAGTTAGGTTAGTAAACAGTACAAAAAAAAAGTTATAAGTTGTAGTCAATTGCTAAGTATAAGTAGATAAATAAGTCAATAAAAATAAATAAATTAACTTATAATAATTAAAATAAGTTAAATAAATTAAAATTAAATTAATTAAAATAAGTTAAATAAATTAAAATTAAATTAATTAAAATAAGTTAAATAAATTAAAATAAGTTAAATAAATTAAAATTAAATTAATAAAATTTAAATAAATTTAAAATTAAGTTAAATAAATTAAAATTAAATTATATTAAAATAAAATAGAAGGAAACGGTTAAAATAAAACACATTAGGAGGCGAAGGGAAGTAGGAATCGGAAATGTTAGGGCAGAGGCGTTGGTGCGGACGATTTTCTGTGGTGCTGTTTGTTTTCAGGTGCGGAGGAGGCCAAACACTGGAAGGAGAATGCCTGACGCCCACGCCAAATAAATAAATGGTTTAAAAACCGGATAGATTAGCATGTACTCGGCTTCTGACGGCAGGTTTTTCCCCCTTCAGGGGTTTTTTCCTCAGCCGTACCTTATGGTCTCTTTTCCGCGGCTTTGATGCGAAGGAGAGACCATTTGGGGTGAATACCAGAATTCGAAAGGTTAGAACGCTGTAGAATGTAGGTATTGTAATGGCTTAAAGGCCTTCGGCCTAGCCACATTGCATCAAGATTTTTAATTTGCCTGTAATAATTACCTATTAAATAAATAAATAGTAATAGATTTTGCCAAAGCTTTTGATGTTGTTCCTCACGATCGTCTTGTAAATAAATTAATAGATTCGGATATAGACACTAGGGTGGTGGCTTGGATAAATGAACTATTACGTGATAGGAAACAGCAGGTTCGAATCGGAAGATATCAACCTCCGTAAGTGTTACGTCAGGGATTCCACAAGGAAGTGTCATTGGGCCTCTCATGTTTCTCGCCTTCGTGAATGACTTGCCAAAAAATTTAGCTTCAAACGTAAGACTCTTTGCTGATGACTATCATCTATCGGGTTACCAAATCAGAGGAGGACGTGTATATTTTGCAGCGAGACACAGACAAATTACACTCCTGGGCAAAAACAAATGGCATGGAAATAAATAGTTCCAAAAGTAAAGCCATCACGTTTGGTAGGGGTCGAAGTTATGGTGAAACTGTGTACAAATTCAACAACAAAGTCATACCTACAGTCACATCTTGCAAATATTTAGGAATTCAATTAGATAGTAAATTGAGCTGGGAAAATCAAGTAAATTTCGTTGTGGGAAAAGCCTGGAGATCTCTACATTTCGTCATGCGGATCCTAAAGAGGAGTACAGTGAGAGGTAAAGAATTAGCTTATATGTCACTAGTCCGACCCGTATTAGAATATGGCGCGGTATGTTGGGACCCGTACAGAATATCGCAGCAAGGTAATCTAGAAAAGGTCCAGCGCAGAGCATCGAAATTTACTTTCAGGGGATCAAAAAATAGAGGTGCATGGTAATCACTCGAAAAGAGGCGGATGAAGCTGCGACTCTATGCTATGTACAAAGCATACACAGGCTATCCTGCTTGGAATGAAATACACCGTCGTTTAGGAAAACCTTCATACTTCGGTAGAACGGATCACATGCATAAAATTAAGACAAGAAAACAGAAAACGGATGTCGGGAAATTTTCATTTACAAACCGAACAATTAGAGACTGGAAAAGTTTGCCTGCGACTATCTTAGAACCCTTTCCTCAAAGCTTGAGCAAGTTTAAAAATAAATTAGTTTTCTAGTTAATTATATATTTGGTTATATGTATCAATGTTGTTTCAACTGTTAAATTAGTAGTATATCCAACAAAGTAAGTTGTTTAATTGTTAGTATAAATATCAGTTGTAGAAGTATTGTTAATATTACCTTTATTACTATTGTTATCATTTTATTATTATTATTCATTTAGTGCAGTGCAGTGCAGTGCAGTGCAGTGCAGTGCAGTGCAGTGCAGTGCAGTGCAGTGGAGTGTAGTGCAGCGCAGTGTAGTGTTATGAAGTGAAGTGAAGTGGAGGGAAAGGAATGCGAAAGAAATGAGTCACAGTTAAGTGTTGTGCAGTGAAGTGAAGTGGAGTAAGGTTTGCGTGGTGATGTTAAGTACTATTTATTATTATTATCTTAATTAACTACTTTTTTTGTAACTTTTTCTTAGTGAATCTAAGTTTAATGCATGTAAGGTTAAGATATTCTGCCACCAAGTTACTACACTTAATTGCAGAATTAACAATAAATCTAATCTAATCTAACATCTCGGGGTAAATTAATGTGCTTCGAGAAGTGGAGAGCAGCATTTGACATAGGACGAAAACTGCAGTTGTGACGACGACACATGCAGTCATCCACCCACTATACCGCTTGTCTCTCTGTCACCGTGATCGGGCGGTCCTCGTCGCTCCTCCCCCAGCCGCTCTAGCACGTGCCCAGCCTCCCGGCGTGGTAACGCCGCACATTGGGAAAAAAGCCCGAAAAGCTGGCCAAAAGTCAAATAAGGTGCCAGTCGCGTATAAAACATTATATATGGGGGTTTTGGGGGTCGCTGAATCCGAATCTGAAGTTATATTTGCAATTTTTTTAAAATTGGAATAAATAGAGACAATAATACATCAGAAAATTGATTTATAAATCATTCAGTCCCGTGTTTTTAAGAAAATAAAATCGTATATCTTGATGCTGCTTGCCACCTTTTCTCACACCTCAAATTCACACAAGGTCTGTTTTGAAACATTGCTAATTCTGATGCGACAACCATTCTTTTTCGACAATTCAGTTTCGAGAAAATTCACTTGTTCATTGAAATTGGAATTTAAACATCTCAGTAGCAACAGGAATATTTCCTTCTGCGTATGTAATATTACTGCATCGTGAGATCCTGAAACAACGATCAGTGCACTTCACAACAATACCTTACTAAGCCGTGCTGATAACTCATTTCTTTTTATTAATTTCAATTAACAAGCTAACACTTTTTTTGACACGCCTGGAGAATGTAATTCTATATTTTTTTAGATTCTTATTTTATCTGTATCAGTATTTTACGCACCACCAGGAACAGCTTCCGCTTTATTTAATGAACTATGACGATTCATATCCCAGTTAAACACGAAGTGTATGTAGGTGAATAGCAGAAGAGCTATATTACATTTTTAACAAAACCACAACATACGGCAGTAAAATGCACTCTCTAAAACTGTAGACACAAACAACGACTTCACTACAGTGCGGGAGACTTAGTACTGGCAGCTAGCAAATACTCTTTCAGGGCGGCGCAATAGACAGGGCACCACACCCCGGCCATTAACCCTCATCCTCCACCCCGCAGCCCGGTACTTAAGCCCTTTGGGCCGCCTGAACCCACGTAGTCGTTTCGTGGCTTTCAAACAGCAAGACAGAAACGGCTCAACTTACATTCCATGTTTTCTGTTAAAAAATTGTTAAATTCCATTTCATTCAATTTCTTGCATAGATTCGCAAAATTACAATATTTAATGATTTAACCTTCCTTTTCTTTTTTCGTTTTTTAAAATGTTAATTCTATTTCTAAAATTATATATTTTATAGCCATGTGCTATTAGTAATCTATTAATCCTAATGTTTTTTGTTTTGACTAGTGTTTTTAATTTGTTTATATTCCTCGTATCAGGAAACTGAGGATGTTTGAAATTCTTACACCTACACTTTTATTGCAAATACACTAGAAAATAATATCCTTTTATGTGTAGTTATTGAATAAAATATAATGGTTTGAAAAACATAATATTTAACATACTTTTTTTTTTGAGGCGGGGGAAATGCTTTATGCACCGTAAGGCTTTGAAACCCCGTGTGTGGGACTCCCTTAGTTGGGCTACCCACTAAAACCCCCTCCATTCCAGCCAGAATGTCTTAGCAAGGAATCGCAGCTGTGGCATTTCATCTTGCCAAACTGGCTCGGTGATCTCTAGGATCCTTCTAGTCCGATCCCCTGAGGGCTTCTTCTTTCTTCTTCATAACTCTCTTCACGTAATTCTGAATTTTTGCCCAGTTGTCATCTGTTTCTAGCATTGCTTCCACTATGTTGTTTGGGGACATCTCCTTTCCAATGTAAGAGTTGATTATTTCTCTGTCTACTTCAAAATCTCGGCAGTGAAATAACACATGTTCTGCGTCGTCTTCTGTTCCGCAGGTGGTACACCTGTTGTCCTCTTTCTTTTTGAAGCGGTATAAGTAGCTTCTGAAGCATCCATGGCCTGTGAAGGCTTGTGTCAGGTAGTAATCGGTCTCACCGTGCTTGCGTTCTACCCATTTCTTTATGTCGTGTATTAGACTATGTCCATCTACCTGTCGTTTCTTTTCTCCAGCGGTCTTGCCATATCTGAAAGAGTTCCGCTCTTGCTTCCCTCTTCACCCTTTCTTTCTGCTTCTCCCTTTCTGAAGACTGCATTTCTTTCAGGTTTTCGTAGTCGGATGTTCTTTCCTTCGTCAGAAGGTCGATAGGGGGTACACTTGCTAGCACAAGGGCAGCACTTTCAGAGACTGACAACATACTTTTGTTTATATTATTTGCCATACCATTCATTAGTATTCATAATATTCATCATCAATTTCATTCAATGTTGAATGTGGCTGTAGCAGACACAGTGGCACTGACGGACGTAAAAACTTTGGTTTTATGCTAGTAAAATGATGACATTTTGAGTTACTTTTAAAAAATCACAATATTTGGAAGAATAAATTATTATAACAAATTTTTACTAATCATATTAATGCGTTGCACTTTTTGCGAAGTTTCCATGCGCTCGTTTTCCGATGAACATCTTATTTGTAATATTATTTATAGTTCTACAACTGTATTAGCAGATATTATCAAGTAATTGGTACGGATTCTATTAAAAAATATAAGAAATAATATTTTAAACACCGAAAAACTGCGGTAGAAGGCCCTAGTCTTAATTTGTATCCTCTTAGAACATCAAATTGTAATGTAAATAAAATGAGAGCAATTTGAATACCAATTAACATATTATAAATTTAAACAAATTCAGTAATAATTACTAATAATATCGATCATATCTTTAAGAATAATATAATATTTCCAGATATAATTATAGACTCTTGGAACAAAGTTAAGATGGGCGCCGCGTATTGATACCCCAATGTAACTTCCACCGCACATCTGCTTTGAAATGTTTTTTATTGCCCCACAACTTTATTAGCAGATATTAGCAGCTAATTGTAATGAATATCACTAAAGAACATAATAGTTGATATTTTAAAATATGAAAGACGGTGCTAGTACGTGAAAGTCCTAACTTTTATCCTGTGAAATAAAAAAAAATATTATAAAAATTCAACGAGAAATCGCAATTTTTTAATATAAATTTCTTATGACCAAATGAAACAAAGCAAATGGAAATTACTCACCATACAGATAACACCTACAAAAATAACATAAACTTTCCCAAATGTCATTATATGATCACTGAGCAAAGTTATGCTTGATAGAGCGCGCGCTTGCAAACAGCCTTCGAGATCACACCCAAGAGATGTATATTTTATGTAACTTTGAAACGATGTCAAAACATAGTAAACTTACGTTTTCGAAATTAACGGCATTCAATGCAGAATTTTGTCCTCTTTTAAATGATATATGACACAAGTACATATGTAGAAATTCATGTTTTGGACTTTTGGCCAGCTTTTCGGGCTTTTTTCCCAATGTGCGCCGCTCCCCACCACAGCCCGCCCTCAAGTCGGTTCTTATTTTAATCGGACCACAGGCACGATCAACTGTCTGGAGGATAAAACATTACTGATATTTCGAGGAATCACCGTACACAAGGATTGCAAACGTAAGTTTGGATCGTATTCGCCCTTGGTCTATTATGGGATAAATTCTACCAGAATTGCCGCCTCAACCTCGCATCAATTACTAAGGATCAATGAATACATTCAAGAAGCCTTCCAGAAAAAGCACCACACAATCGTCACATGTCTAGATCTAACACAGGCCTTCGACAGAGTCTGGCACATTGGTCTCGTTCACAAATTAAAATCTATAGGCACCCCAGTATATCTACTCAACACAATATCTAGTTTTCTATCAGACAGAACCTTTGCGGTCACAATAGATAATCACACTTCAAACCCCAGAAACATACAAGCAGGCCTTCCCCAAGGTTCTCCGTTATCTCCCATCCTTTTTAATATCTATGTAGCTGACATCCCAGTTGCACCCAACACAAACATCGGGCAATTCGCAGATGACACCATCATATACGGGTCCAGTTATTCATGCAACATCATAAGAAATAAGATTCAAAGACATCTTGACAAAATAGATGAATGGGCTTCAAAATGGAAACTCAAACTCAATGCCGTAAAATCTAACGCAAAAATTTTCACACTCAGACAAATGTTCACCCCTCCCCCCTGCAAATTAATAACTCACCAATTCCCTGGACGCCACGTAATCAAAACATCAAATATCTAGGATTAAATCTGGATACTAAGCTCCTCTGGAAAGACCATATTAATGCAAAAACACACCAAGCAAAAGTAAAGATTCTTCAACTAAAACCACTCATCAATCACAAAAGCAAACTCTCTCTAAACAACGCAATAGCCCTGTACAAGAATTACATACGTCCTATTATGACCTATGCGTGTCCCATCTGGTTAAGTGCCTCAAGAACCAATTTAAACAAAATCCAAATAGTTCAAAATAAATACCTCAGAGCAATCACTCAAGCCCCATGGTTCGTTTCAAATCATCAGTTGCACAAAGAACTAAATATTCCGTACATTAACCCGTTCATTACCAAGATATCCAAAAAATTCTACTCTTACATCAACCAAATCGACCACCTTTCCCACTTCAACCTCGCCCATATCCCTGACTCCCGTACCAGAGTTAAAAACAGGTTCCCATTCCAAGCTTTCTTAAATATGCAGTCAGAATTCGATAATAAGTAAGGCGCTTCATGAGCTCCCTTACCCTATGTAGCTAGTTTTTAGAATTAAGTTAATTTTTAAGGTTTAATTTAAGCCATCAAAATTCTTATGTAAAAGTACCATTGTACTGATCTAAGTAATTCAAGGCCAATAAAAAGTAAATGAAATGAAAAAAAAAAACCAGAATTGCCGCGAGAGTTGATACCTAAAATAGTACAATAATTGCATTCAGAGCAAAAACAAGAAATACAATTTGCAGGAAAGAGATCTAACAGAACATGAAATTTGCCCGAGGAATTTAAACAGCCAAGAATCCGGAGAATGTGAAAAGTGCAAGAAACCAGTAGAATACACATCACATCTATTGTTTGCAAAGATAGCGAAAAACATTATTACAGAACTGTATACATATATTTTCAAATCAACATTCACCATATATGAAAGTGTCTTATTTTCCATTTCATGAAAGAAAAACATATTCTTTAATACACTGATGGATTTTATAAATTTATATGAATAATTATGAATACCAAAGTACTCGATAAAATAGGTTAAGAATGTAAGTCACATAAATACCGAATTATATTTGTTTATGGTGTTAGAAAGCATTTACGCAACGGAATTTTTCCTGGGGTCAGTTTTCTCCCAGGCGACCAATTACGTTCGTTTGCAAGACGCGATCTTTCCCGGGTTAATATTTACATTTTATGAAAATTCACATCATTAACTGTTTAACTTTTTTATACTTTGGACTTCGAAAGTGCTTCCCCAACTAAAATTGTCACCGCACGCCACTGATTGAGTTAGTACATTCACTTGTTTATTTGGTTAATGCGGGCGCGTCAACAGCTTAGGTCATTAGTCCCGTGAATGTAGTGCATGTTTTTCCCTCGGGAGATGGTGGTGGATCATCCCCCACTGGATAGCGAGATCCAGCGCCGACCTACCGTCGGCTAGCGGGGTTTCCCCCTAACCAGGACTCTCCCACCTGCGGGGCACCGCCCCAACCGAGACAAGCTCTAAGCTCTCGACCGGTCTCCCGGAATATGTGGTAGTGTAATGCATGTTAGTGTAAGTGTGTGTGTGTAAGGAGAGAGGAAGAAAAGATCGCGTGCGGTACTGCTCCGGCATTCGTCTGGTGTTGATCGGAGAAACCACGGAAAACTACCGATCAGAGCAGCCGGCCGCTAGGATTCTCCTCCACACAGCAACTGGATTCGACCTAGCTAAAAGCTAGTGTCGAAAATCCTGCCGCCGTCAGGACTCGAACCTAGGACCTCTTGATCAGAAGCGCTGCAGTGATATCAGTTGATGCACTGAGCTAACGTTCCCGGTTTGTTTATTTAATTTTTTACCATGAGTTTCAAAATGAACATGGTCATTCTTTATAAGAAAAATTTGTAATCCTAACCTGGAAAAATTAAATTGAATCTACTTTGTAAAATGCCCCCAACCCCACCCCCACCCATACCCATAAAAGCAAGGAATTTCTATTGGACTCTGAATTTCACCTCATGCCAGTTAACCTAAAGCATTAAGGAAACAGAGGAGCTAAAAACCAAAGACTGGCTTTTCTGAATGACCTGAAAATGTGTAATATCAGGGTCAATTTGTTCTGAAAATGATAAATAATTATTTGAAAGCTAATACATTAAATTAATTAATCAATCAACTGTTCTCAGACATAATTCATATTTTCTCTTTGTCAGTTTTAGACAAAATATCTTGCCTCTTCAGATTTTGTTTTGAAATTAATCGACAATAAAATTATTCTATTGATAGGTTTTTTATATAGAGAATATTTAGAAATAAATATTTATATTTATTTAATATTTCCCAGGACAATTCCAATATGAAATTATATTGAATTAAAAAATTGTTGTTTGAGTGTCAATTGAAAGAGAATCTTGTAAAAAAAACTTTTCTTATTTGATTTCAATGAAAATAAAATGCAGTTTTTTCTCTAATTTATTTACAAATTCTATAATTTTATTGCACTGGTAGGGAAAATGTATTTGGGGTATTTGAAATTGTTAATGTTTTCAAATTAATATTATTCAATGCTGTCCTTTAATAAAAAATGTTATTTTTTAACATTAATGCAGTCTTATTTTCAATGTTATCCTCTCAATGAGTCTTTCAGGTGCAAATCAAAAAACAATCAAGTAATTTTGATAAAAATTGAGTTGAATTTTTTTTTTTTTTTTTTTTTTTTTTTGCCTCTTATTAAATGTCTTCCGAACCATGTTATGTCTTCTTACAAAAAATGAAAATCCATCCACTCCAAATTTTATTGTGGAAAATGAATTCTTATGTTTTCATAATTGTATATATTGAATATTCTTAGAATCACTGTCTTTGGCTTATGAAAAAAAAATCAACAAAAACCAAAAACATATCCAGAAAAATAGCAGCAGGTAAGCCTTACATAAAATTATTATGTATTAACGTTAAGTATACATAGATATAATCATTGCAAATTCATTAAATAATAATGAAAGGAAAAATCACATATAGTATTGTTTTAAGATGGTACCTGGAATATTTTCTTCAGTAATTGAAAGAATGAATTAATTAAATCTGGGGCATTTGGGAGTGAATTGGTTGAATAAATGTTCATGTATATAATTTTCAAAAAATATGAATGATGTGTGAAGGAAGACAAGAGAAATACAATTAACCAAAAAGAATTATTAAAAGAACAGAATAGTACTTAGTATGAAAGGCAAAAAATATTATTAAAATTAAAGAAAATGTTTTATGTGTTCAATTAGATTGAGCTTAATATAGCTTGCTTTAGTTAGTTATATATAAAAAAATGACTTTTTAAATAACTGTAATGACTTTTGTAGAATTGATAAAAGTTGAAATATAGAATCAAATCTTTGACCTATTGATGATCTAGTTATTGAATTGACCTCAGCTCAACATCCACATCTCATTTTTAAGTTCAACAGGTCAAGATACACACATACATAAAAAAAACCCTTCCACACATACACTTAACATAAAAAAAGCAATTGAAGTAACATAAAACTTTATTTTCTGTTAAATGTTAATTGCCACATTAATTTTTAACATCTTTTTATTTTGGACTAAACTACGACTATTCTCCACATCAATGGACACCATCTCATTAAAAAAAAAATTATTAAGGATATTACAGGTTACAATATTAAACATCTTATATCTCATAGTGTACTCCCAAATGAATTCTTATGTATATCCAAAATGATAATGAAGAACTGTGATTAGATATCTTTTCAATTGTAGAATCAGTGGAATATAAAATTTTCAAGGTGATTCATAATATTTTCTTTATTCTGTGGAAGAGTAATTCACTGTAAGGGAATTAGAATCATTCAATTCAATGTAAATAAATTGGTCAGAATATAGCAGATAGTATTGAATTACAGCACACCTGAAATGGAGCGCCATAGTGCACAGAAATGAAAAGTTCAAGGCTTTTCATGTCGGGACCTTTGATGATCTCTAATAACTCCTGTAATTAATATTGTTCTATAATAATGCAACTTCTATATCACAGAGGTAGCATATTAGGCAGGGTACTTGTACCTTATCATAATAACAGTACAATTGTAGCATGAATGAACAAATATTTGTTGAAATATCCACCAACCTGATCCCTATACAGAACAAAGGTTGGAGTAAAGAAAATCTCCAAGTTATCAGCAGTTTCCTTACATTTGTCTGCATCGACTTTGAGAAACAATGCATGAGGGTACATTTCAGATAAAACTCTAAATCTTGCAGCAAGTTTTGGATATGAGACACTCCTGTAAAAATACATTAATTTGTTATTAGATGCAAGACATAACTTTTTAAAAAATGACAAAACCAACATCAAAATCACTAAAAATTAGTTAATATTAAATTATGTAAGAAGTGAGAGTAATATTTTCTCTTGTACTGAATGTGCAAGTACTGATATGTATTGAATCTTCATTGTATTCAAATCAATTTTTATTTCTATTATTTCCAGTATCTTATATTTTAAGACAATCAGTAGAATTATTTAATAATGTAACCAGTCAATTGTATTTCAAGTAATTTGCATTATAGAAATAACTTGTTTTATATTATTTCTATAATTATAATTACACGAAATAAGATTGACTTGTTAGATAATCAGTAGTATTAATTCAGACAATCAGTAGAATTAAATATTTCTACTGATGGTCTTAAAACATAAAGTACTGAAAATAAATTTTATTAACAGACTATCAACATAACCAGTCAACAATTTAATTTTTCATTCTTTGACTTACTTGTTAGCAAATGTTAAGAGTTTATGATTTAAGTTTTGCAAGACAAAATTTCTTGATTCTAAACTATATAATTAACCACAATTATGAAATTTTGAACTAAGGATCACATTATGTTAACATGACAATTCTTTACTGGTTTTGTCAACACCCTCAAGGAGACTGCTACAATAATGCAACATAAAAATTAAACAAAATTTTAAAAATTGAACAAAAACCAACCCACAATTATCCATAAATTGAAGATTTCTATTTTAAAAGTAATATGTTGAAGTCAATGAAGTTCTTAAAATCTGTCTCTTGTATTTTAAAGATTGTATTATTTTGTTTATATGTCCTCCAATTTCTCCTTTCAAGATTTATATTGCTATGTTGCATTTGACATCACTTTATTCAAAATTCTGTGTTCATTCTGGTGGATTCATTGTATTCATGTCAGTTCACATTCATTGTATTTTCTCAAGTCATCAACAATATATTTAATAGTACACTTTGGAGCAATATTTACCTTCTGTAAAAACTGAATACAAATATAGGATTTCAACTGTTTGACTGCTGTTTGTAAAGTTATTTTTTATGATATAAGAATGTAATAGAATAGAGAAGATATGAAGATAAGAAGCTTTATAAAAATTTTGTTTTCATTTTTCTCCCTCAAATTGAAAATTTTATTGATATATTAATTGCAATGTATATACAACTGAGACTGATTTAGGCAAGTAGAGATTTATCACCTAAAATGTATTACAAATTTACTAATGAAATTTGATAAATGTTCAAGAATCTTATGTACAAAACAATTATACATTGCATTAGATATTTTGTGAAATAGTCATTGGCACAGTTATTGGTATAGTCTTTTTAACCACACACACACACACACACACACACACACATGCACATGCACACACAAAACACTAACACACACACACACACACACACACACACACACACACACACATGCGCACACACACATGCGCACACAAAACACTAACACACACACACTCACACGCAACAAACACACATACACAACACACTCACAACACACACACACACAACACACTCACAATACACACAACACACACACACACACACATACAACAGACACACAACTCAACACACATAATCTATGTCATTTCCAAAATATTATTTTCTTATCAATATGATGAAAAGTGAACTATCACCAGACTAGATATTTTATTTCCTATGAAATTTTAAAAATAAACGCTATAAATAAAGACACTAGAAAAAACATTAAACAATGGTTATAAATCTACTTCATCTTCCACAATTTGTTATTTGAATGAAGGAACTATTACAATTCCTCTGTAATTTAAAACTTTAGTTCCATCTCAAATTTTCAACTCTGATAGACATCTATGGGGTCAGTTCTGTATGTATTAAATACAACCAATAAGAATGATCGAAATTTATCTGCAACAAGGTAAAGAATGAAAATATACCACCTCCTTTAAAATATCACCAAAAGGGAATGAATGTAAGTTTGAAAGCTTTGTAGGTAATTTTTCTTGAAATTTTCTATTGTCATTGTTATACAAAAATAAACTGAGAGGGTATAATAAACAAATAGGTGATTTATTAAAAATATATTAAATATTATTATTTCAGAATCCAAAATGATTTAAAGTGATAAGATAGTGGTACATACACTGAAGGAAATACTGCTGTTTTTTTCTTCATTTTAGTTCATAACCTAGCATTAACCATGTATTTCTTTCACATTTTGATGATCAATGGAAAATGCAAACGGTGTGTCTAAAATCTACTTACCATTTGGCAGTGAACTGTACAACCACAAGCTGGTCTTCTGCGTCCCAGAGCTCTTTGGCAAACTGCTCTTCATTCAGCACCTGTATCACTCGAATGCCGTCGGATCTATCTGGGCTTTCCTCGCTCTGCTTCACCTTTTTATTCTTTTTAGTAATTCTCTTGCTCGGTACACGGAAAGGAGATTTTGACCTGGTACTCATGTTGAACTTTGATGAGACTTCTCTCACTTACCAAGATTTTCATTTGTTCATTTCCTTGAATAGTCCCATGGATTATTTCATTTGATTGTGGCGGGGCTAGTGTAACGATAACCTCGAATACGAGAATCGATAAATCGAATCAGTAGCGTTTGTGCACGCCATAGCGGACACCACTATCGATCTTCTGCACATGCGCAGATACCCTCAAGTGATGCAAAACTTGAACTGCGCACGCGCAGAAGATGGCCAGTGCTTTAACACTCGAGGGTGCGCGAACTCCATATTGTGATCCTAAAAAACCCACACGTAAGTGTGCATTTGTGACACACTGTGTTGTTATTAACTGAATACCCAAACCCTGCATGCAATACATTACATAGCGTCAGGAGTGAGTGGATTTGGCTGATTGAACGAAGGAAAAATCGGCAAAACAAGAACTGACCAACGTAGAACAAAATGTTCAAGGTCCGAGGCTAGCTCATCGAATAAACATTGATGAATCATGAACATTGACATCGATGAAAGCAACGAAATCCGCTGGTATTTGGTAAAAACATGGCACAGGAATGGTAAACGTGGAAAATGTCGTTGGGTACAACTGGTAGTAAAAAGCAATACAGTTGGATAAAGAACCACCCGAAGTCCAAGTCGCCACACGTATGACAACAATAGGTTATTATGGGAAAATTCAACAATTACTTTGTGCCAAAAGTAAATGAAACATACGAAACATACGTTTTTTATAAAATGGTGCAAGAAACAGACGAAAACGTTGAACAGTTTTTGATTCGAATACCGACTCAAGCAAGAAAATGCAATTTCGGTGGACTAGAAAAAGGAATACAAGACAAAATTGACAGTGGGCTAAATGGTGATAGATTACGTGAAAGATTACTAAGCACTATAGACCTAACCTAAGATATAGAGGTAGAAATGTGTCATGCAAGTGAGTTGGCACATTAACAAGCCCGTGGCATGAGCAAAAACAAGGAATTGCAATTGCCAGTCGCCGCGTTGAAGAAAAAGAAACAATCAGCAAAGAAAAATAGTGACCATTTCGATTGCAAACGGTGTAGTACGAAACACGGAGAGCGATCTGCCCCAGCATATAAGAAGAAATGTAATGTGGAACGTTGGGACATTTTGAAGTTTGTTGCAGGTGCAAAAGCAAGATTCATGTGGTACACAACTCGAAAGACGATGAAACAAGCTCTCAATCGTCGAGCAGAAGTGTGTGACACGATGTACATTAGCAGTATCACAGTACCATCAAAAGAAGAAGATTGGACGGTGTTGGGAAAGAAAGCGTTTCATGCTAAGTTAAGACAGCGGCGCTCAATGCAATGTACTTCCGTCGCATATTATTGCATATTATGCATATTATTTCGTTGCATATTAACTTGATGTTAATGGCGAAACAAAACAATCCGAAGTGAAAAGCTAGTAACGTTCAGTGAAAACAAGCTCAGTGTTGTCGGTGAACTGAAGTTGAAATGTAAAATCAAGAATAGAAACACGGAGCTAGAATTCTTGACTGTGAAGGAGAAAATCCAACCAATAGTAGGAAAGGAGATTTGTGAAGACGAAAAGCTGATAGGGTACAGAGCGTAAAGATCTGCAATCCAAGATTAGACGAAACAGATTTTTAACGGTTTGGGATGTTTTAAAGGCTACGAATACATCAACCACATTGTAAATCCAGCTAGAACGATTTCATTAGCCATAAAAGAAGCAGCGAAACATGAGCTCGACAAAATGGTTAAAATGGACATCATGATGAACAATGAATGGCCTAATTACGTTCAAGTATCGCAGATATGGAAAACTTTCTTCACATTTCAAGACGAATTATCACATTGTGACGGGCTCATTTTTAAGGAGATCGCGTATTCGTTCCAGAAAGCGAAAGATTCAGAATTCTGGAAGTAATTCACGAAGGACATTCAGGCATATAAGCAACACATACAAGATCTAGACAATTTGTATTTTGGGAAAGTCTATTTTATTAATTTTAGTAAAAAACAGTTAAAAACTGTGTGTAACGTGCTATGGGGGGAAGTGAATTCTGTGCACGTTTTAAAACTTCTGTGATCCCATTCCTAAGCCATATACTAATTGAATTTTGAATATAGAAAAAAATTAGACCTTTACAAGGATTCTTAACAAAATGTAATATGTTATTAAATCTATTTTCAAGGGTAAATCAATAACTTTGGGCTCTTATACCTCATCATGTCCTTCGTCAAAGAATAATGCTACCTGCCGCGACAACATGGAGAACGATAATTTGAATAACTATATTTCCCACTGAATTCTAGGAGACACATTACATTTATGTCCAGAAGCAAAACTAGGGGCCATCTCAGCCTTTAGTCAAAGGATCAGCAAAACTGGACGAAGAACCCAATCGAAATGGGGGTCGTTGACCCAGAGATTGCGGTACAAGACTTGTCACAGGTTGTTTAGAATTATACAGTCCAAATGGTAAATAATACATTAAATACACTGTTAAAATTAATGTTACTTTCCTTTCCATGCTCAGTATAGACTCTAATTGTGTGGAAAGAGTTATGCAGCAGAAACGATTTTACTTAGGATTTAACCTTTTCTATCGAATTTAATCGTTTAATGTCATCTGGCAAAGTGTTGTAAAATAATGTACATGGATTGTATGTGAAGTTTTTGTAATGAGCTGTGGATACTGTCACCTGATGGAATATGATTTCTACGTCGAGTGTTATAGTAATAGACATCGGCATTTTCTGAAAATATATTCCCGCCCTTAAGCAAGTCATTTTTGACAAAAACACTGATTCGTAAATCAACAGTCAATGCAATAAATTTCCTAGATTAATAAAGAGAGGCTTAAAAAAATCATGTGGTGGGATGTGGTTATTATTCATACTATTCTTTTTTCTAATTCAAAAGTCTGGGAGCTATAAGATGTATTTGCCCAGAATATTATGACATTTCAAGCGGGAATTCGCGAACTATACACAACGAGCAGTATGAAGGCTAACTGAATTTGAAAGAATTCTGAACGCCTAGCCTAATGAACTTAATTGTATTCAATTCATTTAAATGGACGTTCCATTTGAGGTTTGTCTGAATTGAGAGACCTAAAAATTTTGTTGCCGTAACATCAGTCAGTGGTACACAGTTTATTTTCAATGGAGTACAGAATTGTTTATTTGAAATAGAAAACTGCATTAAAACTGTTTTCTTTCATTTACTATTAATTTGTTATTACGGATCCAATTTTGAAAATCTGATATTGGACTATTTACGGTTTGTTTAATCCTGCATCTGGTGGGATTCTCTGCATCAGGAGGTTATCTGAAAATAAATGAGAACAAACCTAGCACAATTTGCACATTATTAGGATACCAATTGCATTTCACTTAATGAACTGGTTTATTAAAAAATTCAATTTAAATAAAAAACACTTATAATCTGCAAATGAGGTGGTGTAAGGAAAGAGAACACATGAGCCTACACGCTATATTTCCAAACAAAAAAGTAAATGTTGAAGTTTGATAGCACCAGATGAAGAATTTAATCTGTTTTATCTGACGTTTTATTAAAGTGAAAGTATAGCCTGAGATGGATGTGAGTGTGCAACAATGGAAGGTAATAGAATGGATATTGTGCACTGAGTCAAGAGAACATATATAAAACTGGAAAATACGAAGAATACATAAATGATGTCTTGGGGAAGAATTGGGCACAAAACATTAGTGGCTGAAAGTTTACATTCTGTTCAAAATGTTCTTTCAAAAATACGTGTTGGATGCAATTCACTGTAGATAATCAAAAGGAATTATTTACAACATTCTGCAATGAACAAGAAAAGTCATTTATTACAAAACCTTTTTCCATATACCGCTTCAATTGTCTCAGTAGAATAGAATTTCATTTCCACACTTTCGTCATGTGGGATTCGGCAGCTTCGGTGCATGGCCCTGAATAATACCTTGTTAGTATTATTCAAATACACGTCTCTCTATATAAGCATACATAATAGTTTCGTCTTTCGATCGACACAGATGCATCGAAATGCTGCAATTCTTCCTCAGCGAGAGTTCGCGTTTCTCCGAAAAAAATCGTAGGAATTTCTACAGTCCTCGTGGCTGTTATGTGCTGATCAACGAAATGAGCCCGGCAAACAAAACGACATTGGGTAACTTGATGTGAATTTTGTAAGACCTGGGTCCCCAATTGCGCGGAGGCAATCTCTGCATCTGAAAACAGATAATCATATTAAAATCATCATATACTTTTCAATGCTTGATCCTACGCAAGTTGCATACTACAAATTCAGAATTCGTCAACAATGACAAAAATAAACAAACTAAATGATACATTTAACTCGCATTTTCACATTCCAGGGGAAGCCAAAAAGGCTGGTTGAAGTTTTAATCAAAACTGTTGCCTTCAAATTGGAGCAATTTGGAACCCAGTATCTCCTCGATTCGTGCCGTTGCGACATGTCGACTACTTAAGTTAAAGTTAAAATACGCTAAAAACTCCGCGTGGCCAGTTGTACAAAAATGTTCCCACTACGTGGTGTCACACAAAGCTGGTCACCATGGAGCGCTTTCGATGGAGACCACATGCTTCTCCTCTAGGACACAAAATTAAAATGAAACGGAAATTGGGGTAAGCGAAACCTCTGGTAGGTAGGTCCGTTGCTCGCGCCGCCATTCTTTGGACAGGCTTCGGCGTGCTCTGTAACCTTTCGGAGAACTAAGATGGAAGCGTCCAAATAAGGACAGAATGTGGCCTACCTTCTGTCAGACCACTTGAAATGACCGAGGAAAGAATCGTGCTCGATGGAGCACGATTTGCATGACGATATCTGCGGTAGTGAAAACTTAAGCGCTAACTTCGGCAGTTCGCTCAACCACGCTACACAATTCTTTGGGCTGTGTGGAGGGGGAATCGGCAGGCGGGTGGTTGGATCCAACCAACCTCCCTGACAAAAAATTCTGTTGGACTTCTTGCCTCCACACGATACAATTTGTTAGATTGGCTGGCCGGACTGGACAAATCGCTATGTGTGTTGGGGTCTTAAATAGCCGCGCGTCGGCCTTCGTCAGCGGGGATTTATTACAGATCGAGAGGTGGCTAAAGCTGTGGTGGGTTGAAGCAATTGTGAGAGAAGAGTGCAGCTGTGCTTTTACACATAGACGGCGATTCACACAGCCGAAGCCGCTCGCGCTATGTGGAGACGTGATTAATTGGGGAAATGTGAAATAGGTGTCACTTAGGTCACACTTAGGTGGTTGGCCTTGGGGGCATTCTGCGGGGGCGGCCCGCAGTCCTCTCAGGTCGGACTCCCTGGGAAGGTGTGCCTCTAGTCAATCCCCACCTCTTCGGGGTACTAGCTAGTTAACGCAGACGGGGACCCTGGCAACAACCGAGTAACCCCCGGTATAAGAGGTCGCTCCTCGGAGCTCAGGGAGGCTGCTACCGGCCCCCAGGGGCACTAAAAACACTTCCAAGCTCACGTCACCGTCAGGCGTGAGCAGGAGATTCCCGGGTGGTGGTGCACTCGGGTCTTAGAATGTCCAATTTGGGCAACCGCAACAACCATGGCAGGCACACACGTAGAAATTAATTCCGGCGTAACTCGCCCGGTCGGATCGCCGGGGGCGGATTCGTGTGTGGATGCGATGGGGGTTGAGCGAATTAGGCCACCCACAATAGAGCTACCCTTCACAGCCGGCAACTGCGGCTATTGTGCCCTTGAGGGCAAAGGCGACTATTTTAGCAGACGCCAAAAATGCATTATGCCACTTCATGGAGTGGCATAATGTTTTCAATACGTGCTTTGCGTGTGCTAAATGCGGTAAAATATATAAAAGTTACTACGCGGCAGCTTGCCACATCCCAAAATGTAAAGGTAGGAAGGTCCCAGTTGAAGGGCCTCAGTGTGAGGAGTGTGGACTCTCCTTCAAATCCAAGGGGGGCGTCTCACAGCACAAGCGAACGGCCCATCCTATGCTCCGCAACAAAGAGAGACTCGCTGAGGTAAGCAGCCCCGGTGCTGGAGTTCTAAAGCCCCTAAGGGGGGAAGGCCTTCAGTGCCGAGGAGCTGCAACGGATGGTTGACCTCGAGCTGGTACAGCCGGATATAAGACCTGAAGATCTGGCTGCGGAGATGGGAAAAGCAAGATAGTAAATTGCTGACAAGAGGCATGAGAAATCGTATGTGAGACGCCTAGCCTTGCTTCGGGGGAGAGGTGCCAACCCACCTCAAACAGTACCACGCTGGAGGCCCCAGTGGCCGGGGACGCAGGCCTCGAAAGGGCGGCCGTGGGCACTCCTGTCCGCGGTACAACAAGTAGTTCTAGACCGTGTACACCGGCACGTCAACCGGTTTTGACTGGCGTTGTTCCCTCTCTACAGGGCACGCCGAACTCTCCACAACAGTCTAAACCCACCGGGCCCCCCTTTACTGGGTCCGTTAGATTTTACAAACCCCCCTATACAGGGTCAATCCGACTCCCCTTTACAGTCTTAAAGTTGAGGCCCCCTATACAGGACCCTATAAATTTTCAAACCGGATCGCCTACCTTCGATCCTGGCATGGCATCACCCCCTCTGCAGGGCTGGGGGTCAAGCTGCGCGAGTTGCTAGTCCAAGCATCCCAAGATAGCCAGGCCACGGCGGTGAGTGCAGCTATCTCCTCCGCCGCGGCCCAAGCAACAGTCGCACAAAACGAGCTTGACAACATCTACAAGCTGCTAGTGGAACAGTGCAGAGTGGATGCTACTGAGCCTTCCTGGCGAGGGCGCAAGCCCAAGGACCCCCGTTGCAAACGGCGCAGGAAAGCGCGCAAGCGGTATCGCTACGCCCGGACGCAGGAGCTCTATGAGCACGATCCAAGCCTTCTGGCCAAAAACCTGCGTACCGGCGTAGACGGTGCCGCGGAAAAGACGCTCAAGACAGAGAGGAGAGATGTGATTGATCTATATCAAACCCTCTGGGGGACCCCCCCCACGGATATAGTCGGCCTTAAAGCTTTTGATTTAGACCCACCGGGCGGAACAATGGATGAGAACCAGCTGTTCGCCCCAATTGATCCAAAAGATGTCAGGAAAAGGATTAGGTCCTTTAAAAGTAACACCGCTCCTGGCATAGATAAAATCAAGCCGGCCCACCTAAAGGGGCAAGCGTTATGGCCGATTTGGCTAAGTTCTTTAATCTGGTCATCCTCAATGGTCAGGCCCCCAGTGAGTGGTCACGTAATAGGACCACTTTAATCCCCAAAGACGGTAAAGACCCTTCACGGGCCGCCAACTACCGGCCAATCACTATTTCATCTGTGATTGCGCGGGCCTTTTGGGGTCTCATGGAGACTAGGTTGTGAAACCAAGTCTCACTGCACCATCAACAGAAAGGATTTGTGTCTGAGCCTGGCTGCTTCGAGAATGTACAGATTCTGCACGACGCGGTCCAGGCGATGAAAAAACACGGGGGAGTGTTCGTCCAATTGGATGTGGCGAAAGCCTTCGACACGGTCCCCCATGAAGCTGTCGCATGGGCCCTAGAAAGGTAGGATGCGCCGCCGGCATTTGTGCGGCTCGTCAAGGATTCTTACCGTGACGTCCACTCCATCATCTCCCACCCTGACGGCGACATTGAGATACGTCTTCGCCAGGGTGTCAAGCAAGGCGATCCACTCTCTCCTCTCCTTTTTAACCTAGTGATGGACCAGCTGCTACGACGCCTCGAAGTCCAACCGGGGCTCAAGGTAGCTGGCCAAAATCTTGGCGTCCCGGCCTTCGCCGACGACCTGATGGTTTTCGGCGAGGACCCGCACGACTTCCAAGATAAGCTCCGTTCAACGGAGTATTACCTGAAGGCCCTGGGCATGAAAGTGGCGGCCTCCAAGAGCGTCGCCTTCCAAATCAGGGTCGACCGCAGGACCTGGGCCATGCAGGACCCTGGCGTCTCCATCTTCGACGGAGCAATCCCGGGTTTCCGTAGCGACCAGTCGCTGCGGTACCTGGGAATTAGCTATTCGCCTTGGCTGGGCATCGATGCCCACGTCCTGCCGGCGAATTTCGATGGGGCGCTAGGACGGGCCCAGGCAGCGGCTCTGAAGCCCTATCAGAAGCTGCACCTGTGGCAGGCCTATATCCAGCCGCACTTTCTGCACCAACTAGCACTCGCAATGCCATCGCGAGCTGCACTAGATCGGCTGGACGTTGCTGTTCGTCGAGTTTTTAAGGACATCTTCAAGCTGCCAAGATGTATCACGGACGGCGTGCTGTACTGCAGGCCGCGAGATGGCGGCCTTGGGCTCCAGAGGCTTACGCACCTGATGCCACGGGTCGCCCTCTCACCGGGCTGTAAGATGGCGCGCTCGACGGACTCCTTCTGTGGGGACATCACCCGGTGCCCTAGCACCGAACACCGCCTGAAGCGGGCGGCCGCCGCCTCCCGCATCACCTGGCCCTGCAACACCGAAGAGGTCATCGCAAAAGGCGGAGCTCCAGAGATGGACTCACCTTAGCTGCCAAGGGAAAGCCGCGCTGGCGCACGCGGACGACTCGGTGCGCAACGCCTTCCTGGCGAAGTCCTCCTTGTTGAAGCCGTGTCGCTTTGTGACGGCCCTTCAACTCCGCACCGACACCGCGGACAAACGGACCGCACTCAACAGGGCCATCCCACAGAAGGACATCAGCTGCCGAAGATGTCACGCTGCGCCCGAGACGCTTGGGCACATCCTGGGCCTCTGCGTCTGCACCAAGGCAGCGCGCATACACCGGCACGACGAGATCAAGCATTTCGTCGAAGCGCGCCTCTTGGAGCAACGGGGGACGACAGTCTCGACCGAAGTCTCTCTCAGTCTACCTGACGGGTCCTGACTCAAACCCGACATCATCGTGTTGAATGAGGGAGTGGCCTTTGTGGTCGACGTAACTGTCCGCCACGAGTGTGGGAACGGGCTCGAAAGGGGGGCTGCAGAGATCAGGAAGTACCGTCCTGCTCTCCCGGTCGTGGCGCAGCTCTTGAAGACGAGCGACGAGTGTGTGCTCCCAGTCGTCGTTGACGACACGGGGGCCATGCCGCCGCAGACCATCGCGGCGCTCCGACAGCTCGGCATCACGTCAGGCATAGACATGCGGACGATCTCTCTCATGGCTCTCCGGTCTTCGATTGAGATCTATCACATGTTCATGGACTACGATGGTGTCGGGTAAGAACAGCCGCAGAACAGCAGCGGGTGGCCAAGCACTCTAAATGCGAGGCCTGTGGGACACCTCCGCGTGGTTTTCCCTGGGGGCTGCTCAAGCCGCCAAAACCCCTCCAGCGCTGCTGGCCCTAATTTTTCCAAGTCCGCTGCCTCGACAGTGGGTTGGCAGAAGTGGATTCTTCGGGCGAGGGAATCTCGTTACCCATCTGTAGAAAAATAGTGCTACGCACTGAGTGAACATGATCACACCACGGTACTCCGTCGTTACTGGGGGAAATGCGCTTCGGCGTAGAATATAGCCGACTTACTTTTAATCTGCACATAGAAAACGTGCGGAAGAAAGCGCGACAGACCAGAGGCAAATGGCGAAGCTTGTTTAACAAGCGGAGCAAACTGTCAACGGCTAACTGCCTCACGCTTTATAAAGCAATTATTAGGCCGCAAATGGACTACGCATGCTCCAGTTGGGCAATTGCAGCAAATACACATAAAACTACAAGTAGTTCAAACGAATGCCTCTGGGCCGCCCTCTGCGCCCATAGGTACATTCCTATAAGGGGTTTACATCGCGATTTATCAATGCCACTGCTGATTGATCATTTCAAAAATATTGTTTCTAAATTTTTCGAAAAAGCATCTGACTCGGAAAACTCATTTCCCAGATAGCCTCATACCAACCCGACCAACGGGTGAAGTATAAGCGACTGAAACACTTCCCGGAGTAAGAGAAATCTGAAACAGTGAAATGAGACTTGAAACATTAACTTTGAATTTTTTGCACCCGCAATGCGCGCGCCAATTGGCTAAAGTCATTTTTGACCCTCTGTTTTTCTTTATGTTGTAGCATTGGCCATAGATACGCGTAAGGGTAGAAATGGTTGCACCGCTGTGGCGTGAACGTGCATTGCACGGAGTTCGCAAAACTGCACAAATGAGCTCTCTCGTCAGCGGGGAGTCGGGCGCCTTCGGGAGTTGTGTTAAGTGCTGCCACCGAGCAGAGGCAAGTGAGCAGGGGATTAGCAAGCCGCCGTCGGGCCGGTAAGCTGATAAGCCGGAGCCGCCGCCGGTGCACTTGCCCCCTCCCACAATCTCCACGAAGGTCACATCGACCCCCACATGCTCTTTTCCTTTGGGGAGGGGGAGGAGGGGATACCCAATTATGTTTCCGCGATGTATGTTAGGTACATAAACGTTTTTTCGCGTTATCGAAGTTGTCTTCTTAAAGAAATTAGTGTAAAAACACCTACACTACTACCCAGCATTCACAATGAATTTAATTACTGAGATATGAACCATTGAAAACATTGGGACTTTGCTCTTACAGTTACCTTTCAGTACTTTCTTTTCCTTCTGAACATTAATATTTAAAATATTGTGAATTACATTGGCACAAAAAAAACTTGTCAGACCCAAAGACTTGACCAATGTTCCTTACAACAGAGATCGCAGAGCTCAAGAAACCTTGCTCCGATCGCACTTCTCCCCATAGTACATCACACAGTTTTAACTGTTCTTTGGCATCATATATATAAGTTAACTAGCTGACCCGGCGAACTCTGTTCCGCCTTAACAGTCGGTTCCATCTTTTTTTCGCGTCGCACTCACTGTGAGAAACTGTACTATCGTTGTTGCACTCGTGATAATAAAGCTATTGCAGATTTGTGTTTTTCTCTCAAACAAAGAAGAATTTCAAAAACACGCTCTGATATTAAATAGATAATAAAAAAATCTATTACGTAGCAGAGCGTTTTTTTTTTTTTGGAATTGATTTTTGTTTAAGAGAGAAATACAAAGCTGTAATAATAGGGATCGGCTGTTAAAGGCAATAAATAAGCAGATTTTGGAATTTATTAAGTTAAATTGTTTATTAGAAAATGCAAATAAAAAAATTAAGTAGATTAATCATTCATTACTGTTCCTGTATTTTGGTGCATAGGTGAAGTACATATGGGTATAACGTAAGTATATAATAGGTGTAGTATATATAGATAAAACGGCGAACGAAAAGCGGCTATCATTATAGTCTTCTGTTATCAGTGCGGCGTTACAACAATGGGTTACAACAGGCAGCAATGACCGCTAACATGCGAAATCACGCGAAAACGTGCGTTCTCACACAGGAACGCTGTCGAACAGGATAAACAGTATCCTATGTCCGTCTCCTGGCCCTAAGCTTCATGCTCACCAACTTTCAACCAAATCGGTACTGCCGTTCTTGAGTTATAAATAGTGTAACTAACACGACTTTCTTTTATATATATAGATAACGGCGAACGAAAGGCGGCTATCATTATCGCCTTCTGTTATCAGTGCGGCGTTACAACAATGGGTTACAACAGGCAGCAATGACCGCTAACATGCGAAATCACGCGCAAACGTGCGTTCTCACACAGGAACGCTGTCGAACGGGATAAACAGTATCCTATGTCCGTCTCCTGGCCCTAAGCTTCATGCTCACCAACTTTCAGCCAAATCGGTACTGCCGTTCTTGAGTTATAAATAGTGTAACTAACACGGCTTTCTTTTATATATATAGATAACGGCGAACGAAAGGCGGCTATCATTATCGCCTTCTGTTATCAGTGCGGCGTTACAACAATGGGTTACAACAGGCAACAATGACCGCTAACATGCGAAATCACGCGAAAACGTGCGTTCTCACACAGGAACGCTGTCGAACGGGATAAACAGTATCCTATGTCCGTCTCCTGGCCCTAAGCTTCATGCTCACCAACTTTCAGCCAAATCGGTACAGCCGTTCTTGAGTTATAAATAGTGTAACTAACACGACTTTCTTTTATATATATATAGATATACATTTTAAAAAAATAAAAATAAATTATAAAATATATTAAAATTAATATATAACAAATTAATTACAATAAATATAAATGCTTTAGTCACACTTTCTGTGTGAGTAGTGTACAATTGGACTGCATTACCGTGTAATAATGTAATTTTTTATGTAAACCAATGTAGATGCACATCCCAACCTTTTGTGTTCTGTAAACAATTCTGTGGTCTTCATGGAATAATTGTATTACTATTACCATTTCTGTCCTGTGTTATTCTTCATTATTTGTATGTATGAATTTGTAATTTTGGGTTGACTGTCTGGCTAGCTGTCTGACTTTGCTGGATAGCTAACGATGCCCCTCAAGCTTGGGCCTAGTTTAATTCTGATATGTGGGGGTAAGTGGGACATGTTTACCACATTCTCTTGTACCCTTACGCCCTCTAGTCCCTTTACCATAACTAGCAAACTCATACTCTGCCTACCTGTGCTTCATAACTTCTACAGAAACTGAATTGTCAAGGAAAGCTACAACTCTATTTGTGCCTCGACAGGAATCAAACCATTCCTTCATAATTTTATAAATTAAAGAGAAATATTTAATAATTTAGAATTACTTTGATTTAACTAATTTCTTTTATCAATCATATTTATTCATCTACGTACAATCATATCAGATGTTCTCATTCATTCCTTGCTGTGATAAGTGCAAGATAAATGCAATGATAAGTTGTTTGTTTTTTTTTTCTGTTTTTTTTGGGCTTACTTTAAGGCTGAGGGCAGGTCTAAAGATGGCAGGCACCCTGTTGCAGAAGTGAACTACTCTCTTCACTATTTGCACTTTGGATTCCTCTGTTAGTGTCATAAGACTTCCTACAGAGCTGTTCTGGGCCTTGGCACAAGAAGGCTGGTTCATGGGCTGTAGATGCATCTTCCTGCAGTGCTGTGTTTGTGATAAACCTTTAGGTACATGGACCTGTGGCTTGTACTGTGGATCACATCTTATACTTCAAGGGTGAGGTTGAGAGATATGGATGATAAGGCAGATAATTACTTGCATGTACATTTCATAAATCTATGTTGATGTTAGTGTATTTATGTTTTTAGGTCTCTGTTGGTTAAGCTTCGTATTAAGTGGTGTGTGAAGTGTGGCCTTTTAGTATATAAGTACGGTATTTAAGTCACTTCATAGTACTAATGTAACTATTTACTTCATGAAAATTATTTTGTACAAAGAGTGTTAGTAATCCATACATGCTTCATCTTTAGTGAAGGGTATAATATACCATATTGTTGTGAATATTTGTACACCTATTGTGTGATTTTAAAATAAAGACTTTATAAACTACACTCCTTAAATCAAATTTGAAAATTGCACTGTTGGAAACATGTATAGCACTAATTACAAATACTATTTAAATCAAGAGACTAATTAAAAACTAGTATTACTAGCATCAGTTAAACTCATCATACACCTGAAGAAAGTCAATGATCTCATAAATTATGTTCAGATTTAGATCAGTAGACTGGAACAGTTTATTGAAATCTCTGGTGCTTGGACTTGAGTGACTAGGAACATTCCTAATCTTCCCACCAAAATTTACATATGCACCACTCTGCACTCCCACATTCAACAGGTTTCCAAAATTTTCTGTTATTGTTTCTCTTTCACATCTTTCCAACCCAACTGCTTTACCAGAGCAACCATTAGATGGTAGATATGCATTCACTGCTAGTCTGCTCCCAAAGTCTCAGTAGAAACACAGTTCGGAGGTAAGATTAATGACACTCTCCCTCATGTAAAGTATTGATTTTAGCAGACAATCAAGGTGTAGACCTTCCCTCCATTTGTGAGAGTGAAGTTACTGGTGTTTTTAAGCTTAGTGTCATTATGGCACATGTAATTGAAACACACTTGTTCTATTCTTTCACACAGCAGCATAGAGAAGTAATTATAGGTGGATAGAATAATATAAACTTTTGCTGTTGCTTTGATACAGACAAACATTTACAAAAAACACAAGAGACTGCAAACATTTATAAAAACACACAAATGTAATTATAACCACTCAGCCCCCTAACAAAACAAGATACCTATCAACAACAAAATTGAGATGGTGCACTATCATATAAAACAGCATTTTAGATTAATGCCCATTGCACTTGTTTCATTTGAGAACCTCTAAGTGAAACATTTTACTTAGCTTGTTCTCCACATGAACTATTTGGGCAAACAAAAAACTTGAATCCTTGTTCATCTCACACCTACTGAAAACCCTGGCCTCTGCCACCCCACATCAATCCTCCCCCTCCCCTATTCTTCTTCCCCCTCTCCACCCACACCTCTTGCCACTCCACAAGCTTCACCTGCCTTCACACCTCACTTACCCCTTTCAGTTACTTCTCCTACCTCTCTCTGTTACCCACTGCACTTCCTTCACCTGCCTCCACACCCCTCTTCCTTCTACAATTCATTGACCTACTTCCACGCTTCCTGCTTCCCATCCCTTTTGTAAATTCAACTTCTCTTGTACACAAAATCTTACTCCTGTGCATAACATATAGCAGGAAACATCAACAGGAAAGTAACAATGCACAAAAATATAAAAGATTTTCACACTCGTCAAAATGTACAATTGCTGCTAAACAAACTCTATATTATAGAAATATTACTTGAACTGAAGCTCTGCAACATTTCAATAGTGTGCTTTACAACACACTGGTGAACCAAAGAACAGTTATATAACGTACATATACCAGGCTTCTCTTAAGCTAACAGCCTGTGTCAAACCATTAAAACAATGCACATCATTCCTTTGGAGGGACATTATTTTAATTTTAAAATGCTATTAATTTTGTACCCTACACCAATCACACTCATCTCATAAGAGGAAAACTTTAAATATCTATTACTCATTTAACCACAATTTGGGTTTTATGCGTCTACCACAGCCGTACTCAAAATTTGAAAATCTTTTAAAACTTATTTTGATCTGTTAAAATCTTGTATGATAATCTGTAATGATGATCTGTTATAATCTTATTTTGATGTTATTCTAACAAAACTTAGAGACGCAAACAGTTTAAAATTATTCTTTGCAGTGACATCACTATAAATTGCTTCACAAAATAAAGTAATGAAATTCTATGTAAGTCTATCTATGGACCTACTAAAATTGCACTATCAACAATCAAGTATAAATACCTTTTCAGAGTGTCCATGAACAGTAACAGTGCTATAGGTCAAATAATAATAACTGCAAATAGCAATAGTTTCTCTGAAGTTACATTTACTATAGGCTTTTCAACCCAGATTATAACACATGGGACAGAATAAAAAAATACATAACTTACCAAGAAACTCATAACTACATTATGAAGTTCCACAATTTGCTCAGAATGGAAAATTGATATGAAGTATTGACATATTTAATTTTCACTTTTTCACAAAAACTTAAAGGATTCAAAATAAAAACACCAATGAACAGTGCATGCATTATAGCTGGAATAATACAGAACTTGAATACAAAAGCAGACCTTGCACAAGATCCACAAGAAAAACTGAGACATTCAATAAACACTTTTCACAAGTAGGTGTAAAATTACTCACAACACTTGGTAAACAATTCAATAGATCAACCCCACATAAAAGTAACACAAATTGTCAATTCTTCATTATTCTATGAAACCACACCGAAAATTTTTAAAACCATTAGACGAATGAAAATAAATTCTCAAGAGCCAATTGAACATGGGGTCCCACAGGGTTCGATCTTAGGGCCTATCCTCTTTCTGTTGTACGTAAACGATATGCTCTCATATTAAAAACGGAAGAACAGTTCTGTTTGCCGATGACACGAATGTTCTTTGCAAAAAAGAAACAATAAATAGTACAATTTCAGAAGTTTCAAATTGGTTTTGTAATAACAAGTTAATAGTTAACGAAGGAAAAACGGTCTCAATGCAATTTTGCATTTCAAATCGGCAATCGTATGCTCCATTAAAAATGAACAATATGCAATTAGCTGATGTTAAGGTAACAAAATTTCTAGGTCTCTCAATTCAATCAAACCTCAAATGGAATGTACATATAACAGAATTAAACACTAAATTAAGCTCATTATGTTATGCATTCATAATTCTTTCTAATTCTGTCAGCCTTCATGCAGCTCGTTGCGTGTATTTTGCAAATGTACATTCCCGCCTGAGATATGGCATAATATTCTGGGGAAACTTATCCTTTAGTTCCCAGACATTTAGATTGCAAAAGAAAATTATCCAAATAATGAAAAAATCCCATCCACGTGATCCGTGCAAGCCTCTTTTCATTGAGCTTGGAATCTTACCATTGCCTTGCCTATATATTTATGAGTCTGTAGTATTTGTCAAAATTGACTTACTTAACGGTGGGAACCTATATTTCATGTAATACTGATATTTATAGTTACAATACTCGACGTAGAAATCATGTTCATCAAGTGTCAGTATCAACAGCTCACTACAAGAAATCCACATACAATACATGTACGCTACTTTACTATGCATTGCCAGATGAAATTAAACAATTAAAATTGGTACACAAATTTAAATTAAAAGTAAAATCTTTTCTGCTGCAAAACTGTTTCTATACAATTAGAGACTATACTGATCGCCAAAAAGAAACATACGCATAATACATGTACGCTACTTTACTATGCATTGCCAGATGAAATTAAACAATTAAAATTGGTACACAAATTTAAATTAAAAGTAAAATCTTTTCTGCTGCAAAACTGTTTCTATACAATTAGAGACTATACTGATCGCCAAAAAGAAACATAATGTTTACTTTAACAAAAATAAGATATAGTATAATGAATTAGTTTACATTTGCATTGTATAATTTTAAAAAAAGACTCAATATGCCTGTAACAAATAATGTACTTCCGGGTCAATGACCCCCATCTCGATCAGGTTTTTGTCCAGTTTCCCTGATCCATTGAGCAAATGCTGAGATGGCCCCTTGATTTGCTTCTGGACGTAAATGTAGCTTCACTATGCGCACGTTTTGTTGAACTTTCCTTTGCTTGTAGTGGTAGTAGAGCTTAGGGTGAGTTTCTATTTTGTTAACAATACAGAAAAATCAAGTCTGTTTGTTCCTTTACCGTTAAAAATAAGTTTTCTATAATTTGTCAACGAAAATATCTAGTTTTTGAAATGTTAATCTCTCACTTTTTTAAATTTGTTGTTGTTATTATTATTATTAATCTTTCAACTATTAATAGTTAAATTGTTGGGAAGGGATTCTGAAACTCAAGAAAGCGTGCGCAGATGATTTTCTCCCCCATACGTCACATATAGTTTTTGACTGTTTTTGACTAAATAAATAAATAAAATAAATAAATAAATAAATAAAAGAGGCCTGGGCAAAGTTTCCAAATTATCTTATCAAACAAAGTGCTTTATATCTGCATCTTGGAGTTACAAAAGGTGATCTGTAACTGAACAATAACAAAATTCTGACATGGGGATGTCGTAATTTTGTTATTGTTCAGGAGAGTAAATATTCTTTAATTTTGAGCTTATTAAAATTGGTTTCTTCGTTACTAATGGAAATTGCTTAAAAAATTTTAACATTATTGGTGCTCTTTAAGTCAATGGGACTATTGATCTGGGTATTTATTTATGAAAATTTACATGAAATATGATATATTTTGTGGACTTAGAGTTGAATAATAGTAGACATGAACTATATGGTGACACAATGTTACAGTATTATATTGTTTAAAAATTATTTTCACAATTTGTAAAATTGTTATTGTTGTTTTATTTTATAGCAATAGGTACATTGATAACCTAAGTGTGAGGCAATTGCAATGTAGTTTATTACTGAAGCAAACATTTCTTAATTATGTACATAAACATCAGCACAGTGATTGTGACAAAATTATATTAATTTGGCAGAGAGCACTTTATTCAAAGAAAAAGCATTTAATCAGCTAAGGAATCACTGACGTTTTCACTGGTTGGATAGTACCGTTGTTGACACTGGTTTTTTGTAGTCCTTATAACATCCATGGCAAACACAAAGATTGAAGGGCAACAGAGAAATGAAGTCATTGTACTGCTGTTGAGATATTGAGACAGCTTTAAAGAAGTGTGGAGAGTTGAAACTTTTGCTCTTTGAAAGCATTGCTGAAGAGATGACTTTGAAAATCCATATATATTTAACACTTCTTTTATTGATATACTATGCTCAATGTCATCTAATGCACATTTAATTTGAACATCAGTGTTATTTTCTTTTGGTTTTATTATTCCAAAAGCGTCCATTTCACATCATTTGTCAGGATATTTGGGACATAAAAATCTGTTGTTCAATAGTATTTTATCCCTCCTTATTTCCTTGTCCCAAACCACCTACAATGTTTTTGTTAGATGCAGCATTCAAGGTTACTAGGATTTCCCAGAGGACGAATAGTCTTTCATTTCAAAGTATCTTATCAGGAAACTCTCAATGGAGGATGCCAGCAGAAAACTGAGTGTATCTTAATTTATCTGTGGATATGGAATGTCCCATAGTGAATGGCATTTTTTGCTTACATTTTAAGTTAATATTATTGTTTAGTCTTGACATTGACTAATCAGCTAGTCTGTGCTCATTTGTGTAATGACACTTCCGAATGTTTATATCTTTTATCTGTTCCTGTGTCTCTACATGGCATTTGATATACTCTGTGACAAAATGTAATGATTTGCCTTAATTTTATGCAAATATTAGTATGCTTGTAGTAGGTAATCATTCTGTTGACATATCTGTCGTAGTATGATATCTGATGATACACGTGACAGATGTGTTTTTAAAAAAAATTAAATTAGAAAAAATTGAGAATGTAAAAATATTCATAACAGGATAATTAAATAATTAATAGATTTTATTATAGTTTTCCTAGTTATTTTTTATATTTATTACATTTATTTGTTATATTTCCTTATAACTGTCTACCATACATTTCTAGCTTTTGATACATTTATTGATGTTTTCATCTTGTTAAAAAGGCAAAAAACGTGGGAAAAAATTAAATTTTCTTTCACGTTATTGCAAAGGACTTTAAATACCTCAACTTAATAAGCATCAACTTTATTTTAAAGGGAAGAGATTAGAGGTAATAAAGTTAATAAGTGTCTCACAATTTAACTATAGAGATAATGTTTCTTTATGCCTGGAGTAAGTTTGTTACAGTTTCTAACACAACAGTAGAATACCAGCATTTTATAACATTTTTCTGGAACATGGTAAATAGTAGTTTATTTAGTTCCATACTATTGATTAATATGAGTTTCTTGACACAGAGCCATAATTGAACCATGCCTTTGAGGCAATGGGAATATTGATGTGGTCAGTAATACGTGACATGGGCAAAAATATATTGTAAGAATATAAGTAATGATATAGTGTAAACAATCTAAATATTTATTTTCAGTCATTTGACCATGTGTGTACATGTCCAAAATAGGAATTTCAGTCTTAAGTTTGTATTCACTTAATTGCACTCGTTAGGATACACAATAATTAGAATTTCAGTTATATCACTTATCAATGTCTGTGAGCCAAGAATACCTTGGTCACTAGAAATCTCAAGTAATTTGGATGGGTCTGGTTTTATTTTATATTTACTTGATGTTATAAGATTCTAATAACAAATGCAATACTACATTTTGAGTTGGAATGGCTAAAAATTACAAGTGGTAATTCGTTTGGTATTGTATTACAGTTATTGCTTGTCAGTGTGTTACAGCTTTGGAATACATAATAAAATTTATTCCTGTATCACACACGGATATTATTGTTAAATGAAATAAAATTACAATTATTTAAATCACAATCAAATTACACTAATGTAATTATTTCTTAAAAACTTAAACTAAATTCAGAAAGTTACAATTTTAGGTAATGTGTTGTTTTTTTATGCAAAAATACCAATCACTTTATTGATATCATAATTCATCAAAATAAGGATATTAACTAGTACAAGACCTCTTATCTGATAGTCTGGCACTGTACTCTACCCACTGTACTCACTGAATTCTAGAGGCCGGCTGCTCTGATCGATAGTTTTCTGTGGTTCCTGTGATAAACATCAGGTGAATGCCAGAGCAGTGCGCTAACAAACTGGCCACAGATCATGCACTATCTTTCCCTCCTCTTCCTTGTCTTATCCTTTGCCCTGACACGCACACACACACACTTGCACTAACATACACTTCACTACCACATATTCTGGGAGACCGGTCGGGAGCTTAGAGTTTGTCCTTGCTGGGGCGGTGCCTCGCTGGTGGGAGAGTCCTGGTTGGGGGAAACCCCACTAGCCGACGGTAGGTGGGCGCTGTATCTCGCCATCCAGCGGTGAAGATCCCCACCATCTCCCAAGAAAAGAAACATGCACTACACTTACCGGACTAATAACCAAAGCAGTTGACGTGCCTGGAAACATGGAAAAATCAATCAATCAATCAATCCAGAAACTGTTTGTTGTAATGAATATACTGTAAATTGTTAACTGTAAATGGTTTGTTGTAATGAATATATTTGTTCTCAGGAAAATTAACAAATTAAAAAAGGCACCCAATTTACACAATTTAAGAAAGAGAGAAAGATATGTATACAGTGCTCGATTTCTAAAAATTTAGGTTTCAGAATGCACTGCAAGTTAATTAAAATTTTAATATAAATAGTGACATATAATATATATAAACACACACACACACACACAAAACCACAGAGACATATATGTACATACACATAATCACAGAAATGGAAGAGGGGGGGAAATAATATTTGTGTTGTAATATCTTAGAAAACACTTGATGGGTTACTGAACTTGACCGTTTATTTATTTATAATAAATCTTTTCAGGTTTTACAAAGATCAATCTATCATTTGTATTGTTGACTAAATATAAACTGAATGCTAATAACTTCATTCTAAAAATTACATTTTTATGGGATGAATCCATTACTGGGAGACTTAAGAGGAGTTACATTTTTTGAAAATTTTGTAAGAAAGTTATAGAAGGAAAATTATTTTGAATACCGTACAGCATAATTTGATTATTTTTAATTTAATATTGTCTTAAGATGTCTTACAATACTTACTTCATAAGAAATTAATATACTGTTCAGAATATAAAACTTTTCGTGTGATTTAATCTTCATTTCTAATTTCATCAAAAGAATGTTTTTCCACAATAATTTGATGTTAATTTTTGATATGTATGAATGAATGTTATTACAATATATTTTCAAACCATTCATTCACATACAAAGCTTAACTTCACTTCATTTATATACCGTTTTACAAACCTGAATATTACACTACAAAAATTAACTTCACAGAACTGAAAAAGATCCTTTTAATAAAAAGCATTAGAATTATCTAATAAGTACTAAAAAAAATTAAAGTCAGGCAGGTGGAGACTTAGTGAAGTGACTATTTATGTCTCCTGAAATGTAAACCTCAATAATCTCTTCTGAGGAGGAGTGCAATGTGCCATATTACCTCTGGGAAGCAAGCAAAGAACAATCCTGGTATCTGTATAAGTGACTAACGGAAACTCGCCCAGAACCTCGTGAAGATAGTGGCTTAAGGCCAAATATACAGTAGTAAATTATACTGTAATTAGTGGAAGTGAAAGATTTATAAGTTGATTAACTGTTTTTTAGACCACGTTCTGAAGTATACAACTACCCTTTCAACTCAAATGTTGCCGGAAGAACTCAAAATGTAATAAGTTCTGGATTAGAGAGCACTGGCAGAGAAAATAAGGATTTTGCATTTGAATTTTGCAGTGTAGATGGTCGTAATTATTTAGTAAAATTATCATTGCAACGCAAATCTTTTTTTCGACAATCACCTATACTTTTATTGTTTAACTTTTAAACTGACATTTCCCCCAAAAAACAAAACAAAAGATTTATCTGTCGATTCACTGCTAATGACGTTTCGGAGATGTACTGTTTTCTCCATCTTTTGATTCTATACAAACGAACAAACCTATATCAGAACAACATACAATCAAGTATTAGAGACCGGTAGCGGTAGCTCAGTGCATCAACTGATGCAGTGCTTCTAACCGGGAGGTCCTAGGTTCGAGTCCTGACGGCGGCAGGATTTTCGACACTAGCTTTTCAGCTAGGTCGAATTCAGCTGTTGTCTGGAGGAGAATTCTAGCGGCTGGCTGCTCTGATCGGTAGTTTTCCGTGGTTTCTCCGATCAACACCAGGCGAATGCCGGAGACCAAACGGGCCACGGACCGCGCGCGATCTGTCCTTCCTCTTCCTTGTCCTATCCTCTCCCCTTGCACACACACTTACACTAACGTGCACTACACTACCACATATTTCGGGAGACCGGTCGGGAGCTTAGAGCTTGTCCCGACTGGGGCGGTGCCCCGTTGGTGGGAGAGTCCTGGTTAGGGGGAAACCCCACTAGCCGACGGTAGGTCGGCGCCGGATCTCGCCATCCAGCGGGGGAAGTACACCGCCATCTCCCGAGACAAAAACATTCACTACACTAACGGGGCTAATGATCAAAGCAGTTGACGCGCCCGGAAACACGAAAAAACAATCAATCAAGGATTAGAAAACAGTATTATAGATCATGTAAAACAGTAATATAAAAATTACGATTCAATTGAGAAGGTATGAATTCGTTTAAGAACGGTTACAATTAACTTCAAAATTCCAGCAAAATTGCATGGTCAGATACATATCGATACTGTCTATATTTTATAAAATATTTATACTGAATAAATTGTCCAAACACCTTATTCACAAATACATACTATAAAAGTAATAAATGCAAGTGCCAGGTCGCGATACAGACCATAAGTAAACATATCTTACATACCCAATGGACGCTTCGTGTTGTCCCCGTTTTGACGACACGGCTTTCATAGTTGCAATGATAAAAAAATTGTTCGTGTTAGGGGGTGAAAGTAATTGAGCTGATCATTTTGGCTTTTAACCCAAAGGTTTCGGCAACATGATCAGGTCAATTACAGAAAATCACTATATTTCCACTAGATGACAACACTGTTCCCTCCTCCTTCTAGAATCCTCTCAATACCTTAGCAGGTCCTCTCAAGCCATCCTCAACGTTTCTTCCATCCTCCCATGTCTCAACGTTTCTTCTGCGCGGGGAGCATCATGGCGTTGGAGGTGGCGCGCTCTTAGACGAAGACTGACGTCACAGCTCAAGAGAAACATGATACATTTTCTTGTCTCAGCAGGAGCACCTCTTCGCTTGGCATGGAGGCCGCGCGGGACGACACTACCTTGAGATGCCACTGGCCATTGACCTTGGTGGTGATGTAGTGGCACCTTGCGGCTGCGGAGGCGGCGAGCGTTTGAGCGATGTCGTTGATTTAGGCGGTGTATTCAGCCGGCGTTGTCCCAGCGACCTCATAATTCTCCCAGCGTCCTCAAATGGACCGTTCTCTCATCGCTCAAGGCCCCTTCTGCCCGAGGAACATCATGACGGCGGAGGTGGCGCGCTCTTAGACCAAGCCTCTAACGTCACAGCACAGGAGAAACGACACATTTTCTTGCCTCGGCAGGAGCACCTCTTCGCTTGGCATGGAGGCCGCGCGGGACGACACTTCTTTGACATGCCACTGGCTTCGGTGGCGATGTAGTGGCGCCATACGACTGCGGAGACGGAGAGCGTTTCAGCGATGTCGTTGATTTCGGCGGTGTCAGCCAGCGTTGTCCCAGCGACCTCGGAATCCTCCCCGCGTCATCCCACGGACCGTTCTCTCATCACTCAAGGTCCCTTCTGCGCGGGGAACATCATGGCGTTGGAGGTGGCGCGCTGTTAGACCAAGCATCTCATGTCACAGCACAGGCGGAACATGACAAATCGAGCGCTGTATTGGCTTGGCAGGAGCACCTCTTCGCTTGGCATGGAGGCCGCGTGGGACATTTCCTTGAAACGTCACTGACCCTGGCGGCGGTGGGATAGTGGCGCTTTGCGGCTGCGGAGGTGGCGCGCTCTTAGACGAAGCCGCTGACGTCACAGATCAGGCGGAACATGACACGCCGAACCTCTTCCTGGCTCTGCTGAGCACCTCTTCACTTAGCATGGAGGCCGAGCGGGGCGACATTTTCTTGAGACACCGATGTCGTTGACTTGTGGGCGGCTGCGGTGTAGTGGCGTTTTGTGGCTGTGGAGGCGGTGAGCGTGTCAGCGACGCCCTGCGTTCGAGAGCGCAGACGGCTGGGAGGTCGCCGGGTCGATCGCGGTCACGTGTTGCTTGAAGCTTCATTATTGGTGAATTGCTACCACCTCCTGGATCCAAATCGTAGGCAGACTGATCCGTCTATTTTGTTTTCGTGGTCTCCCTGAGAGCCCTGATGCCATCAGACTTCTACACAATGGGACACGAACCGCGTGAGAACGTCACATCGCTTCCTTTTCCGGAGAGAACACGTCTTTATCTTTAAAAAGACGTTGATATCTGGCAAAAATATCGTGCCTTTGTCCCCGCTCGATTATTAGAACCTTTTGAACGCCCTTGTTGTACAAATAACTATTTCACTTTGGCGTACTACGTCGGACCTCACGTGTTTAAAATACCAGAATCACGTTACGCCGGAATTAAGCCACGCGAGCGAAACTAAAGAACACTGTAGTTTCACGATTTTCAAGGTCGTTTTCGGAGCTAATCTTGGCACCGTGCCAAGCCATGTGACATGTCGACTACTTAAGTTAAAGTTAGAATACGCTAAAAACTCCGCGTAGCCAGTTATACAAAAATGTTCCCACTACGTGGTGTCACACAAAGCTGGTCACCATGGAGGGCGTTCGATGGAGACCACATGCTTCTCCTCTAGGACACAAAATTAAAATGAAACGGAAATTGGGGTAAGCGAAACCTCTGGTAGGTAGGTCCGCTGCTCGCGCCGCCATTCTTTGGACAGGCTTCGGCGTGCTCTGTGACCTTTCGGAGAACTACGATGGAAGCGTCCAAATAAGGACAGAATGCGGTCTACCTTCTGTCAGACCACTTGAAGTGGCCGAGAAAAGAATCGGGCACGATGGAGCATGACGATATCTGCGGTAGTGAAAACTTAAGCGCTAACTTCGGCGTCGGAGCCAACCAACCTCTTTGACAAAAATTTCTGTTGGACTACTTGCCTCCACACGATACAATTTGTTAGATTGGCTGGCCGGACTGGACAAATCGCTACGTGTGTAGGGACCTTAAATAGCCGCGCGTCGGCCTTCGTCAGCGGGGATTTATTACAGATCCAGAAGTAGCTGAAGCTGTGGCGGGTTGAAGCCAATGTGAGGAAGAGTGAAGTTGTGCTTTTCAGACGTAGACGGCGATTCACGAAGCCGAAGTCACTCGCGCTACGCGGAGAAGTGATTAATTGGGAAAAAAATATGAAATATTTAGGTGTCACTTTGGTTGGTCAGGTTGCAATTTGCGGGGGCGGCCCGCAGTTCTCTCAGGGCGGACTCCCTGAGAATGGCGTGCTTCCAAGTCAATCCTCTACTCTTCGGGGTACCAGCTAGATAACGCTAACGGGGACCCTGGCGACAACCGAGTAATCCCCGGTATAAGGGGTCGCTCCTCGGAGCGCAGGAGGCTGCCACCGGCCCCTGGGGCACTAAAAACGCCCTCAAGCTCACGTCGCCGCCAGGCGTGGGCAGGAGATTCTCGGTTGGTGGTGCGCCCGAGTCTTAGAATACCCAAAATGGGTAACTTTAGTAACCATGGCAGGCACACCCGACCAATTTAATTCCGGCGTTAGTCGCCCACTCGGATCGCCGGGGGCGAAGTCGCGTGTGAGTGTGATGGGTGCTAGTCGCGAGAGGCCACCCGTAATTGAACTGCCCTTCACAGTAGGCAAATGCAGCTACTGCACCGAAGCAGGTCGAGGCGACTATTTGCTCGCCGATCCCAAAAATGCTTTACTCCACTTTAAAGAGTTCCGTTATTTTTTACAGACCTGCTTCTTGTGTGCTAAATGTTCCAATGCACCCTTGGCTTCACTCTGCAAGTTGCCACATTCCCAAATGTAAGGGCAGGAAAGTCCCTATCGAAGGGCCTCAGTGCGAGGAGTGTGGACTCTCTTTCAAGTCCAAGGCAGGCGTCTCGCGACACAAACGAACGGCACACCCCCTCCTTCGACACAAAGAAAGGCCAGCTGAGATCAGCAGCCCCGGTGCTGGAGTCCTGAAGCCCCTTAGGGGGGGGGGAAGGCCTTCAGTGCCGAGGAGCTGCAGAAGATGCTTGATCTCGAGCTGGCCCGACCAGGTATTAGTCCTGAAGACCTGGCAAAGGAGTTGGGGAAAACAAGGAAACAGATTGCTGACAAGCGTCGGGAGAAGGCTTATGTGAGGCTCCTCGCCTTGCTCAGGGGGGAGGGGTGCCAACCCACCTCCAGCAGCAATGCACTTGAGGTCCTAGTGGCCGGGGACGAAAGCCACGAACCGGACGCTGTGAATACTCCTGTTCGCTGCACAAGTCAGTCTAGTCATGGAACACCGGCGAGTCAACCGGTTGAGAATGGCGCATCCCCCCTATACAGGGAACGCCGAACTCCGTCAGACGGAGTATAAGTCCGGGCCCCTCCTTACAGAGCCCGTTTGATTTTAATGGCCTCTCTTTACAAGGTGACCTTAATTTTAGCAACTGCTCCCCTATACAGAGTTGCAGAGTTAGAAGTCCTCCTATATAAGGTTCTCCACGTTTTACTAGCTCCCCTATACAGAGCAGCCCTTATTTTAATAGGAACCCCCCTTTACAGAGTGACAGTTTGATGGGGTTCCATATACAGGCCCCAATAAATTCTTCGAACGGATCACCTCACCCAGATCCTGCCATGGTAGCCCCCCGGCAGGGATGGGAGGGGAAACTGAGAGAGACGCTTTGTCTTGAGCCCGAAAACGCACAAGCCTCGGCAGTGAGTGCAGCCATCTCCGCTGCCTCGGCTAAACTAACCATCACCCAGGAGGAGTTAGATAGTATTTACAAGCTCCTCGTGGAAGAATGCGGGGTAGGAACGACCGAGCCTTCTAGGCGAGAACGTAGACCTAAGACGCCCCGCACTGGCAGGCGCAGAAAAGCGCGAAAAAGGTATCGCTACGCCCGGACGCAGGAGCTCTATGAGCATAATCCGAGCCTCTTGGCGAAACACCTGCGGACGGGCGTAGAATGTGCCAAGGACAAGGCAATCATGGTGGAGAGGAGAGAAGTGTTTGATTTATACCAAACCCTCTGGGGGACTTGCCCCCCGACAGATGTAGCTGGCCTTAAGAGTTTCTACCCCATGCCACAGGACAGAGCCATGAGCGAAAGCAGTCTGTTTGCCCCTTTCGACTCTAAAGATATTAGAAAGAAAATCCGCTCTTTTAAGAGCAACATGGCCCCTGGATTAGATAAAATTAAGCCAGCACACCTCAAGGGGGCAAGCTTGATGGACGATTTGGCCATCCTCAATGGCCAAACCCCCCGCGAGTGGTCCCGCAACAGGACCACGTTAATCCCAAAAGACGATAAGGATCCTTCACGTGCCGTCAATTTCCGGCCTATCGCAATTTCATCCGTGATAGCGCGGGCCTTCTGGGGACTCATGGAGATGAGGTTGAGAGACCAAATCTCGTTACATCAAAGACAGAAAGGATTTGTAACTGAGCCTGGCTGCTTCGAGAATGTTCAGATTCTTCACGGGGCAGTCAAGGGGATGAAGAAAAGACATGGGGGAGTGAGCGTCCAGCTGGATGTGGCGAAAGCCTTCGACACCGTCCCCCATGAAGCTGTCACATGGGCCCTGGGAAGGCAAGGTGCGCCGCCGGCTTTTGTGCGGCTCGTGAAGGACTCTTACCGTGATGTCCACACTTCCATCTCCCACCCGGACGGAGACATTGATATCCGCCTCCGTCGGGGTGTCAAGCAGGGTGATCCGCTCTCTCCTCTCCTCTTCAATCTTATCATGGATCAGCTACTGCGGCGTCTCGAAGCTCAACCGGGACTCGAAGTGGCTGGTCAAGATCTTGGCGTCCTGGCCTTCGCCGACGACCTAATGGTCTTCGGCGTGAGCCCGCAAGACGCACAAGATAAACTCCGCATCACGGAGTCTTATCTTAGAGCCCTTGGAATGGAAGTCGCGGCCTCAAAGAGCGTCGCCTTCCGGATAAGGGTAGCCCGCAGGTCCTGGGCCATACTAGATCCCAACGTCCAAATCTTTAACGGGGCAATCCCAGGTCTTCACAGTGATCAGTCGTTGAGATATCTGAGCATCAGTTACTCGCCTTGGCAGGGTTTCAACGCCCTTGACCTGCCGGCGAGCTTTCACGAAGCGTTGGGTCGGGTCCAGAGGGCAGCTCTGAAGCTCTACCAGAAGCTGCACCTGTGGCAGGCCTATATCCAGCCGCACTACTTACATCAACTCGCACTCGCAATGCCAGCGCGCAGTGCACTTGAGCGGCTGGACGTTGCTGTTCGCCTAGCTATGAAAGACATTTTTAAACTTGGTCGTTGCATCACCGACGGCGTGCTGTACTGCAGACCACGTGATGGCGGTCTTAGGCTCCAGAGGCTTTCGCAGCTGGTGCCACGGTTCGCACTCGCGCTGGGCTGTAAGATGGCGCGCTCCGTAGACTCCTTCTGTGGGAACATCACCCGGTGTCCTGACACCGAGTCCCGCCTGAAGCGGGCGGCCGCCGCCTCCCGCATCACCTGGCCCTGCAGTCAAGAAGAAGCGGTGGCGCTTAAGAAGATACAGCAAAAGGCTGAGTTCCAGCGATGAACCCACCTGAGCTGCCAAGGAAAGGCAGCACTAGCGCGCGCCGACGACCCGGTGGGCAATGCATTCTTAGCAAAGCCCGCCTTGTTGAAGCCGTGTCGCTTTGTTACTGCCTTGCCGCTCCGCACCGACACCGCGGGGAACCGGATGTCACTGAACAGGGCCATCCCGCAGAAGGATGTCAATTGCAGAAGATGTCACGCTGCGCCCGAGACGCTTGGGCACATCTTGGGCCTTTGCGTCTGCACCAAGGCGGCGCGCATCAACCGGCACGACGAAATTAAACACTTCGTCGAGGCGCGCATCTTGGAGCAACGGGGGACAACGGTTTCGACCGAAGTCTCTCTCGGCCTACCTGACGGGTCCAAACTCAAACCCGACCTGATCGTGTTGAATGAGGGAGGGGCCTTCGTGGTCGACGTAACTGTCCGCCACGAGGGTGGGAATGGACTAGAAAGGGGGGCCGCAGAGAAGATTAGGAAGTACCGTCCTGCTCTCCTGGTCGCGGCGCAGCTGCTGAAGACCAACAGCGCCAGCGTGCTCCCTATCGTCGTGGGCGATACGGGGGCCATGCCTACGCAGACCATCGCGGCGCTCCGGCAGCTCGGCATCACGTCGGACATGGACATGAAGACGATCTCTCTCGTGGCTCTCCGTTCCTCGATTGATATCTATCACATGTTCATGGACTACGATGGTGTCGGGTAAGAACAGCAACGGGCCAAATTGTAAATAGCCTTCTTAATCTATCCACCTATCATCTATAACTTATACTGTCTACTAGCTTTCAACTTCCACCTTTGCTTAATTGGAGCTCTCATGGCTTATGGCAACACAAGTCAAGAAAAGCGAGACTTGCGGTAACGCAAGGCGGCGGGTGGCCGAGCACTCCAAGTGTGAGGCCTGTGGGGCACCTCCGCGTGGCTTTCCCTGAGGGCTCCTCAAGCCGCCAAGACCCCTCCAGCGTTTCTGGCCCGCTTCCTAATAAGTCCGCTGCCTCGGCAGTGGGTTGGCAGAAGTGGATTCTTTTGGACGGGAGAATATCATTACCCATGCGTGGAATAATTGTGCTACGCTGGGGGAAATGCGCTTCGGCGTAGAATATAGCCGACTTACTTTTAATCTGCACATAGAAAATGTGCGGAAGAAAGCGCGACAGACTAGAGGCAAACGGCGAAGCTTGTTTAACAAGCGGAGCAAACTGTCAACGGCTAACTGCCTCACGCTTTATAAAGCAATTATTAAGCTGCAAATGGACTACGCATGCTCCAGTTGGGCAATTGCAGAAAATACATATAAAAAACTACAAGTAGTTCAAACGAATGCCTCTGGGCCGCCCTCTGCGCCTATAGGTACATTCCTATAAAGGGTTTACATCGCGATTTATGTAACTGCCACTGCTGATTGATCATTTCAAAAATATTGTTTCTAAATTTTTCGAAAAAGCAGCTGACTTGGAAAACTCATTTCCCAGATAGCCTCATACCAACCCGACCAACGGGTGAAGTATAAGCGACTGAAACACTTCCCGGAGTAAGAGAAATCTGAAACAGTGAAATGAGACTTGAAACATTAACTTTGAATTTTTTGCACGCGCAATGCGCGCGCCAATTGGCTAAAGTCATTTTTGACCCTCTGTTTTTCTTTATGTAGTAGCATTGGCCATAGATACACGTAAGGGTAGAAATGGTTGCACCGCTGTGGCGTGAACGTGCATTGCACTGAGTTCACAAAAGTGCACAAATGAGCTCTCTCGTCAGCGGGGAGTCGGGCGCCTTCGGGAGTTGTGTTAAGTGCTGCCACCGAGCAGAGGCAAGTGAGCAGGGGATTAGCAAGCCGCCGTCGGGCCGTTAAGCTGATAAGCCGGAGCCGCCGCCGGTGCACTTGCCCCCTCCCACAATCTCCACGAAGGTCACATCGACCCCCACATGCTCTTTTCCTTTGGGGAGGGGGAGGAGGCGATACCCAATTATGTTTCCGCGATGTATGTTAGGTACATAAACGTTTTTTCGCGTTATCGAAGTTGTCTTCTTAAAGAAATTAGTGTAAAAACAACCAGCACTACTACCCAGCATTCACAATGAATTTAATTACTGAGATATGAACCATTGAAAACATTGGAACTTCATTAGCTTTGCTCTTACAGTTACCTTTCAGTACTTTCTTTTCCTTCTGAACATTAATATTGTATATATTGTGAATTACATTGACACAAAGAAAAGTAATCAGACCCAAAGACCTTACCCATGTTCCTTACGACAGAGATCTCAGAGCTCAAGAAACCTTGCTTCGATCGCACTTCTCCCCATAGTACATCTCACAGTTTTAACTGTTCTTTGGCATCATATATATAAGTTAATATAAATTAAAAAAAAAAATAAATTATATAAAAAATAATTAAAATTAATAAATAACAAATTAATTAAAATAAATATAAATGCCTTAGTCACACTTTCTGTGTGAGTAGTGTACAATTGGACTGCATTACCACGAAATAATGTAATTTTTTATATAAACCAATCTAGATGCTCATCCCAATCATTTGTGTTCTGTAAAGAATTCTGTGATCATCATGGAATTGTATTACTATTACCATTTCTATTCTCTGTTATTCTTCATTATTTGTATGTATGAATTTGTAATTTTGGGTTGACTGTCTGGCTAGCTGTCTGACTTTGCTGGATAGCTAACGATGTCCCTCAAGCCTGGGCCTAGTTTAATTCTGATGCGTGGGGGTAAGTGGGACATGTTTACCACATTCTCTTGTACCTTCACGCCCTCTAGTCCCTTTACCATAACTAGCAAACTCATACTCTCTATACCTGTGCTTCATCTCATCTACACAAACTGAGACAATTGTAAAAGAAAGCTACAACTCTATTTTTGCCCCGGCAGGAATCAAACCATTCTTCATTATTTTATAAATTAAAAAGAAATATTTAATAACTTAGAATTACTTTGATTTAACTAATTTCTTTTATCAATCATGTTTATTCATCTACATAAAATCATATCAGAAGTTCTCATTCATTTCTTGCTGTCATTTATTAATGCAATGATTAGTAAATTTTTTTTTTTTTTTTTGCTTTCTTTAAGGCTGAGGGCTGGTTTGAAGATGGCAGGCACCTTGTTGCAGAGATGAACTACTCCCTTCACAGTTTGCACTTTGGGTTCCTCTGTTAGTGTTGTAATACTTCCTTCAGAACTGTTCTGGGTCTTGGCACAAGAAGGCTCAATCATGGGCTGTAGATGCATCTTCCTGCAGTGCTGTGGTAGTGATAAATCTTTAGGCACATGGACCTGTGACTTGTACTCTGGATCACATCTCATACTTTAAGGGTGAGGTTGAAAGATATGGATGATAAGGCAGATAATTACTTGTATGTACATTTCATAAATCTATGTTGATGTTAGTGTATTTATGTTTTTAGGTCTCTGTTGGTTAAGCTTCGTATTAAGTGGTGTGTGAAGTGTGGCCTTTCAGTATATAAGTACGGTATTTAAGTCACTTCATAGTACTAATGTAACTATTTACTTCATGAAAATTAATTTGTACAAAGAGTGTTAGGTAATCCATACATGCTTCATCTTTAGTGAAGGGTATAATATACCATATTGTTGTGAATATTTGTACACCTATTGTGTGACTTTAAAATAAAGACTTTATGAACTACACTCCTTAAATCAAATTTGAAAATTGCACTGTTGGAAACATGTACAGAACTAATTACAAATACTATTTAAATCAAGAGACTAATTAAAAACTAGTATTACTAGCATCAGTTAAACTCATCATACACCTGAAGAAAGTCAATGATCTCATAAATTATGTTCAGAATTAGATCAGTAGACTGGAACAGTTTATTGAAATCTCTAGTGCTTGGACTTGAGTGACTAGGAACATTCCTAATCTTCCCACCAAAATTTACACGTGCATCACTCTGCCCCCCACATTCAACAGGTTCCCAAAATTTTCTGTGTTTTTTCCTCTTCCACATCTTTCCAATCCAACTGCCTTACCAGAGCAACCATTAGATGATAGATATTCATTCACTGCTAGTCTGCTCCCAAAATCTCAGCAGAAACACAGTTCAGAGGTAAGACTAATGACACTCTCCCTCATGTAAAGTTTTGATTTTAGCAGATCATTATGGTGTGGACCTTCTCTCCATTTGTGAGAGAGAAATTTCTTTCAATGTTACATGTATTTTTAAGCTTAGTGTCATTATGGCACATGTAATTGAAACACACTTGTCCTACTCTTTCACACAGCAGAATAGGGAAGTATATATAGGTGGATACATGAAGAATTCTTAACAACCAATTGATGAAATATTGGAAGGCTGGTTAACGGAGCTTGGTCATAAGTAAACACGAATTAATAGGTAATTGTTTGCTGACGTTTCGGAAAATTTATTTCCATCCTCAGGGCTGAATAAAACGAGGAAAGAAAACAACACACATTTACTATTATACTACCAAAAAACCACATGTCATATAACAACAATCCTGACTGTATTTACAATATCTTGTACAAAAAAATGTTACATACCTTGCAACCAAAACATGAAAACATAATTAATACATGTGCTGAATGCTTCCCCATTTCAAGCACCTCTCGGGGAGTGAGAGTCACACAATCCTCCTCACCACACCAACACACACCATGATGAATATGGTACTAGTAGAGTGTTGTGCGGTGAGCCGAGAATTATATAAGTTGTGCCTGAGTGAAGTACACAGTAGCTTCCGGTGCGAGTCTATAGTCTATTGTAATGTGAATATAATGTAATAATGTAATAATGTGTAATGTAATAATGTCTCGGTTATTTGTGGTTGTTGTTTTTTGTTTATACACGATATAGATCTATTAATTACAATCACATGTTTTTTATATCCAAAACCTTATTCTATGTAATATTAATTATATTTTATTTTTTTTAATTTTTTTCCTTGTATTGTGACAACAGACCAAGGAACCAGATATGACCTTACAATCAAAATTACAAAAATCATTTAAACATTAATTACAGGAATATCACCATAAATTGATCAATAGGTATAAATTTATCACATTTTTTTCTCTCCATAAAACAATTTACAAGTACATAAATGACAAACAATTATATTAATATGAATTTTAAACTATTGTGTAATTTAATAATAATTAATACAATTGAAGTGAACACAGTAATTACAATAATAATTCTATTAAAATAACCTATAATTACTCTCTAAAAACAATAAAATATTCCACTTGGTTATTTAAATGGATGTTGGTCAAAAAACTTATGTTGTGAGGACAAAGGTAAAGAACATAAACCGAATAATGAGGTATGGGCAAAACCAAAACAACAAAACAAAAACAACCCATTAATTCTATACCACAGAATCATTAGTGTGAACCCAAGATGCACATGTTGTGAAATTAAGTCAAAATAACAAAAGTATGATAGGTACTAACAGACTGACAATGGTAAATCAATTGAATTATTAGAATTAATATAAAAACATTTATTTGGAATTGGATTTGTGGGAACTACTTGGTCTATTAATGAGATTAACATATATTTTACTAAAACTCTCTGTGTCAGTTCTTTTGTTTACAGTATCATTCTTATTGATATGGAATATTTCTTTGATCAGTCTTTTTTTATAATTTACTTCTTTGTCCACAATCTGGAATTCATTAAATTTAAAGGAATGGCCTCTGGATTTGGTGTGTTGAGCAAGTGCACATGTGGGAGAGTCTTTCTTTATATCATACTGATGTTGATACAACCTTTCTTTAAGGTATTGACTGGTTTGTCTAATGTAAACTTTATTGCAGCCCCCACATGGCACCGAATACACTAAGTTACTATTATAAAGTGTAGGATTCCTGTCTTTGGTTTTACTGGACACAATAGGTGGATAGAATGATATAAACTTTGGCTATTGCTTTGACATAGACAAACATTTACAAAAAACACAAGAGACTGCCAAACACACAAATGTAATTATAACTACTCAGCCCCCTGGCACAACAAGATTGAGATGGTGAACTATCATATAAAACAGCACTTTAGATTGACACCCATCGCACTTGTTTCCTTTGAGAACCTCTAAGTGAAACATTTTACTTGGCTTGTTCTCCACATGAAGTAGTTGGACAAACAAAAAACTTGAATCCTTGTTCATCTTACATCTACTGAAAACCCTGTCCTCTGCCACCCCACATCAATACTCCCCCTTCCCCATTCTTCTTCCCCCTCTCCACCCACACCTCTCTTGCCACTCCACAACCTTCACCTGCCTCCACACCTCACTTACCCCTTTCAGTTACTTCTCCTACCTCTCTCTGTTACCCACTGCACTTCCTTCACCTGCCTCCACACCCCTCTTCCTTCTACAATTCATTGACCTACTTCCACGCTTCCTGCTTCCCATCCCTTTTGTAAATTCAACTTCTCTTGTACACAAAATCTTACTCCTGTGCATAACGTATAGCAGGAAACATCAACAAGAAAGTAACAATACACAAAAATATAAAACATTTTCACACTTGTCAAAATGTACAATTGCTGCTAAACAAACTCTATATTATAGAAATATTACTTGAACTGAAGCTCGACAACATTTCAATACTGTGCTTTACAACACACTGGTGAACCAAAGAATAATTATATAACATACATATACCAGGCTTCTCTTAAGATAACAGCTTGTGTCAAACCATTAAAACAATGCACATCATTCCTTTGGAGGGACATTATTTTAATTTTAAAATACTATTAGTTTTGTACCCTACACCAACCACACTCATCTCATAAGAGGAAGACTTTGAAATATCTGTTACTCATTTAACCACAATAAAAATCTGGGTTTTATGCACCTATCGCAGCCCTACTCAAAATTTTAAAATCTTATAAAAAAATTTTGATGCTATTCTAACAAAACTTAGAGACGCAAAGAGTTAAAAATTAATCTTTGCAATGACTTCTCCATAAATTGCCTCACAAAATCAAGTAATGAAATTCTATGTAAGTCTATCTATGGACCTACTAAAATTGCACAATCAACAATCAAGTGTAAATACCTTTCCAGAGTATCCATGAACAGTAACAGTGCTTTAGATTAAATAATAATAACTGCAAATAGCCATAGTTTCTCTGAAGTTACATTTACTAAAGGCTTCTCAGCCCAGATTATAACACTTGAGACAGAATAAAAAAAACATAACTTACCAAGAAACCCATAACTACATTATGAAGTTCCACAATTTGCTCAGAATGGAAAATTACTATGAAGTATTGACTTATTTAATTTCCACTTTTTCACAAAAACTTAAAAGGATTCAAAATAAAAACACCAATTATCAAAATAAGAACACCAATGAACACTGCATACATAATAGCTGGAATAATACAGAACTTGAATAAAAAACCAGACCTTGCACAAGGCCCACAAGAAAAAACTGAGACATTCAATAAACAATTTTCACAAGTAGGTGTAAAATTACTCTCAACACTTACTAAACAATTCAATAGATCAACCACACATAAAAGTAACAGAAATTGTCAGTTTTTCATTTTTAAATGAAACCACACTGGAAAATTTTTAAATTCATTAGACAAATGAGAATAAATTCTCAACAGGATTGGGCAAAGTTTCCAGATTTTCTTATCAAACAAAGTGCTTCATTTCAGTATCTTGGAGATACAGATGGTGATCTGTAACTGAACAATAACAAAATTCTGACATGGTGATGTTGCAATTTTGTTATTGTTCAGGGGAGTAAATATACTTTAATTTTGAGCTTATTAAAATTTGTTTCTTCATTACCAATGGAAATTGCTTAGAGAAAGTTTTACACATTATTGGTATTCTTTAAGTGAATGGGACTATTGATCTTGGTATTTATTTATGACAATTTACCTGATACATGACATATTTTGTGGACTAAGTATTGAATAATTGTAGACATGAACTATATGGTGACAAATTGTTACAGTATTATATTGTTTAAAAATTATTTTCACAATTTGTAAAATTGTTATTGTTGATTTATTTTATAGCAATAGGTACATTGATAACATGAGTGAAAAGTAATTACAATATAAGTTTTAGTTTATTACTGAACAAAACATTTCAAAATTATGTACATAACCATCAGCACAGTGTCTGTAACAAAATTATATTAATTTGGCAGAGAAGACTGTATTCAAAGAGAAAGCATTTAATCAGCAAAGGAATCACTCTCGTTTTCACTGGTTGGATAGTCCCGTTGTTGACACTGGTTTTTTGGAGTCATTATAAAATCTGTGGCAAAAACCAAGATTGAAGGGCAACAGAGAAATGAAGTCATTGCATTTCTGTTGAGATATTGGGACAGCTTTAAAGAAGTGTCGAGAGTTGAAACTTTTTCTTTTTTGAAAGCTTTGCTGAAGAGATGATTTTGAAAATTGATATATATTTAACAATTCTTTTATTGATATACTATGGTCAATGTCATTTAATGCGCATTTAATTTGAACATCAGTGTTATTTTCTTTTGGTTTTATTTTTTCAAAAGCGTCCCATTTCACGTCTTTTGTCAGGGACATAAAACACATTTGGGACATAAAAATGTGTTGTTCAATAGTATTTCATCCTTCCTCATTTCCATGTCCCAAACCTCCTACAATGTCCTTGTTAGAAGCAGCATTCAAGGTTACTATGATTTCCCAGAGTAAGAATAGTCTTTAATTTCAAAGGATCTATCAGAAAACTCTCAGTGGAGGATGCCAGCAGAAAACTTTCAGTTGAGGGTATCATAATTTATCAGTGGATATGCAATGTCCTGTAGTGAATGGCAATTTTTGCTTACATTTTAAATTAATATTATTGTTTAGTCTTGACATTGACTAATCAGCTAGTCTGTGCTCATTTGTGTAACGGCATTTCAGAATGTTTATACCTTTTATCTGTTCCTGTGTCTCTACATGGCGTTTGATATAATCTGTGATAAAATGTAGTGATTTGCCTTAATTTTATGTATTACGCTTGTAGTAGGTAATCATTCTGTTGACATATCTGTTGTAGTATGATATCCAATCATACATGTGATTGATACGTTTTTAAAAAAAATGTAATAAAAAAAATTGAGAATGTAAAAATATTCATAATAGGATAATTAAATAATTAATAGATTTTATTATAGTTTTCCTAGTTATCTTTTATACTTATTACATTTATTTGTTATATTTTCTTATAACCATCCATCATACATTTCTAGCTTTTGATACATTTATTAATGTTTTTATCTTGTTAAAAAAAAGTAAAAAACATGAGAAAAAATTAAATTTGGTTTCATGTTGTTGCAAAGGACTTTAAATACCTCAACTTAATAAGCATCAACTTTATTTTAAAGGGAAGAGATTGCAGGTAATAAAATTATCAAGTGTCTCACAATTTAACAGTAGAGATAATGTTTCTTTATGTCTGGAATAAGTTTGATAGAGTTTTTAACACAACAGTAGAAAACCAGTATTTTATAATATTTTTCTGGAACATGGTAAATAGTAGTTTATTTAGTTCCATACTATTGATTAATATGAGTTTCTTGACACAGAGCCATAATTGAAGTATGCCTTTGAGGGAATGGGGACATTGATGTGTTCAGTAATACATGACCTGGACAAAATATATTGTCAGAATATAAGTAATGATATAGTGTAAGCAATCTAAATATTTATTTTCATTCACTTCACCATGTGTGTTCATGTCCAAAATAGGAATTCCAGACTTAAGTTTGTTACACTCGTTAGGATACACATAATTACACTCGTTAGGATACACAATAATTAGAACTTCAATTATATCACTTATCTATGTCTGTGAGCCAAGAATACCTTGGTCACTAGAAATCTCAAGTAATTGGGAAGGGTCTGGTTTTATTTTATATTTACTTTATGATACAAGATTTGTATAACAAATGCAATACTACATTTGGAGTTGGAATGGCTAAAAATTATAAGTTGTAATTGATTTGTTATTGCTTGTCATTGTGTTACAGCTTTGGAATACGTAATTAAATTTATTCCTGTATCACGCACCAAAATTATTGCTAAATGAAATAAAATTTCAATTAGTTAAATCACAATCAAATTACACTAATAATATTATTTCTTAAAAACTTAAACTAAATTTGAAAATGTATCCACTAAACAAAGTACAACAGAAGAAATTATATTGTATACTGATGTAATTCAAAAAGTTACAATTTTAGGTAATGTGTTGTTTTTTATGCAAAAATACCAATCACTTTGTTGATATCATAATTCATCGAAATGAGGATATTTACTAATACAAGATCTCTTATCTGGTAGTCTGGCACTGTACTTTGCAGGTATAGTTTTTTGCCCATTGATAGTTGAGAAACTGCTTTCAGCACTTTAGTTTAAGTAGCACTTTAGTACAATTAGAGTTAGCTTAGCTCCAATTTTTAAAAATTGATAAATTTTTGGAAATAACACATAGGCTACTTAAATCATCACTGAACCCAACAATACAGGTTCAAAATCAAATTTGAACTATTTTTGTTCTTCGGTACATGATAAGTTCTACTAACATAGCACTACATTTCTGTATTCTTTATGTTAGTTTTTAACAGTGTGTCTTTACGACACTTTCCAGGGTTCCTTTATTGGGATATTTTCTTTTCATTTCTTGTATTCTTCCATTGTATGCTCTAACCATAAACACTGGAGTATACTGTTTGCATATTTGGTATTGCTAGGGAATTTTTTATGTTCACATGATTTACACAAGTTGGGTGTTTTTTTTTTGCCTGTCAATGATCACAAGTTTCATACTTCCTCTGCAACACTGCTTGAATGATAATTGTCACCAGGGCATGCATAATTATGTAATAACATATTTTCTTAACTCTGTCACATCAAATCAACGATATATTCAAGTTTCATTTCAGTTAGTGCCAAATAACATTGACTTCCTGGAACACACATCTATATATTTTACCTGAAAGTATACAGGTGTCTGGAGAGGAAATAACAAAACTTCGAAAATAAGCTCTTAAAACAATTTTATGCATATTTTGTCTAATAAACTCTGCAATATTTCGAATGGGTGAGCCACAATAAACACAAAAGTTGGTTTAAAAAAGTACTTTCTATGCCAAAATTTGCATTGCAGAAACACATAAACACTCCAGAAAAATAACCGGGAGCAGTAGCTCAGTGCATCAACTGATGTCAGCATCAACCAATGTCACTGCAGCGCATCTGACCGGAAAACACTATGTTCGAGTCCTGACGGCGGCAGGATTTTCGACACTAGCTTTTCAGCTAGGTCGAATTCAGTCGCTGTCTGGAGGAGAGTGATGATCGGTAGTTTTCTGTGTTTTTTCCGATCAACACCAGGTGAATACCGGAACAGTTCCCTAACAAACGGGCCACGGACCGCGCGCTATCTTCCCTTCCTCTTCCTTGTCCTATCCTTTCCCTTTACACACACTTGCACTAACATGCACATCACTACCACATATTCTGAGAGACTGGTCGGGAGCTTAGAGCTTGTCCCGGCTGGGATGGTGCCCCGCTGGTAAGAGAGTCCTGGTTAGGGGAAACCCCACTAGCCGACGGTAGGTCGGCGCCGGATCTCGCCATCCAGCGAGGGAAGATCACCGCCACCTCCCGAGAAAAGAAACCTGCACTACACTTACGGGACTAATTACCAAAGCCGTTGACGTGCCCGGAAACAAGAAAAAATCAATCAATCAATCCTGAAACATGTAAATAGTTTGTTGTAATGAATATATTTGTTCTCAGCAAAATTAACAAATTAAAAAAGGCACCCGATATACACAATTTAAAAGAGAGAGAGAAAGATATGTATACAGTGCTTGATTTATAAAAATTTAGGTTTCAGAATGCACTGCAAATTAATTAAAATTTTAATATCAATAGTTGATGGACTGCAAATTAATTAAAATATTAATATATATTAGTTGTTGATAATTATTAATATTAATAATAAAAAGACGTAACAATGATATGCTTGCTGTATGACAAACCTGTCTAATAGTAATATAATATTAAAATATTGTGCTATTTTTATGGGTTATTAATTAATAATTTTATTACTTTAATAGACACAGTTATGAGGAAAAGTATTTAATTTTGTCTCAACGAAAGTCGGATAAAATTAAAATCGAATCCAAGTGTTTACTTCTTGCTTTTTGTTAATCTTGTATTGTAATATCTTAGAAAACACTTGATGGATTACTGAACTTGACGGTTTATTTTTTTAATATGAACCTTTTCACGTTGTACAAAGATCAGTCCATCATTTGTATTTTTGACTAAAAATGTCCTTGAAGACGTTGAAGACGTTGTGAATGTCCGCCGATGTTGCGCCCTGCGGTCGAATGGCGGGCAATGGCGATAGGAGCAGAGGCTGAGGGTTTCGCCCTGGTGACGGAAGATTCAGCGGCGACGGCGGCGACCAGATATGTTCAGGTGAGGAAGGGCTTTCTAAGATTGTTGCAGGTAAACTGTCGAAGTATAATTAATAAAACCATTGAGTTTTGGAACTTACTTGATACATGCGATCCAGATATAGTGATAGGGACAGAATCGTGGTTAAGAGATGAGGTAGCTAATTCTGAAATTTTACTATACGGTTATAAATTATATCGAAGAGATAGAAAAACAAGAGGCGGTGGCGTTTTTCTTTGCGTCAAGACATCGTTAATGGTTAGGAATAGTTGGTTTAGTAACAACTTTGAAATATTAGGAATGGGAATTACTACTACTAGATAATTCCGTGGAAATTATTGCTTGTTACAGGCCACCTAACGACGGTTATGAAATTTTAGATGAAATCGGTGATAAGGTGGAAAACAGAAACGGTCGTTCTATTCTTGTCGCTGGCGACTTAAACTTTCCAGACGCTAACTGGAAAGGGGTGGTTTGCGACAGGAAATTTCAAAAGCGCGTCAATCGACTGATATGGGAGCAGGGATTAACGCAGGTAGTCGACCAACCCACGCGGCAGAGCGCAATTTTGGACATTTTCCTTGTTTACCCTGCAGAAATGTTCTTTTCTTGCGGCGTCTTTCAGGGGATTAGCGATCACAAAGCAGTGATGGTAGAAGTACAAACAAACGTAATTACGCCACCTAAGGTGAAAGGAATGATAGTCAGACAACATAGAAAAGCAAACGTCGAAGGTTTACGTAGTTTCTTAAGAGAAAAAATACGACTATTTTCCAAGAACAGAAGGGGGTATGGGGGAACAATGGGGGCTTTTAAAACAATCGTAGAAACAGCTTTAGATACGTTCGTTCCTTAAAAAATACTGAAAAGTAATTCTGATCCTGAATATTATAACGGGGCAATACGGCGTTTAAAGAGAAAAGTTAAACTAGCATTTAATAGGAGACATAGCAGCATTGCTGACATGATAACTTTTAAAAAATACTACAGGAAATTAGAAAAAGAAAAGAAAATTGCGCATGAATTATTTTTAAGAAATATTTCGGAGACAGGAAGAAATAATTGGTCAGGCTTTTACAAATATGTCCGCAGACGCCGGGGGAATAAGGAAGAAATTCAGGAAATTCGAGACGCAGATAACGCGCCGTTGCCGACGACCAAGCGAAAGCAAATGCGTTCAACGAGTATTTTGTATCGGTATTCAAACCAAAACGGGTGCAGGAGCAACTTCATTATTATTCAATAGAAAACCAGTTCAATCTTCATGCATGGGAACTCCGCAAACGAATAAAAACCACTGGAAAATGGTAAATCACGCGGACCAGACGGCATCTCGACAGATTTTATTAAACTCAGTGGGGAGGCAGTATTGCCGTATTTGTGAAGATTATTCAATGTTTCTATTAATAATGCAAGTTTACCAGACGATTGGAAGACAGCTATAGTGGTCCCAATTTTCAAAAATGGTGATAAAACGAAAGTTGGTAATTATAGACCAGTATCTCTCACATCAGTAGTATGCAAAATAATAGAGCATTTAATAGCCGGGTACATTCGCCGCGAATGGGAATAAGCGAACTGGATTTTTCACGGACAGCATGGGTTTAGAAGTAAATATGCGTGCGAAAGCCAAATCGTTTCTCTTTTTCAAGATATAGCTGACGAAGTTGACGCGGGTGTGAGGGTGGATGCAATCGTAATCGACTTTGCGAAAGCATTCGACGTAGTACCGCGTAATCTACTTATCAGGAAATTATTAACTTCAGGAATTGACGCAAGAGTTGTGAAGTGGGTAAGCGAATTTCTTAGAGACAGGAAACATAAAGTTCGAATTGGCACTCAGTTTTCGACTATGGGTATTGTTACTTCAGGGGTTCCACAGGGAAGTGTTTTAGGGCCATTACTTTTCTTAGCGTACGTAAATGATCTCCATGTTAACATACAATCAAAGGTGCGTTTATTTGCAGACAATTGTGTTATATACCGAAAAATCAAAAGTAGAGCTGACGAACAAATATTACAGCAGGATTTAGAACATTTACGTAATTGGGCTGAAAAAAATGACATGGGAATTAACGGATCGAAAAGCAAAATAATAACGTTCGGGCGGGGACGAAATTATCAGGAACCAGACTTGTTTAGGTGAGGTCGTCGTCTCAAGAGTCTCATCATGCAAGTACTTAGGCATTTTTATATATATATATATATATATATATATATATATATATATATATATATATATATATATATATATATATAGTAAATTAGAGTGGGAGAAGCATATAAATCAGGTAGTAAGAAAAACGTGGAAGTCCTTGCATGCGAGTTCTAAAGAAAAGTTCTGCAAACGCAAAAGAATTAGCATATTTTTCGCTGGTTCGCCCTCTCATGGAATACGGAGTGGCATGTTGGGATCCATACAGAAAGTCGCACCGGAAAAATCTAGATAGAATACAGAGGAAAGCGAATAAGTTTACCTATAGAACTAACGCAATAAAAAAGCCATGGGAACCTCGAGAAGAACAAGGGCGAGGCTTTGCGCTCTTTATAAATCGTACGTAGGTCAACCAGCTTGGAAGGAAATTCAGGTTAGACTAGAAAAACCAAATTATTTCGGCCGAAGCGATCATACTCACAAAATTCGAACAAGGAATAAAATTCAGATCTTGGGAAATTTTCCTTTTGTAACAGAACAATTAAAGCTTGGAACAGTTTACCCGCAGCAATTTTCAAAGCTTTTCCTCTGAGTGTCCGAAATAAGTTAGAACCAAATGAGAGTAATAGACATTAAATGAGTAAGTGCTGTGAAGTGCGGTGAAGTGCTGGTCAGTGTAATTCAAAGCAAAAACACTGTAGTGTAGTCTAGTGTAGTGTAGTGCAGTGCAGTGCAGTGCAGTTAAGTGTAGTGAACGCGATCAATGAATTAAAATAAAAAAAACTTAGCCAAACTTATGTAGCTTGTATTACATTTTAGCATCACCGACATATAATTATTGGATATCATGACAGTTGAAATATTTATTATAATACTTAATGTTAGTGATAGTATGATTATTGCATGTTCGGCTTGTACTGTACTACTTCATTATTATTATTATTATTATTATTATTATTATTATTATTATTATTATTATTATTATTATTATTATTATTATTATTATTATTGTTAATATTAATATTGTTATTATTATTGTAATTATTGTTATTTAACTGCCACCGGGTCATACCCAATTGCAGTTCAAATAAGTAAATGTAATGTAATGTAATTACTAAAAAAAATTAGGCAGATGCAGACTTAATGAAGTGACTATTTATGTCTCCTGGAAAGTAAACCTCAATAATACCTACTGAGGAGGAATGCAAAGTGCCATATTCCCTCTGGGAAGCAAGCAAATAACAATCCTGACATCTGCCATAAATGACTAAGGGCACCCACACAAAACCTTGTCAAGATGGTGGCTTAAGGCCAAACATACACAAGTAAATTGTACTGTAATGAGTGGAAGTTTTATAAGTTGATTAACTGTTTTTTAGACCACGTACTAAAGTATACAACAACTGTTTCAATTCAAATGTTGCTGGAAGAACTCAAAATGTAATAAGTTCCGGATTAGAGAGCACTGGCAGAGAAAATCAAGGATTTCTCATTTGAATTTTGTAGTACAGATGGTCTTAATTATTTAGTAAAATTATCATTGAAAGGTCCATCTATTTTTCGACAACCACCTATTCTTTTATTGTTTAACCTTTAAACTGACATTTCAAAAAAAAGTACAAACTTTTATTTGCCAATTAACTGCTAATGACGTTTCGGAGGTGTATTGTTTTCTCCATCTTCTGATTCTACACACACAAACAAACAAACCTATATCAGAACAACATACAATCAAGTATTGAAAAACAGTATTATAGATCAGGTGAAATATACAAATTACGATTCAATTGAGAAGGTATGAATTCATTTAAGAATGATTACAATTAACTTAAAAATTCCAGCAAAATTGAATGGTCAGATACATATCGATACTGTCTACATTTTATAACATTTTTATAAAATATTTATACTGAATAAATTGTCAAAACACCTATTCACAAATATATACAATAAAAGTAATAAAAGCAAGTGCCAGGTTGCGATACAGATCAGAAGGGTAACTACAGACCATAACCATAACATATCTCACAGTCCCAATGGACGCTTCGTGTTGACCCCGTTTTGACGAACGGCTTTCATAGCTGCAATGATAAGACAATTTTTCGTGTTAGGGGGAGAAAGTAGGAAAAATAACGTAGGAGAAGGGGAGGGAACAATGTAATTGAAATATCGTGGAATTTATGTAACTGAGCTGATCAGTTTGGCTTTTAAGCAAAGGTTTCGGCAAAATCATCAGGTCAATTACAGAAATTTCACTATATTTCCACTAGATGACAACACTGTCCCCTCCCCCTTCTCCCCCTGTTCACTCCTCTCAATGCCTTACTTAGCAGGTCCTCCCAGCATCCTCCCAAGCCAGGACCGTCCTCCCATCTCTCGGCGCTCCTTCTGCGCGGGGAGCATCATGGCGTTGGAGGTGGCGCGCTCTTAGACGAAGACTCTGACGTCACAGCTCAGGAGAAACATGACACATTTTCTTGTCTCGGCAGGAGCACCTCTTCGCTTGGCATGGAGGCCGCGCGGGACGACACTTTCTTGAGATGTCACTGACCTAGGTATCGATGTAGTGGTACCTTGCGGATGCGGAGACGGACAACGTTTTAGCGATGTCGTTGATTTCGGCGGCGTATCCAGCCAGCGTTGTCCCAGCGACCTCAGGATCCTCCCCGCGTCCTCCCATGGACCGTCCTCTCATCACTCAAGGCTCATTCTGCGCGGGGAACATCATGGCGGTGGAGGTGGCGTGCATTTGACAAGGCCTCTGATGTCACAGCTCAGGTGGAACGTGAGACACATTGAGCGTCCTCTTCGCTTGGCATGGCTTGAGATGCCGCTGACCTTGGTGTCGATATAGTGGCGCCTTGCGGCTGCGGAGACGGAGAGCGTTTCGGCAATGTCAGTGATTTCGGCGGTGTATCCAGCCAGCGTTTTCCCAGCGACCTCAGAATACTCCCATGGACCGTTCTCTCATCACTCAAGGCCCCTTCTGCGCGGGGAACATCATGGCGGTGGAGGTTGGCGCGCTCTTAGACCAAGCCTCTGACGTCACAACACAGGCAGATCTCGCCGGCGAAGGGTCATTGACGTGTGGTGAACCTCTAGGTGCGGGGGTCCACTGGTGAATGCAGGGAGTAACTCCTGTCGGGGCGGGGATTGTGCATGGATGGGAAGGGCTGGAGTGCCGAGGTAAGGTCGTTGAGGTAAGGTGAACCAATAAATGCGGGGGTCTACTGGTGAATGCAGGGTTTTACTTCAGGTGGGGCGGGGATTGTGCTGTACATTTTGCATGGATGGGAAGCGGTGGAGAGCCAGCATAAGGTCATTGAGGTAGGGTTTCTTTGTTTTAGTTAATATCAGAAAGTTTTCTGTATTTTTAAGCATGTAAAATAGAAAGTTCGTTTCATAATCCATGTATTTTAGGCAAGGATGGCAACTGAAAGAAACTAAGCGAATTTAAGCATTTCGGTACAGTTTTTGTGCGGCCGTTATTCGTGTGCCACGACTCTATCAGCCGGAATGTCGGCAGTGTCCATTATCTCTGAGGGCAGACGAGGCGGCAAAACGTATGTTTACGTCGCAGGTTCGGACAGACCAGGAGGTCGAATATATGCTTGAATAATCCAAGTACAACTTTAGCAAAGATGTGTCTCTTAAAATGTAACGTCGATATACTACAATAAATTAAAAAATACATACTTTGTATTTTGGGAACAAAATGTTCACAAAAATGGGGTCTAATAAAAGATGTTAAAACATCTTTGTATGTAACACAATGGCATCAGGTGCACCCAATGAAAGTTTTTTTTCCAGTTTCCTTAATAACAGCATTGGTGTACGATATCCTTACAACTGACCTTGGTAGAATTATTATGAACGCGTGTCACTGCACTTCAAACTACAAAGAGACCAACGAATATGGCCTTTGCAATCAGTCGTGAAAGAACGGCCGCGCTAGAAATCCGACACCAGGTGATAGACGTTGCATAACGTTCCTCGAGCTGCCGAAGCAACGGTTTTCAAAACGCAACAAAAATTTGAACCTGGTTCGAGGACGGAAACCACGTGACCACTGATTTGCAGAACGGCTATAAAGTAGAGCGCGTTAAACCTGGGTGGTATGACTATCGAAAACTATGGAGAGAATTCAAATAAACTATCAAATAATATCGATAGTACTGTCGAATTAGAGAAATTAAAAAATCATAAATGTTTCGACCAATTGATAATAACTGTTTGTCAATAAATAAATAAGCCATAATAATATTGTAGTATATTTATTGTGTAATAAAAAGATTAATTTAAATTACACCTTACAAAAGCTTCCAATAAATTATCCATCATTAAGTGTAAACTTCTTTGAAAATTTGTAAAATATTGTTATTCTCTTTCAGCGTTGCCACTTCGAAAAACTGTTGGCCAATATTACCATACTCCTTCAAGAAATTAAATTTTGCCAACTTATATTAGAATGAATGAACGTCTCCGTATATGAAGGTTTTTGATGTATTCTGTTTAAACAATTGACCCTCATTCACACTCGCAGAGAACGTGAATTTTATCTTTTATTAGGAAAATACAAATAAAACTAGTGTTTGAACTGGTAATCTCTTAATATTTACATTTAATCCTTTATTTCATTTTTTATATGCAATAATTATTTTTCATTACATTTATTTATTTATTTTAATAAACGGAAAAATAAAAAAAATCAGAAGTAAATATTGCTTGAGAAAAACACAAAATTAATTTTTTTACTCCTCCAACAAATCTTGCTATATTTAACTATTTAAAAAATGTACTTATTTTTCAAATTGTTTATGTGATAAAAGAAGTATCAAGCAAGTCAATAAAATAAGTATCATTCGTATTTTAGTTTCATTATTTTCCTAGAAACGTTTCGTTTCTTGCATACGGAAAAGTGTTACGGAGTGTGTTACCAGGAAGTTCTGAATCACGACGGCACTTGATTACCATCACTTCATCTCGTTGTCTTATCGCGTTTATCGCCTAACACTACGTGAGGTGACATAAACGCATTATGTACATCACGTGTAATATAAAATAGTTCATAAACAAAATCGTTAAGAGTGCATTTATGACCTGAAAAACATTATGTTACAGCTGAGTTACACAATAAGATACAAGGGTTAGAGATTAATATAAAAGAATTATAACGTTGCCGGAGTTTTTGTAATTAAAAATGAACTATTTAAATGTGTATATTTTAATAAAAATGCAATCCTCTACTATTCTGGCTGGATTGTAACTGACAATTAGGAGCTCGTAAGTTGTTCTGATATCCAAGTCTCTATGACGCCATGGGATTTGCAAATGGCAGTCTCAGAGGGAAGGGGAAGGGATACTGAAACGAGGTGCGTTCCCACATACCATCGAGGTCTCATGGTCATCTCTCTAACAAATCCAATAGTTCATTTTCCTCCTCGCGCCCCCCTTCACCTCGCGGGACACAGGCTCGTCAGAGAACCTCAGGGACGAGTAGTGGGTCCATTCTTCACATAAATAATTAAAAATATTAACAGTTTTTACTTTCTCGTATACGTACGTATATACGGAGTAATATACATAGTATAAAGAAAGTTATGTAATGCTGAGCGAAAAAATGGCGATTTTCGTCAGAAAAAATTCATTGCCTGGCTCTGGTGGCAAAAACGTGCATGAAACCAGTTGTTAAATTAAGAGAAAAAATCCTCTAACACGTGGTGTAGCCAGAATCTCTGTTTTGTGGGTCCTTGATGCCGAAAAAACAATTGGAAGCAAAACGCCTGTCCGTCGTCCGTCTGTGAACACTCCTAGCGCCTTAACCATTCGTACGATCTCCACATTGAAGAATCCTCTGTGTATTTGGCTTTAGTTACAGCTTTGAAATTTTGAAAAACATTCTTTAAAATTTGGGGGTACTTTACATGAAGCCCCTCGGACATTTTGAAAATTTTCTCAAAAAATGGCTCCATATTTTTTCTTTAAATTTCTTGTTAGATAAAAACAAAATACACGTATAAAGGTGGCATAGAACCGATTTTTATGGTTAACTCTGAATTTTCGAGAATTGCAAAAGTTTGAATTTTTTCCGGCGTCTTCCTACAACAACAAAATTGAAGACATTGATTTTCGCTTCAAATGAAATATGTTGTGCATAAATAGTTATTTCAATTAGATCATGTAGATTTTTTGAAATTTTAGTAGTTTTTGTGCAATATTGCGTGTAATATTCGCAGTTATAACAAATTACAAAAAATATTTTCTCAAAAACGGCTCCAAATTTTTTCTTTAAATTTTTGGTAAGGTGAGTGCCAAACTAACCCTATGGCGTGACAAACGCCATATTGCTGTATTCTTTGTTTGTTTCAAAAATTTCAAAAATGAATTTTTTTGTCTTGTCTCTGACGTCTGTAAAACGTACATTAAAGGCAATTTCTTTACAATATTATATTTATGAGTACGTGTGCTTTAAATAATGTTAAATAAAGTTTCTCGAAAACGCAACAGTTTTCTGTAAAAATGAGCAGAAAATTCGTCATTTTCGGAAACGCTCAAACGCCATTTTCTGAAAAATTCCTCTAAATTTTTACTTCAAAATTTTCTAATAGATAGTTCTAATTGCATTGTTTGTTATGACGTAAAGTTCGCTTTGGTGTACTCTAATGTTTTCAAAAATCACACATTTATAATTTTCTTGAAATATCTCTCACGCCGTTAATATGGACATTTCCATCTATTTGTATGCACTATTCCATTTGTGAGTGGAAGCGCTTCAAATGACGTTAAATGAAGTTTTTCGAAAACTCAGTAGATTCCTGTGAAAAAGAGCTTAAATTTCTCATTTACAGTAATGCTTAATCGCCATTTTCGTAAAAAGACTACGATTTTTTTAATGAAAACTTCTATTTTGGGCGAGTTTTTACTGTTCTTTAATATTCTTGAAGTAATGATTCAATTGTACTACTAGGAAAGCAAAAAGTTGAGAAATTGTCAAAAAAGTACTTTGGGCGACGATAGATGGCAGCTGGTCAGAGAATGGAGTACGACCTTAAAGCCAGACCACACCAAGGAAATTAGAAAATTTGGTACGAGAAAGTCTGTGTCATTCTGTGCCACTTATAATTTTAACTTGTTTCCCATTATCAATTTTCTCTAATTTTTAAAAAACTCTGTTTAAGGAATAACTGAAAAATTTAAGCTCTTACTATTGACATGCATTGTTAATATTTAATTAAATTTCACTGTTAAGCTTAACATGCTACATGGACTGATTATATAAGAGACATGGAAATTATATGAATTTTATTCAAATATGTGCAAAAACCTGCCGCCTATCGAAGTGCGTAAATCGTCACGCGCCGTGGTCTTACAGCTCTATTCTTTTAAGTCGCGACGGCGAAACAAGCCCTCCCTTTTTATTTGAGGTGTTTCCGCTACGAACCAATAGTGACTCAAATTTCATGTCAAACTGTGTATCCAGCATGGTGAGTATTGCGAGTAAGAATTGACTAAGAGCTTGGAATTATTTGAAAAGTAATGCAATTATCAATAGAGAGTAGACGAAAAGGTACAGATAATTACTTGTGTTTACGTAGTTCTGAAACAAAATAGTACGTACAGAAATGTAGTGTGGGATCCAAATCCTCTGAATGGACCTCTCCCGACTTTCGTTACTTGTTCTTCGACAATTATTAGTGACGAAAATAAATAAAGAAATAACGTTTCTTACCCAATGAAAAGAAATTCATTTTCGTTTAGTATCAGTTAAGAAACTGTCTTCAAGAATCTGTTCATTCTGTAACGAAACTAAATTCGTACAGACTTACGTTTTGTTACTAGTAACGAAACTAAACTCAGGCAAAAATAATTTTGTTCCAGCGGCGCAGAAACGAATATTTCATTTCCATCCTTGATTTTAGGCAATCATTATCGTAATCCATGTATTTTGGATTTGTGGATCCAAATAATTTTTTTAGTTTTTCATGTGCACTACAAGGATCATGTATTCTTCAAATTTGTGCTGTTAGCAAGCGAACAAATTTTATTTTTCCACAATAGATCCACAAAATCTCTCATCTACTTCCATCAAAAAGGGGTTCAAATTTTCATCATATAACGATAAATATGAACAGATTCCTCATGAGACAGAAACAGAACTCTCGTGTCCCTCAAATCGTTTATTTTACTGGCCTTTTCAAAAATAGCAAAGAAATACTGTGCGTCTCTTTTGGTTCACATGTAGTCTGTCAAGTGGCATATCACAAGTAGTCCTACTTTTGACATGCAGTTGCTTAAATCCAATGATCTTTTGCAAACCATCAAAGAGTATAACTGTCAAAAAAATGTAATATGCCATCAGACCTGCCCTTCCTCTGACCACATAAATTTCTCTACGCTCCTTTTACCATCTTGCGGAGAAAGGAATCAGACGGGAGAAACAAGCGTTTTGAATTTAGCTCAGAGTTAACCTCACTCAACCGTGCAAAGAATTTTATTTTCGTTATACGTTAGTGCATACTTAGTTCATTATTAGAAGCAGTTTTGTTTCATTTCTTGACGCGTGGAGTTGCTACTGTGCGTCAATCTGGTACTCCTAATTACCACTTCCTCCACTACTTACGTAGAAAAGAGTTAACTAATGCATGCCGCAACAGAAAGTGATGATTTTTCATCAGAAAAAACTCGTATTGTGAGTGACGTCCTGTTTTCGAAAAAGTGGATAATTCATATTCCTATATGTAGGAAATTACTTCCTCAAACACGTTGTATTATTAGAATCCACATATGATAGGTCCTTGTTACCGAAAAACTGGTTTGCGCCAAAACGTCCGTCCGCCTGTAGTCAACACTAGCGTTAAACCGTTCAGGCGATTTTCTCCAAAATCGATTCTGATTTGATCGATCTGAACCTACTCGAGGCTTTGGGAGTTTCAAACGGAAATTTTTTTGAGGGTACTTTACATGAAACCTCAAAAATATTTTCAAAATTTTCTCAAAAATGGCACCGATTTTTTATGAAACTTTGTCTGATGGGGTAGCGTAAAATACGCTTAACAGAATGGTGCAGGTGTCATGGCCGTTGAAATATCAGATATTTCAAAAGCTGCAAAAGTGCAATTTTTTGGAGGTGACTTCTCACAACTCGAGTGAAGTTAGAGATTTTTCCTTAATGAAATCTGTTTTTAATGACAGATCTTGATCATGTTCAAGTTTTTCGAAAATTGGAGACGTTTTCGTGTAATTTTGCGCTACATATAGGCAATTTTAATTTTTTTTAACAATTTTTCTCAAAAACCGCTCAAATTTTTTTATTTAAATTTTCTCCTTATATGTATCAAGGGAGGTAAAAATATGGTGCTATTCCAATTTTTGGCGAACTTTCCTTATTTCCGAAAACTGCAAAAAGTTAACATCTCAAAACTACAAAATTGAATACAACGATTTTCCTTAAAACATAGTCTGTTCTAAAAATCAGCTCTTTAAAAAAGGTCATGTATAATTATTTACAAATATGAGTATATTTCACGTAATTTGTGTCTGAAAGGGTATAGTCGAAAAAGGTGGTGAAAAGTGCCCCCTAACCAAATCAATAATCGTGATGCTCATGTGAAAGAGAATACAAAATGATCTAGATTCACAAAAAAAGCCTTCTAGGGCAATCTGTTGCGGAGATACGAGAAACGTGTTTTGCATGTTTTATTTTCTCTCAGCATGTATTGCGTGTATCAGGCTGAAAAAAATTGCAGAGATGGGGAAACATAGATCAATTTTAAGGTATTTTTGTCAACGAATTTTGACGCCAAATTCATATAGAACAAAAATAATTAAATTTTTGAAATTCATTTTCTACGTGATAACGTTGAAGTTCTGTCTCGATTTTCCCCTAAAATGGAAGTTATAACATTCTATAACATATTTTTTTTCAGATTTTTATACAACGTGGACGGTAGTGAAAAAAAAATTAATCAGTTTTTCAGTTGAAAATTTGGAATTCGCGCCTAAATGTTATTGAAAAAACGGTTTAACCTATATTTAATCGCAGATTTAAACACGACATATAAACTCGAAATCTTATAGGTGTTTGATCGATTATGTATCAAACTCAATCGAAATATCCTTGGTGGAAAGCATGAGAAAAATACATGGGGAAAGAGTTGGGTGGCCTCTTGCGCATCCGACTTCAGCCAATGAGCTTCAGGCACCAGTGTGCGTCATAATATTAGCGTGAATTTTAAATGCTAAAGTTATCACAGTTACAAGTCATTAAAAAATGCAGATCAACACTTTTTAAATATTACATCTTTTATTGCAATTACCCTTTCATCATGTTATTTTTGATCGTTCACCGTTGAAAATTGTTCATTTATGCCACTTAAAAATGTTTCTCAACTCTTCTTGCACTCCATGAAACATAGCGGCAGGCGTCTGGTCTCGCTTTTCAAACGAAGAGGTCACACGGTTTGTGACGGAAATTGGTGCTTTGCAGTACGAGCAAAAATCGGTGCACCGGAGGAGCCCGCCCATTTCGACACCATGGGAATATTGGGAGAAGAATGTTTCTCAACACTTCGTGCTCTCCATGAAACATGGCAGCCGACGTCTTGTCTCCCTTTTCAAACGAAGAGGTCACATGGTTCGTGACGGAAACTGGTGTTGTGCAGAACGAGCAAACAATCGGTACACCGGAGGAGCCCACCCATTTCAACACCATGAGAATATCGGGAGAGAACGAAATGGTCAACGTGCGAACAGAAATGGTACCCTAGGATGCTGCTCTCTCGTATCTGCAATCATTTAAATACATATTTGGCACACGCTAGTTACTTGGCGAACATTGTTAAACAGGTATTTTTAAATAGAAGTGTTGAAAAAAAATTCATAGGCAGTTTATTAACAAATGCGTGGTCCCAGTTATTGAGGAAAGTGTCTATGATTGTCTAATTGTCAATGATTAATAAATCTACAACTAAGTAATTTGATTTATATTAAAAACATAAATGATTAATAGACCTAAAACGGAGTAATATGATTTATATTAGAAACAATAGACAAAATAAAAAGAAAAGTTGTTTGATAATTTTATTTCGATAATGTAAATACTTTCCACTTACAACAAACATTTGTCAGCAAAAAGTTGCAAATCATCCTGGTAAGCAAATCATCCTGGTAAAGTTTCAATAACTTTAATATAAACTGTTTAAACATTAGTGACACAAGTTTTTCCAATCAGAAGCTTTTGAGAAAATGTTTTTATCAGTTGCATCAATTTCAAGCATAAATTACGGGAAAACTATTTGCTTTTTCAAAAAATGTCATATGACTTTTTAAGATCTAATTTTTTTAAACAGATTCCATTTAAGAGAAAAATCACTTGGAACACCTGGAGTTCGCCAGAAATTAGACTAGCACATATGTTTTTACTGTCCTTTGATACATACGAGAAGAAAATTTAATGACGATTTTTGGAACTGTTTTTGAGGAAAAATTGTTTACAAATTGCGTACATTCAGGCTGGAGAACGCGGTAATCGGATTGGTAGCAAAGTAAGAATAATGCAAAAAGTGCACATTTTATTATCGGATCAGTCTCGCGACAGCAACCGACCGGTTCACATCGTGCTCCGCTCCGCTCCACTTTTAGTAGTGACAGTGAGTCTAGGGGTGTGTACTTTCGTTGCGAATGTGAGAAGTAACTTCTAATATAAACAACAGTGAATTAAAATCTCATTATCATTAATTAATTTCTCAGTGTGAGTGAAGTGTGTTAGTGGTTGGTGTCGCTTTCGATCTGGGTGAAGACTCCGGCCCCGGCTCGGTAACGGGGTCGCAAGATGGAGCAAGGGCAGCAGTGCAACGAAAACGACCTCGAAGTGCATCTGGCTGAATACCTTCAACAACGACATCAGTTAAATGAGCAATATCAGCGGCAAATAGAACAATTGCAGCAGGAGCTCCAAGAATCCCAGCTTAAGGTACAACGCTTTGAACAATTGATGCAATATTCCACCACTCATTCACCACAAGTTGGGGATACCGAAATGCTACAACCACCTGGCACGGAGAGCAGCGTAATGTCTACGACATCAGGAAACCAGGTACAGTGCAATTCCGATCCCTTACCAGAATGGCAAGTTGTTCGCTCTGCTAAGCGTAAGCGCCGAAACAGTGGTGGCATAGCAACTGCTCTGCAAGTGTCAAATACGAGTGAGATAAAACAAAGTAACAGGTTCGAAGCGTTACAAAGCGCTGAAAACAACTCCAACAACACTGAAGAATTACAGCAAGTAAACGGTACGACTGAAAATACCCCTCAAACAAACCCGCCACCTATATTTATCCCAAATGTCATAAATGTGCCCTCGTTCACACAATCTCTACGAGAAGGCATCGAAGAAAATACATTTACGTACAAAATGTATAACAATGAAGTGAAAGTCAACCCAGAGACAATAGAAAGCTACAGAGCAATCATAAAATTCTTAAATGAAAAAAGGCAATGTACCACACGTATCAATTAAAAAATGAGAGAGCATTTCGTGTAGTCCTCAGGCATGTACATCCATCTGTTGAAACAGAGAGCATTAAAAATGAACTAGAGGAATTAGGTCATCAAGTCAGAAATATTCACAACATTCGTCACAGAGTGACAAAAAAAACAACATGCCTTTTCTATGTTGACTTAGAACCACAACGGAACAATGCAGATATCTACAAAATTACTAAACTAATGCACGCCCAAGTCAAATTCGAACCACCGTATAAAAAAAAAGAAATTGTGCAATGCTACAGATGCCAACAGTACAACCACAGTCGTGCATACTGCAAACGACGTCCTAGATGTGTGAAGTGTGGAGAAGAACATCTCACTGAAATGTGCAAGAAAGATATCCATACAAAACCAAAATGTGCACTTTGCGACGAGGGTCATCCAGCAAACTACAAAGGCTGTAGGGTCTACCAAGAACTTATCAAAAGATCGTACCCAACAAGTGATCGACGGAAAATCCACACAAGTAATACTATACAAGGTCAATACAAGCCAGTGTGGCGTCATACAGTCGCCACATACAATAAATATTGGCTACGTGCATTTCATGCACAAGGAAGTAGGCTGCGACAGCGGGCAGCATGCAAGGGACGCCTCCCTGAACAAAGGGAGGCTATATCGGGACGGGAAACCCGGCTCTCGCATAGGGCGAAAGGCAGAAAACCCCAGGGCTGCTGACGTTGCGTTGCCACGGGGCCAGATTTGTGAACCCCGAAGTTCGGCTGTCGGGTAAACGCGGCTGGCGGAAGCGGCGAGATGACGCAGTTCCGTCAGCCGGCCCCGAGGGTATATAAGCGCACTCGCACACGACTCTTTCTTCTGATTCTCGAGCTCTGCGTGGGATGTCGTGTGAGGGTGCGCGGCGCGTGGCACGTCGGGTAGGCTACGGGGGCAAAGGGTCTGGAGCCGGCGTGAATTCGTCGTGATTTAGAGAGAAGGGTGCATCACACCGCGGGAGTAAGTCTTATCTGGCAAGCGGTTGTGGTGACCACGTGAAGTTCCTCTTAGAAATAGGCTGTAGATATTGTAAATAGTAGATTCGGGTGTCGGAGGATATCTGTAATAAATATTAATATCACACTGTTTCACGTCTGTTATTCGTTGCTGCGGCAATGACGCCACACTAGATATGGATTAATATCCTGGATTAAAAACTTACCCAGAGAGCAACTAGGAAACCTCACGTATTTATACTCACACCCGAATAAAAAATGCTCAATCGCACGCCCGCGCAGTAATCAACCAACCAGCAGACAACGGAAATGTAATACAAGAATCATTTTCAAGATTTGAAAACATACTAAAACAACAAGCAGAGCAGATAAGTTCAGTTCTAAATTTAATCACGATTCTTATCTCTAAAATAAATTGAATCTTTACAAGTCATCATGGCATTACAAGTTAGCAACATGGAATGCAAATGGCCTCTTACAGCACAAACAAGAATTAATTTTATTTCTACAGAATTGCAAAATTGACATCATGCTAATTAGCGAAACTCATTTTACTAAGAGGTCGTATTTCTCAATCCCCGGATACGTGGCCTATAATACACAACACCTGGAGGGCACTGCTCACGGAGGAACTGCCATTATTATACGGAACAAAATCATGAACTAAAGAATACAACTATGAATATATACAGGCAACTTCTGTCCAACTTCAAGATCTATGCGGGCCAATCAACATAACAGCAGTATACTGTCCACCTAGGCATAATGTATCAGAGGCAATGCATGAAGCATTCTTCAACAATGTTGGATCAAGATTCATTGTTGGTGGCGATTACAATGAAAAACATGTGTATTGGGGCTCAAGACTAAATACACCAAAAGGAAGACGCCTATATAACTGTGTTCTTAGAAATAATCTTACGGTAGTGTCTACTGGAGAACCGACTTACTGGCCCGCTGACAGAAGCAAAATACCGGACCTTCTGGATTTCTACATTACTAAATGGTATTTCACTAGACAAAATCTGTATAGAACCAAATCACGACATGTCGTCAGATCACTCCCCTGTAATTCTGACCATAAACTCAGAAGTGTTACATCGTCCCTCGCCGCCAAGACTACAACAAATTCACAGACTGGAACAAATTTCGTGAAATTTTGGATAGCATTTCACTAGCAAATGTGCCTCTGAGAAACTCAGAAGATATTGAAGAAGCCACTGAATACTTGACAAAATGTATTCAACACGCCGCATGGGATTCAACACCTCAAACTGTTCAAAGCAAGCAATCGACAATACCTATAAACGTTAGAGAAAAAATCAGAGAGAAACGGCGATTACGACGTATCTGGATGACAACCAGGCACCCTGAAGACAGAGCAAATCTAAACAAGCCCCCAGGCAGCTGAAGCAGCTATTGATACGACATCGAAATGAATCTTTTGCACAATATGTACAGTCACTAACAGCAACCGCAGCAACAAATTATTCGATCTGGAGAGCTACTAAGAAAAATAAACGTCCACAAATTCAAATACCTCCAATAAGAAAGAAAGATGGAACCTGGGCAAGAAGTGCAACAGAGAAGATTGAACGACTTGCAGAACATTTCTCTTCGGTATTTGAACCAGTTACTTCACGGAACAATGCAGATGAGGAAGAAGTGCTTCGATATAATTACGCTCATTGTCAATTATCACTTCCAACGCAATCTTTCTCCACCAATGAAGTTAGAAGAACTATTCAGCGCTTTATAAATCCAAATAAAAGCCCAGGTTATGATCTAATCACAGGTAAAGTCTTGCAGGAATTATCACTGAGTGTTATAGAATTGATCACCTCGCTTTTAAATGCAATTCTCCAAAGCAATCATTTCCCAGGACAATGGAAGATAGCTCAGATCATAGCAATACCAAAGCCAGGCAAATCACCCAACGATGAAGCATCCTATCGCCCAATAAGCTTGCTTCCAATTTTATCAAAGGTTTTTGAAAAAATCTTACTCCAACGTATAAAACCTCTACTTCAACAAATAATCCCAGAACGTCAGTTTGAATTTAGAGAACTACACTCAACGGTCGAACAAGTGCACCGAGTTGTTGAAGTTATTACTCAATGCCTCGAAAGAAAAAGCTACTGTGCAGCAGTGTTTCTTCACATACAACAAGCATTCGACAAAGTATGGCACGAAGGACTTCTGTATAAAATTAAATCCATTTTGCCCCATCCGCACTACCTTTTGATGAAATCATACCTATCTAATCGCTACTTCCAGATTAAACAACAAGAAGAACTATCATTCTTCCATCTCATTAAATCAGGAGTCCCTCAAGGCACTGTACGTGGTCACACTTTGTACCTTATATACACATATGATCTGCCTATGAATGCAAATACTACTTCGGCGACTTTTGCGGACGACACAGCAATTCTTGCAGTGCCCGAAGACCCACAACAAGCTTAATTAAATCTGCAAGAACACCTGAACCAACTAGAGCACTGGTTACAAAGATGGCAAATACAAGCGAACGTCTCCAAATCTAAAAACATATTTACCCTTTGAAAAAAAGAGTATCCTAAAGTCCAGTTAAACAATGTTGAGCTAGCACAAGTATCCTGTGTTAAATACGTAGGATTTCACATGGAAAAAAGGTTAACATGGAGGAATCACATATCCGCAAAAAAAAGAAGCAAAAATCAGATTCTCTCAATTATCATGGCTCATCAGCCGCCACTCAAGTCTTTCCTTAAATAATAAAGTACTTCTCTACAAGGCAATCAGACCAATTTGGAGCTACGGAATACAACTATGGGGATCTGCCAGAAAATCGAACATAGAGATACTTAGAAGGTTCGAGTCAAAAGATTAGCCAATGCACCATGGTACATGACAAATGACACACTACATCGAGACCTTAAGATACCAACAATATATGAAGAAATCACCCATCGTAGCACTACCTACCAAGAACGGATAAACAAACATCCAAATCCATCAGCCATAAATTTACTGGACAATAAATAGTGAGGAAGAACACCGACTCAAAAGATATCATTATGGAACTGCCCTTCCGTTTCGAACAACCTTTCTGAAGAAGATTTCTAGTTTATAGTTTCTAATTGCTATCATAATTATCACATTTACTTAATGTTTGCTCAAAAATAGCTTGTAAATAAACGAAAAAAATTATTATCGAATGAGTAACTCACGTTCATTCTTAGTGTCTCGCATTTGGGGCTCTGGTAATATGTTGCTGTTTTCCGGTTGTTTACAAGAAATATGGATTAATAATGTGTTGACGTATATGCAAAAGTCGGAACATGCAAATTTACTACTACGAGCTAGCCATTTCAACCAGACACGTTTAATTTAATTACAGCCTGTTTACGAGCTATTTGTTTTTATTCAGTGTCATGTCTTTTGTACAGGCGGCGAATGCTAGCTTATGAAGGAATTATCACAAAATTAGTATTTTATATCCTGTACGTTGAAAAGTTTCACAAAATCCAGCCGGAAAGGATCAACGTATACTCCAACGTTGGCTCCAAGGGCATGCACGTGCCACGCGCCGTCCTCGTCGACTTGGAGCCCGGGACCATGGACGCAGTCAGGGCCGGCCCCTTCGGCCGTCTCTTCCGCCCCGAGAACTTCGTGAACGGGCAGAGCGGCGCCGGCAACAACTGAGCCAAGGGCCACTTCACGGAGTACTGGACGTGATGTGAAAGGAAGCCAATGGTACGCCCATAAAGCTGACTGACCCCTTATAGCAGAGCACAAAAAAATCGCTCATAATTTTAGGCTAATTATAGGCTAATTAAATGCCGTATTCCCAATTACCATGAGGAAATGCGTACTTGACCTATTTTGATTTCGTATTTTGGCAACATTTTTTGCTAAAGTTGACGAGCACTTAATTCAGGGGCTATATTAACAAAATATATGTAATAATACTAATAATATATTAATATAAAACTGGGTTCTCTCGACTAGAATAACAAATTTTATGCTGTGATTGCCGTGGGGAGGTACGTACTTGATCGGTTGGGTTATATTTTTGCAACATTAATGCATCATTTTTGTGAAAGTTGATGACCACTTAATTCATGATATATGTATAAAAATAATATATAATCATATGCATATGTTGAATGGAAACGCTCGCTAGTTATGATGATTTGAATGGTGTGCCGCAGTGCCTACTTGCGCGGTTGAGTTGTATATTTGAGATATTTTTAGCTGTAGTAGACGAGCACATACTTCAAGAATATTGTGGCGGCACATCAAGTAGCCTAAATAATATTATAATTTTAATCGACAAAAAAACAGTGCTTTCGGGGAGTTGCATAACTACCGGCGCCGCGACCCGACGCGTGCAACCTGTTCGAAGGAGTTTATGGCAGGGTGCAGCTGCAAACGCTGGGGTTCCCCTCGGAAGGCAGACCTTTCCACCCCACCTCCTTGGCGAACGCCAGCCCCCTCGTCAACAAGCGCCCCCTGTTTCTGGCGGGGATTCCCTTCGACATTAATTAAGAACTGTTGATCGTAAAGGACATTTGGGAAAGGGGGGCCGCGAAGATCCTGTACATGTGCGCGCTCCTGTTAGACAGAGACAGAAAAGAGCCCAAGCAACGGAAAATTTTGGAGTTTCTTGCTCGTCGATTGGCTTAAACAGAAGTTAAGACGCAGTAGACTTACGCCAATCGGACTGAAACAAAATCTAAAACGTAGTAGGTTTAGACCAATTGAATCGCTGGAACGTCGTGTAGGGATTATTTTACAAAGCGGGATACAGTTTTGTGGAGGGGAGAAGAGAGGCTTCGCTGGAACGCCGTGCTAAGCGGGAAAGACATTGCATAGGAGAACGTCGTGCTAGGCGAACATCCGATTCGATCCGAGAGCGCCGTGAGAGGCGGGCGCAACGTTGCTTTCAAGAAGAACGCCATGCTTGGCGAATTAGTCTTTCGATTTGGGAAAGTTATTCTGTTGAGTTTGATATTCGACAGGGCATAACTTGCTGTCTGCACTGAATCGTACGCCTATGCTGAGACTCGCGAGAGAAATCTGAACTCGCCACGACTCAACGCGGAGGCCACCATTTGGACGAGACGAGCTGCAGCGGGTGTTTCGACCGCCGCTGCCTGCTGCCACCGCTGACACGGGGCTTCCTTTGTCCTTTGGCACCCAGGATGTAACCCTCGGAGCCGCCACCGCCGTCGCCGCCGCCTGAGGTCAACAAACCTTGCGGGCGCCCAGCTGATATGGCCAACTGCTGCATACGAGACGTCCCGGTACAATTTGTCGTTTCGGCAAAACAAGAAACCCACGCTATTGGGTATTATCATTCTTCGCGCTCTTCAAGCGCAACATGAACTTTTTGCTATAACAAAATCCAGATTTTGTAAGCGTTGCCGCGCCTGAGCAATCATGTTCTTAAATTATCATAATCAGTAATTCCTTAATTTTAATTTCATTATCTTACTATTTATTAGAGCTCATTAGGTAGGGTGTTTTCTTTTTTTAATGTAACTTCCTTGACAGGAGTCAGGAATAAATTTAAATGTTTTCGAATCATTATGTTCATTCTTATTCGCATGAACAACTCCTCGCAACCCGCTTCTTCCGTCTAGAGTAAAAGGAACTGGTGATCAAACAACCGATTGTGCTATAGCGGGGCTGGCAGATGTGACAATATATTGACACATAGTACGTAATGTTATGAATAGTATGTTAAAAGTAGTTTTCTGTATGTTCTGCACGTTCGTTTCAAAATAATTACGAGGTGAATGGTCTTCCTCAAGTCGAATGGTGTTGCAACTTATTATTATCTATCCCATTTTATCACATATCATTTTAATATATACCTTAATATCATTTATATCATTTTTTATAATAATGTATGCAAATAATTTTATTTATTTCGGTGAGCCTATAATTCGTCTATAAGTGGTTTTGTTCTAACTTAAGTTTTAATTTTGTTTCAATTTAAAAATTATTACAAGTTGAATGGTCTGTCTCGAGTTGAATGATGTTGCATCTAATTACTTTTTTACATTAGTAAATATTGATATTTTTTAATAATATTAGAATTTGTGCGGAGCCTATAATTAGCCTATAATTATTGTGCTAGTAGTTTTGTTCTAAAATTAATTTTTGATTTTTTGTCAGCTGGCTTTATTCTAAAGCTGGCTGAACATTGATTTTTGAGAAAACTACAAGCGCCTAAAATGTAGGATTACGACATTTAATTAGCCTATAATTCACCTAAAATTATGAGCTATTTTGTCTTCTGCTATAGTGTGTCAGCCAGGTTTATGGACGTGCCGAGGGCTGCGACTGCCCTCCAGGCTTCTAGCTGACGCAATGGCGGAGCTCTGTCACGGTCAAGGCGCACGCTCCGTCATCGTACTCATACGCTTCATCATGCTGCTGAATACAAGTACTCTGAAGAAGAATGATGAGAACTTTGAGGTGCTATGATCAACAATGTTTCTCAACAAGTAAGTTTAGGATATTTTTTGATGTTCCTATGTTCTTTTAACAGTAAAATAACATTAATTTTATTTATTTTCAAACTGTCTCTTTAGGAAATTGATTGATTTTTTCGTGTTTCCGGGCGCGTCAACTACTTCGGTCATTAGTCCCGTTAGTGTAGTGCATGCTTTTCTCGGGAGATGGCAGTGATCTTCCCCCCTGGATGGCGAGATCCGGCGCCGACCTACCGTCGGCTAGTGGGGCTTCCCCCTAACCTGGACTCTCCCACCAGCGGGGCACCGCCCCAGCCGGGACAAGCTCTAAACTCCCGACCGGTCTCCCGAAATATGTGGTAGTGTAGTGCATGTTAGTGTAAGGGAAGAGGATAGGACAAGGAAGAGGAAGGACAGATCGCGCGCGGTCCGTGGCCCGTTTGGTAGGGTACTGCTCCGGCATTCACCTGGGGTTGATCGGAGAAACCACGGAAAACTACCGATCAGAGCAGCCGGCCGCTAGAATTCTCCTCCAGACAGCAGCTGAATTCGACCTAGCTGAAAAGCTAGTGTCGAAAATCCTGCCGCCGTCAGGACTCGATCCTAGGACCTCCCGGTTAGAGGCGCTGCAGTGACATCAGTTGATGCACTGAGCTACCGCTACCGGTCTCTCTCTCCCTCTCCCTCTCCCTCTCTCTCCCTCTCTCTCTCTCTCTCTCGGAAAGAAGACCCTCTCATTCTTCTTGAATTTAGCTTCACTATCACACATTCACGAAACACCGAATTTTGGAGAGTATGTAGATGTATTCAGAACATTGCGTTCGGAATTTGAAACACGATTTAAGGATTTGTTTCATTTGCAATTAGAATAAAATGCATTGGCTAAACCTTTTTCTCTTGATAATGGCTTTGCTCCTTGTGATTTTCCATTAGAAGTGACTGATTTGCAGTGTGAAACCGAATTAAAAGTCTCTCAAAAACTTTTTCCGAAACTGAATCGGAACGAAGCTCGAATGTTAAGAATGTTTTGTTCAACGGAATATTGTGAGTGGTTTGATCTGTGAAAATTTGTAAAGTATCATTACAGATACTGTAAAGTTCATTAAGAAAAATAATTGATTTTGGAATTAGCTTCATTTTTTAATTTTTATTCCCATTACTGTCAGCTCGCCGCGCTCGCCACCGATCGATAAACGATGACGTAATCTGCTCGCTCTCTCGAGTAATGCTACAAAGAGCAAGGAGGAAACGGTGGCTTCTTCTCGGAGCACTTGGCTGAGCGATCCTGATCTAGAGGAACAAGCGGGGGAAAATGAAGATAAAGCACGTTTCGTGTTAGTGTAGAAAAATTTTATTACAAATCCTTATTACGCATGTTTGTTTTACAAAAATATACTTTTTAACATTTTTGTAAAAATATACTTTTTAATAGTTAAATGACATTACTTCGATTTTTTACCTACCTGATTACTCCTGCAATTAAGATCTCTTTATATAAATCACAGATCACTTTAAATAAACATTGTTTACGTCCGGTAACCTTAATTGGTTATTTCATTAAGAGTTGGGTTATTTTCCAGTATATGGGTTATTCATTTATGTATTTATTTATTTATTTACTTTGCTCTTTGCACAACTTAATTTTATTTCATTTATCCATCAAGTTTCCCTCCATTTCATGTTAGATGTGTAACATTACAAATGAAACTTGGGAGAATATGTGAAGACTACTGTAGATGCGAGACAATTAAAGACTTCAAAGATATATTTAATTTGTCGGGTAGAATGATAGTTTACTTAATCATTACGGTAAGGAAGTCGGAAATGAGTTCATGGTTTATTTTGCCTTCATATATCAACAAGAAACAAGAGATAAACCCCAGTTAATATATTGTTAAATGACATGACGGAGGGTGGGGATGGCGAAGCAGGAGCACTTACATCGCGCATACTTGCTTCAGGCTCACAAATGTGTGAGGTACCGTTCATCCTTTCCCATTGTTCTCGTAATATTTAGTTATAAATCGAATGCCTTATAAACTTCATATTGCGCAGGCACCATAACATACATAACTAACAAGATAATTTATTGAACATTTCCACCAAATATAATTATCACATAAGAATGTCTAATTAGCAAGCAGATGAATTTAAAACGTGTTTAAATGTGTAACAGTTAATTGTGTATTAAAGGAAATGACAATTCACTAAAACTATACACGTAAAATTATCATATGTCGACAGGAGTGGTATTGAGCACTGAAAACTTTTGTAGTATTCCTCACAAATTTGCATATTTATTTGAATGTGCACATGGTGAAAGGGCATTAAAAATAATTAAATGAAATTAAATAACTAATTTAAAATGTAATAAAATAAATTTCTCAATATATTCTGCTGTTATTGTTTCTTTAAAAAACAACAGACCAATTAATGTGCGTCGGTAAATATCAAATCATGCTCCAATCTTTTTTTAATGCCATGGTATCGATATTGTTTCCTGTGGTCTCTCGTTACCCCAGAGTCTACTGTTTTGCTGGTTAACATATCCATTCAGATGAAGCCAAACCTCATCACGAAAAAACATTTTATCAAGTGCCTCATGACCATCACTAACCTTCGCCCCAAGACTAATTCCCCGTAGCCAATTACAGTAATTCATACGAGGAGCCCTATCGGGAACCTTAAGCTCTTGAGACGTCCGCCTTTAAGCTCTTGAGACGTGAGCCCGTGCCCCGTCACTAGGGGTCTAGAACGATAAAGACTAAAGATAATGCGAGTCTTAGTCGAGCTAGAGTCTCGTTTATGACGGTCCCCTTGTCGACAATCGTTTTTTCCGGGAGTAGTGTCTCGTAATATGTGGTCTGGTTGTTTTTTTAGGAACCCTAATTTTTCACTTAGGGGCTGGATCGATAAAGTGTAGATTTAAAGCGAGTTTCGTCAAGTTAGAGGCTCGTTTATGACGGCCCCCGTGTCGACAATCCTTTTTTAAGGAGTAAGTGTCTCGTCACATGGGGTCTGGTCTCTTTTTGAGGAGCCCGTGCCTCGTCACTACGGGTCTGGATCGATAAAGTGTAGAGTTAAAGCGAGTCTTTTTCGAGATAGAGTCTCGTTTATGACGTTCCCCGTGTCGAAAATCTTTTTTCTGGGAGCACTTGGGGTCTGGTCTGTTTTGAGGAGCCCGTGCCTCGTTACTATGTGTCTGGATCGATAAAGACTAGAGTTAAAGCGAGTGTTGGTCGAGCTAAAGTCTTGTTTATGACAGTCCCTTGGTCGACAATCGTTTTTTCTGGGAGCAAACGATAAGTGACTTGTGGTCTGGACGTTTTTTTGCGGGCCCTGCCTCGTCACTAGGGGTCTGGATCGATAAAGACTAGAGTTAAAGAGAGTCTTTGTCGACCTAGAGACTCATTTATGACGGTTCCCGGGTCCACAATCGTTTTTTCTTGGAGCTAGTGTCTCGTCACTTGGGGTCTGGTCGTTTTTTGGGGAGCCCGTGCTTCGTTGCCACGGGTCTGGATCGATAAAAACGAAACACAAAGCGCGTCTTTGTCAAATTAGAGTTTAAAACAACATAAATTTATTTAAACTGCAATTGGGTGTAACCCGGTGGCTGTTAATTACAGAAATAAGATAATAAATGTCATGCAAATAATATAATAATGGTAATAATAATGCTGAAATAACAATAACAGTAATAATAATATAAAAACTACTGATTCTTAAAACATTAAATTACAAAGAAAAAGAAAAGAAACGTCTATCGTCGAAACGTCTAAAGCCGCACTGAGTGTTTATATAATAAAGACCGCACTGCGCTATCCTTCACAACACTTTACTTCATTTCACTTCATTATAACACTAAAAACATTTCCTTAATTTTTTCTCTGCTCTACACTGCACGACACCTCACTTCACTTAATATTCTTAGTTAACTACCTCATAAACTTAATAATGCCTTAAATTAATTTCCTAAACTGTTGAATGCGTCGAGGAAAGGGTTCAAAGGTTTTTACAGGCAATCTATTCCAATCCCATATCGTTCTATTTGTGAAAGAGAATTTCCCGACATCCGTTCTCTGCGGTCTTACATTTATTTTGTGCCTGTGATCCTCTCTACTGATGTACGTAGGAACATTTAGCCGCCGTTTAATTTCTTTCCAATCTCGATGACCACTATAAGCTTTATACAAAGCGCAAAGCCTTGCCAATGTTCGCCTGTTTTCGAATAAATCCCATCCTGCCGTTTTCGTGTACTACCGAAATGGATACCTAGGTACTTGGACGAAGAAACTCTCTGAATATTGTCGTTACTTAAACGGTAATTTGTTACGCTGTAATTATGACCTCTACCAAAAGTGATGGATTTGCTTTTAAAGCTATTTATGGTCATGCCATTATTTTCCGCCCAGTAATATAAGGCATCAAGATGCCATTGCAGCACATTTTCATGGTCTTTCGAATTTATAATGCGATATATTATGCAATCGTCTGCAAATAGCCGAACATTTGAAATTAATTGCGCTGGCAAATCATTAACGAACGCAAGAAATAGAAGAGGTCCAATTATACTCCCGTGCGGTATTCCTGACGTAACACTTGCACAGGAAGATAACTCTTGTCCAATTCGGGCTTTCTGTTTCTTATCTCGCAGAAACTCGCTAATCCGCGCCACCACCCTGGGATCGATTCCTGAATTCATTAATTTCTGAACAAGTCGATCGTGTGGAACAACATCGAACGCTTTGGTAAAATCTATAACTACTGCGTCTACTCTCCCGCCCGCGTCAATTTAATCTGCTAGATCCTCGAATAGCGTGACTACCTGACTTTCGCATGAATAACCATTCTTAAATCTGTGTTGGCCATGATAGAGCCATTTTTTGATATCCCATTTTTGCTTAATGTAACTCGCAACTAGATGCGCCATTAGATTGCAGATCACTGACGTGAGAATTACCGGCCTATAATTATTTAGTATAACTTTGTCCCCACTTTTAAAGATTGGTACTACAAAAGCTAATTTCCAATCTTCAGGTACTTTTGAATTGTTCATGGACACGTGAAATATTCCAATTAAGTTCGGTAATATTTCCTCTCCTCCTAGTTTAATTATGCCCGTAGAAATGTCGTCTGGACCACTTGACTTACCATTTTTCATAGATTTTACTTTATTCCGTAGAACGTTCACTTCAATATTAAATTGTTTTGTGGACGAAGAACTTTGAGTTAGTGGATGGTTCGTATTGCTTTTGAAAACCGAACTAAAATACTTATTAAATGCGTTAGCTTTTGCCCGATCGTCTGTCATGAGTGTGTTTCCATGTTCACGAACAACTGAGAAGTCCTCTTTATTTCCTTTTCTTCTACGAACATATTTGTAAAATCCTGTCCAGTTATTTCCCTTTTCGTCTAGAATATTCTTTAAATACGCCTCATGAGGAATTTTCTTTTCTCGCTCTAATTCTTTTGAACGATTTCGAAAAATATTTATATACTCGGTACTGCGTTTTCTGTTTTTAAATGCATTTTTTGGTATCCTCTTCATTCGCCTAATTTTTGAATTGTAATATTCTGGATCCGGATTATTTTTTAGAATTTTGCATGGTACGAACTTTTGCAAGGCTTTGTCAATAATATCTTTAAAGGCGCACCATATTTCATCCATACCTCCTTCTGTTTTTAGAAAGCGGTTGTATTGTTCTCTAAGGAAGTCATGAAGACCCTCTACATTTGCTTTCTTGAACTGACGCACTTTCGTTCCTGTCGTAATATCTTTCCTTGAAATATTTTCGTCTAAGTCAAGAAGAACCGCTTTGTGAATACTAATTCCCTCAATAACTTCACAAGATATGAAAAGTTCTTTCATCCTAATTAGGTAAACATTGAAAATCGCTTCCTGCCGCGTCGCGTTCCTTACTACCTGGGCTAATCCCCTATCCCAAACTAGTCTCTTAACAAGTGTTTGGACTTTCCCCACGTTTACGGCTCCCTCCAAGTTTGCTCTAGGAATATTTACGTCTCCTCCGATAACAATAGAATGATCATTTTTATTTCCTGTTCTCTGTAGGATATCTTTCAAAATTTCGTAGCCGTCACCCGGAGCCCTAGAGTATGCAATAATTTCTAATAAGGTTCCTGGAGTAGTAATTTCTATTCCCATCATGTCAAATTCTGTACTAACACAATCTAATCTAATATTTATGTCTTCTTTGACGCAAATAAAGACACCGCTACCTCTACTATTTCTATCCTTCCTAAAGATCTTGTAATCAGAATGGAAAGTTTCCAGGGATCCGATTTCCTGAGTTAGCCACGACTCAGTCACTATCACTATGTCGGGATCACAGGCGTAAATTAGATTTTAAAACTATTTCTTTATTGATTATACTACGATAGTTCACCTGCAACAACCTAATGAATCCCTTCCTTTCCTGAATGTGTTCTCAGGATTGCGAGTTCCCCGAAGCCGCAGCCGCCGTCGTCTCCGCCACCGATGGCGTCGTCGTCGTCTCCGCCGCCGTCGTCGTCTCCGCCACCGCCGTCGACGACGACGACGCCATAGCCTCTGCCGCCGCCGTCGTCAGGATCACCATCACCTCCGCTGTCTCCTCCTCCTCCGCCACCGTCGACGACGTCGCTGTCACCATCTTCGTCGTCGCCGCGATCTCCCCAAAGCACGACTCTGCCAACACCGATGCCACGGCCTTCCACGCGCGCAGTCAATTGGCTCGCAAGCATGACTGGATACCCTGTCATGCTGGCGACCCAGCTTCCATGCATCGCGGAAATTTAAATGAAGACAGTCCCGTGCGAAGTCCTCTTGTCCCAGCCAGTGGTTTGGATCTACGAAAACCATCGATCTTTCCGCAGACTCACCGTAACCCTTTATTTATATGTCCTGAGGATGTGCACATCTCGGCATTGCATCACAGCTGAGAGAACAATTCGCGCGTTTTTAAATTTATTATTTAGAGCTCGACTTAATTCTATGCACTGGTTCAGTGTCGAAGATGGGTTGCCTCTTCAATACATTTGTGCCCACATGCAGAAGGATGACTTCCACGGCTTCGTTTTCTTCCGCTCTTTCCACGACGGATTTCCATTGCACAACGTTTATCCCTGGAAAGAACGAAACGTCGGCTCCTTTCTTCTTGCAAACGCCTCCGCTGTGGCGCAGCATCGAATCTCCGAGCACTTTGGCCTTGTTCTTGTAAGGCTTCTCATCAATGATGCTGTTATTTACTTCAGTACTCGGATGCGTTGATTGCTTCCGAACACATGAATAGTTTTTTTCTGGGAGCAAGTGTTTCGTCATTGGTAGTCTCGACTTTTTTGGGAGGCCCTGCCTCTTAACTAGGGGGCTGAATGTAGAGTGTAGAGTAAAAGTGAGTCTTTGTCGAGCTAGCCGTATATAACGGTCTTCGGGTCGACAATCGTTTTTTTAGGAGCAAGTATCTCGTAACTTGGGTTCTGGTCATTTATTCGGGGAGCCCGTGCCTCGTCACTAGGGGTCTGAATCAATGAAGTGTAGAGTTAAAGGGAGACTTTGTCGAGCTAGAGACACATTTGACGGTCCCCAGGTCAATAATCGTTTTTTCTGGGAGCAAGAGTCTCGTCATTCGAGGTCTGGCCGGTTTTTGGGGTGCCAGATCGTCGCCACTAGGAGTCTGGATTGACAAATATTAGATTTAAAGCGAGTCTTCGTCGTGAAAGAGTCTCGTTACCGTCCTTGGGTCGACAATCGTTTTTTCTGGGAGTAAGAGTATCGCACATGTGGTTTGGTCGTTTTTTGGGGAGTCCGTGCCTCATCACTAGGGGTCTGGATCGATAAATTCTAGAGTTAAAGCAAGTCTTTGTCAAGCTAGTGTCTCGCTTATGTTGGTCCCCGTGTCGACAATCGTTTTTTCTGGGAGCAAGTGTTTCGTCACATGGGGTCTGGTCGTTTTTGGGGAGCCTGTACTTCGTCACTAAGGGGTTGGATCGATAAAGTATAGAGTTAATGCGAGTCTTTGTCGAGCTAGTTTCGTTTATGATTGTCCCTTGGCCGACAATAGTTTTTTCTAGGAGCAAGAGCCTCGTCCTTTTGGGTCTGGTGGTTTTTTGGGGTGCCGGTGCGTCGTCACTAAGGGATAAATGAATATTAGAGATAAAGCGAGCTTTTTGTCGAGCTAGAGTCTCGTTTATGAAGGCCCCCGGGTTGAAAATCGTTTTTCTTGGGGACAAGAGCCTCGTAATATGTCGTCTCGTCGTTTTCTTAGGACATTGTGCGTCGAGACTAGAGGTCTCGATAGATAAAGTCTAGAGATAAAGCGAATCTTTTCGAGATAGAATCTCGTTTATTACTGTCCCCGGGACGACAATTGATTGTTCTGGATCTGTTTCTCGTCACTTGTGGTGTAAACGAATTTTGACGAGCACCTGCCTAGTCACTAGGGGTCTAGATCAATAGAGACTAGAGTTAAAGCGAGTCTTTGTCGAGCTAGAGTCTCGTTTAGGACGATCCTCCTTAGTTGGTAATGGTTTTTTCTGGGAGCAATTGTCTCGTTACTTGGGATCTGGTCGTTATTTGAGGAGCCCATGCCTCGTCACTAGGAATCTGGATCAATAACCAGTAGAGTTAAAGCAATTCTTGTAGAATTAGAATTTTGTATATAACTGTCCCTCGGTCGACAATAGTTTTTTCTGAGAGCAAGTATCTCGTCATTAGTGGTCTCGGCGTTTTGTCTCATTCCCTTTGTGACAAAAGGTTAAAAGGGGAAATAAATGTCTCGATGATAGGTAAGATTTGCACAGATATTCGGAAATCATTTTGATTTTGGGCAAAATACTTCGATATTTTCGGCGTATTTAGGATAAGATTTGAGATCATGATTGTCATAATAGTGTCGGCAAGGTATCTAATACTAAAAATTTTAAATTATGGCCAGTTTCTTGTCGAAAAAGATAATTACTGGAGTATATGTGATCGGGGCAGAAATTTTGATTGAAGGTATATTTTTGAAAAACACTGCAAAATATATGAGTAACACAGTGGATTTTTTTAAAATTTTCATGACTCAGTTGCTTAACGTTAAATAGTTGAAAAAAGGTGCAGTGTTCGATTTGAAAATATTAACTTTCAAAGAATGCAAGTTGGAAACAAAATTGAAACTTAAAAATGAAAAGTTTCATTAATTTTTTATATTTTTTAACAGTACTTTTTATTATTATTAAAAATAGTATATGTTTTAAGGAGGTCCCGACTTTGAATTCTACTTTTGTATGATCCTCGGTAACTCGTTGCTACTCTTTTGCTGTTTGCCCCCTGTATGCTACTCGTTTGCTCCTTATAGGATTGTAACGGGCTGTAATAATAATAATAATAATAATAATAATAATAATAATAATAATAATAATAATAATAATAATAATAATAATAATAATAACAACAGGATAATGGTAGCTTAGAAGCTAAAAGAGAAAATCCAACCTGGGCTCAACGAATTAGACGTTACAAACGTGAGGGAGATTTCCGTGTACAGAATCGGTTATTTGAATCAGATGTGATGAGATTTTACCGCAATCTGACTCAAAAACCGAATGGCAATGCTGCCCCTCCTTCAGAAGATGACATCAAAACATTTCGCACGAATTTAGAAAGAAAGCAGATCTTACAACAAAGACGTATCTCGGTTCCAATCTGAAGTTAAGGCTGATGATGGACTCGTGGAAACAGTGGATCAAGTTTGAACTGGCCGGCATGTACTCAGAAAGATGAGTGTGCTGTATTGAGGTTGGTTTCGTGCAACCCGGTCTGCTCCCGTTCGGTAGTTCAGTTCAGTGACAGGGAATTTTAGCGGTACCATCTGCCAATAAATTGTAGCTTCACTTTGCACAAACAATTTACTTCTTAGTCACTTAACACCTTCATAATGCATTGTGTAACCTACTCCCGGTGTGGATCGGGTTTTGTATGTTCAATAAAAAACAGAAATGAGCTTAAAATAAACATCTAATTAACTGAAGGTGATGATGATGATTATGATAATGATGATGAGAGCACGCAAAATGATTCATACATACGCTTTACAAAATTTAGTAATTTTACTGCGGTTTCTTATTTTAATTAGAATTTTTAACAAGAAAACGAATACAATAAACCGCTGCAATAACATGCCAGATTATCGACTTTCACTCTCCCATCTTCGTTTATTAGAGTCCTTCCCCACCTCGGCGGGAAAATAAGCTGAGCGTCACCCGATTACAGGTCATTTATAACTTATGGTACCGACGTGATGACTTCGTCTTCACGGCGGGATGCTGGTGGTGGCCTGCAGCACAGCGGCGGTGACGGGCGGACCCCATTCTTCAGCCAGGCGGATGGACGGACGACAGCGCGCTTCCGTCGGTCGTACTGTGGTGTCGGCGTCTCAGGCGTACACTTGATAACTGCCGGTTGTTTCCCGCACAAGTTCATTGCCGAAGTGATAATAATTGCCTCCTTAATACATTAGTGGTACCACTTTATGGCTCGGTGGTCCCACGTTCAAGGCACAAGTCAGAAATGCTAACTTATTCAAGCTCGTATTCGTGCCTCGAGATGCGAGTCCGAAATCGGAACGGCAATGTTGATGTTGCAAGTTGAAAAATTACAATCTTAGTAATTTTGAAGTGTTACACTGGAGTAACAATTTCGAAATTGTACAGTCGCTGTCTGGAGGAGACTTCTAGCGGCCGGCTGCTCTGATCGGTAGTTTTCCGTGGTTTCTCTGATCAACACCAGGCGAATGCCGGAGCAGTACCCTAACAAACGGGCCACGGACCGCGCGCGATCTGTCCTTTCTCTTCCTTGTCCTATCCTCTCCCCTTACACACACACACTTACACTAACATGCACTATACTACTACATATTGCGGGAGACCGGTCAGGAGCTTAGAGCTTGTCCCGGCTGGGGCGGTGTCTCACTGATGGGAGAGTTCTGGTTAGGGGGAGACCCCACTAGCCGACGGTAGGTCGGCGCCGGATCTCGCCATCCGGCGGAGAAATATCACCGCCATCTCCGGAGGAAAAACATGCCCTACACTAACGGGACTAATGACCGAAGCAGTTGACGGAAATACAAACAAATCAATCAATCAATCGAAGTTGTAAGTTGAAAGATGCAAATGTGAGTGTCTTGAAGAGACACTAAAGTAACAATTTCGAAGTTGCAAGCCGAAAGTTACGAGTCGTTGGTTGTTTCGGGGCCTCGCGCGCGTCGAGACGAAGGCGTCGACCTCCCATCTCTGATTGGAATGCTTCACCGTTATTCGTTCAGCATTAGCCATCGGGAGCGGTGGCGGGCTGACACTCGAGCTAATGGCTCACGAGCTCATGTGATACAAAGAAGAAATTTCCGTTGCATTTTTGGCGTTGAAGTTCCCTGCGGGGTGAGTACGCCGCGGTGGGAGGAATGCAGTGCAGCTGGCCTCTATCTTTTTAAAATTATTTACTGCCCATGTAACCCTTGGCCGACGCGCATGTGCGCATAGCGACTCGCTGGTACCTGCTCTGTTTTGAAAGGGTCGAGCGGTCGCTCCTTTGCACGTGTGTCCATGATAAATCGCGTACCGTTTCAAGGCATCACGCCTCGCACAAATGTAAAGAGCGGCGCACCGTTACTCCGTGTTTGTCCCCTATTCATGATACGTTGTTTTGAACGCTCACTCTGGGCGGGGTGGGTATGTCTTTGGTGAAATAAATCTTTTGCGTCTTTGAAAGTATTTCTCGGGCTATGCGACGTGGCACGCGCTCCTCACCTCGGGCATGAGTTACAACAGAACTCTGCGGAGGCGGCGGCGGCAGACGGCGGTCGGCCGGCTCTCGGTCGGTTGCCTGAGAGGCAGCGGTCGGCGGACGGTCTCTGGGGGCGGGGGCGGACGGCGGGCTTTGACCATGCCGGGTCGCGCGGGTATTCAAGAAATATTTCTCCTAATTAATCGCGGGTGGGGTTCTCATGCTCGTTCACGGAGGGTGTGACGTTACAATTGACATAGATTAACCCACGTTATACAGTTTATAACAAACACTGATAATTCAAATACGTTGCAGTTTACATAATTATCAGGCGAGTCACACTACACGTCCATAGACCATATTTTACTTGAAATTGAAACACACAATTAATGAAACTGATTTTGCGATCAGCAATATCTATTTGTTCTACACGAGACTTGAAACATTTGCTCTATACGAGACTTCAAACATTTTTACGTGCAAGAACTTTACTCGGAGCCGGGGATGCTAGGCGCGTACGTGCAGACTGCATCAGTTTCCCAGATCGACTGACAATGTTTGAACACAGCGACGGTAACGTCGCAAGATGTTGGTGCGCACGACGCATGAGAGTGGGGTTAAGCCATAGCCAATCAGCAATGAATATTTGAACTCATTCTGGGGCCTTCTAGAACAAAGATTCGTTGATGGCAATTATAAGCCGTGGTCTTTGGCTTGTTCCAACACACGCGCCGATCGACACGTGCGCTCAATGCGAGGGGCGCCCACGCGCGCGCAGCCGGATGCACGTCCGGCTCCGAACAAACGGATTGTCTTGTGAAGCATATGAAATAGATTTATATGTGATTTCTTCCTTTGCGAAGCATATTAAATTATATATAAATTTCCTGCTATGATGTGGGCCCGAACATACACCCCCTTGGGAAACCGCAAGTTTGCCAACAAGACATGAGCGGGCACTACAGCAGAATGCTAAAAACACACTAGGCATATGAGCAAGTATGTGCAACATAAGATACTTGAGGATGGGGATAAGAGTAATGTAGGAGTAACTATATTATGCAAAATATTTTGTTTATACATAAAACTGCTTTGCCGTGGGCCCGAACAAACTTCACGAATTCTCTTAAGGGGATCTCTTCCAAACAATTAAGAATAGGGGAAACTGTTATGTGCAAGGAATCGGGGGCGGAAGCAACAGTTCTTTACAAACCGTTTATTGCAAAATAAATCCACAATCCAAAATCCATTCCAAAATACGAAGCCGTGTCAATCAAGTTCCAGGAGATGTACCGTTCACAAAGCGAAAAATACAATTCCAGCAGAAAGTCACCAGGAGTCAGAAACTACACGTCGTCACCAGAACTTATACTCACTAACTAAACTCACTAACACTTCACTAAGACAGGCACTGTCCGCTCTCCCGGCCCGGGGCCCTTATGTATGCCCCGAGGCTCCGAGGCCAGTCTCTTCGCTTCCCGCTTCCGTGGCGGGGAAGGGAGGGGAGGTGCCCCCTCTGGTGGTCGCTCTCTTGTCGCGGTCCAGTGCGCCGGGCAGGCGCCGTCGCTCGCCCTGCCTCTGGTGGCGCCTTTCGGCACTACCCATTTTCTCCTGCTGTAGTACACAGCACCCTCCCCTCCTATTGCGCCCAGTAAAGGCTCTACCGGTTGCGCAACCTGCTGCTGCTACGCCTCCGATCCGGTTGCCCTGAGGGTGCCGCTTGCTCTTCTTGCAGGAAATCTTGCCGTTGCATCTCTTCCTGCGGTCGAATTGGGGAGATGTCTGCCGGCTTTTGTTGGTATGAAGTGAATCTTGACCGAGGTCTGCCTTGCCGCTTCTTACGACTTCCAAAAGCATTGAGTTCCAGCTGATGTGTTGGGACCTCCCAAGCCCGCAACCTGCTGCTACGCCTCCTCAGAGGTGCTCCAATATGTTGAGGCTCCTCTGGCTGCTCCTGCAGCCGCTCTGGTTCGTGGTCCCTCAGCTGACCTCCCGGCTGCTCCAGCTCGATTTCCATCTGCTGTTCTGCTTGCTGAAATTCCTGGTTCCCCCGCGGCTGCTCCGGCTGCTCTGGCGCCTCCTGTTGGCGGTCCGCCTCGAAGACCAACTGTTGTGACGGCAGGTCGGGCGGCTGGCCAGGTGTCTCTCCTCCGCCTCCCAGCGGACACTCCGATTGCTGTGGTGCCCGCTGCCGGTGGTCCGATTCATTTCATAAATCCATTGTTGTCCGGGCAGGTCATATTGCTGCCTTGGTGTACTTCGTCCTCCTCACTGCAAATATAATTCTGAAATATTTTTCCTGTAAATTGTGGCCCATTATCCGACACCAGCGTACTCGGGTTCCCCTCAATTGCCAGTATTAACTAAAGTACCCTGACCGTTGATTCCGCCGTTCATTTGTTCACGCGGAGCACATATGGATATTCCGAGGCTGCGTCAACCACCCCTAACCACATTCCCCCTTGAAATGGGTCTGCAAAGTCTACATGTATTCTATCCCATCGCCCCTGAGGCTCCGCCTATGTTTTGAAACTGCTCTTCGGGTTCCTTTGAAAAGATTGGCATGGTTGACAGAGTAATTTTATTTCCTATATTTTTATCCAACCCTGGCAAATAGCAATGCTTCCTTGCCAGTTGCTTGGTAAGAACTATTCCCCAGTGCTCTCTGTGGAGTATTTCCAACACCTGCTGCCGTAAGGTGCGCGGTATTACCACTCTGAGCTGGTCCCACACTTCTAACAACATGACCCCCGCTCTTGTCTTTAAACTATCCCTTAGTTTCCAAAACACATTCTCCTGCAGGTTATCGCCTTGTCCCCTGATACCTGACTTGATGAAATCCCTTATCTTTACTAGCTAGTAAAGAGTCCGTATTCGCTGCAATCTTCCTTTGGTCCTCCGGGAATACTACCAGAGAACTACTAAAGCAGGTACAATAACTCCGGTTACTCTAAAAGAAGTGACTGATGAGTAGACATCGGATGTTTAGGGAAATGCCTATTTTTTTCTAGAGAACTTATTTAAAGGCTGATAAAATATGTCCACGAATCATGACAAATGATGACATATGACGAAGTTTTATAATGCTTATTTTTGCTTATTTTAGCATAAATGACTATTCTTTGCATAAATGCCTGTTTAGGACTTTTTTTGCCTTTTATTTATTATATTTGTATACAATGCTAAGATATCGGAAAATCGGCGATGGTCCAACGTGACCATTCATTACGAAACCTTCAATTCACGTCTTGAAATTTAAAATTACGAGAGAATTCCTAAAAGTATACCAACTGATTTTTCTCCATTTTCCTATTTCATAAATACCAGCCTTGATCTAAGAACATGGACGATTGACAATACACCGAGGGAACCGAAATTTTAAGTGGAAATAAATATAAATTCCCAGGTTTCAGTGTTGCTAGTGTTGGACTGCTAAAATATGCCAGTCACATCGTTCAGATATCCTTCTCCGCATTCAAACTGATTTTGTCTCCCAGTCGTCGCAAATTTGAAATTGTGATCCTTGAAAAATTACTGGTAATATGTAAATATTATTAAGAATAAAATGTAGAAGAGTTGTAAATATGTATATATAGTTCTACATTAAAATATACGAACTGGTTTTGTCCATTTAAGTTTACAAAATAATATAGACACAAATTATAATTTTTCCATTTTAATGTGTATATAACTTATAACAGTGCCTTTTTCCTCCTTATTCTTAACCTTTTCAGTGCCTTTTTAGGCGCCTAAAAGACTATTTTTTAGTGCCTAAACATCCGATGTCTA